>CP092088.1:14032506-14092506 GCA_029203775.1 Neoneuromus ignobilis | reverse complement strand
ATGAATATTGTATTTTTACAATCCGCAATTTTATTAATATTTTTTTCACTATTATTATTTGAAAATATCACGAATCTTGATTTCGCAATTCTGATTAATTATCGTTCAAATAAAAATCACTCATATCAACACAATTTTTTTAGTGTTTAAATAATTAATTCGTAAGCGTAAAAATAATAATTGATAGGAATGATTTTCATATTAATTAAAAAACAGTCATTTGACATTTTTTCTTTAGTTCCCACTGCTTTATCAAAACTTTATGAAAATCTTAATGTTATTTATAGGTAGTATTTTGTTAATGAGATATTAAGAACTAACAATTAGAGTCTTTATTTTCATTAAATAAAAAATTATATAATTTATGTATGTATAAATTAATTTACATCATAAATTAATAAAAAAGATTTGTTTCTCAAAGAAATACTTATCTCAGTTCCTTGTTCGGTAAATGAATTTATTTCCTGAACAAAATCCCGTTTTATATGTAAATTAATAACTTTTTATATATTAACACCCTCTACACGAATCGGCATATGCAAAAAAAGTGCAACTCACCTGAATCAGCCAAGCAACTAGCAACGCCGAGGACAATGACACACCAACGATAGACATCAAATCCAGACCATATGTAACGCGGGGCACAAGCTCCCGTCCTTGACATATTCATTGCATCGAAATTTCAATCACGATTAAGTTGTAAATAACACAAAAACATGCACAATCTAAAAAGACTACACACTCTAGCTGTACAATTTCTCACTCAGTGTATTGCGTTTACAGTTATGTTACAGTAATTTATCGTAGCATTGTTATCGAGTTCTTTAAATATGACGGGACCATAACATTTTATAAAAATGAAAATGTCAATATGAGTATGTTTTTGTTTACTTAATTTGTGTATAGTTCGTTGTATGGATGAATTAATGAAAATGTTCAGTAGATGAAAAATTGTTTTATTGATATTGTAAAAGACAACAATTTAAATATGAAATATAATAAGAAATAATGAACATCAGCTGTTTCTCAATAGCGTTTATTCTATGTTGTGTTGCAAAGAAATATTCAAGCCTCAATTAAATTTCTCTTAATTAACATTAAAACAAATAAATAATCGTACAAGTTAAAATGCAAAGAATACTGATCGTTTATGCAGGATTTGTATTTTATGTTGAATCGAAATAAAAAAAAAAAAAAAAAACACGAAACCGCGTTATTGTATAGGCATTAAATTGAATTTGATTCACACGCGAGTATGCACGTATTACTTCCTTGCTGACGAAAATTAGCACAGCAGTTTATAACGTAATGTTCTTGCCTCGGCTGTACACGATTTCTACTTGGTAACTAAACGGCTATGGAGCCACGATTCAACTTAAGAGAAAGTCGCGGTATACTCAGCTGGTTTAGAGTAATGTTGTCATTTACGATTTCTTCCCCACCACGCACTATATTACTTTTGAATACACGGCATAGATTCCAAAACTTTTTATCAACACGGACCAATAAACGATAATTGAATGGAAGACAGTTCACTACGTACGATCTATTCTTTCAAACAACATTTTTTTAAAAACACTTGATGATTATTTATATATATATATATATATATATATATATATATATATATATATATATATATATATATATATATTATAATTCATATAGTAAATACATAAACTTATTTTAACAAAAAAAATATTTTAATATCAAAATTATATCAGTTAAAGTTATTTGTTTAATAAAATAGTTTTTTATTTAAAATAAAAAAATTATCTCTTATGAAATTTTAATTAATTCTTAGTAAAAATTTCCTTATTAGAATTTTATAACAATGTAAGTATGAATATATAGGTGTTTTTTAAAGTATGATAGGACTTTAAATTGAATCCCTATCGAAAGTTTTATTTAACCTAAAAAACAAACTTTATATATATATATATATATATATATATATATATATATATATATATATATATATATATGTATATTTAAAGATATGATAAAGAGTATTTTTAAGTCAGACAGAACTTTCGATAGATATTCAATTTAAAGTTCTGTCACTGTTAAAAAAACACCATATTTATTAATATTATTAGAAGTGTCTTTAAGTTTCCATTAAAAATCTAAATAATAAACACTTAATAAAATAAAATAAAATGCATTCGAAATTTTAATATACGCATTTATTAATATGTTTGACATTTTTAAAATAAATGTCTATTAAGAATATTGAATTAAACAAAGAAGTTAAAATATTTTATATATTTTTGAGTATTTTTTATTCATTTTTCTAATATTTCATTAATCATTATTACAATTTCAAAAGTGAAGATATTAAAAACAATCTTTTATTTAAACACTGATGGGTGCATTAGTCTAAATTTTATTTTAATAGTTATGAATGTATGTATGTAAGTAAGTTATTATCTTAAAATTACTATTTGTATTCCAAAATATAATTACACAAACACATACTAATATACTAATATAGGCATACATCTATGCGAACATACATACATATATATATATATATATATATATATATATATATATATATATATATATATATGTATATATGAACGTATGTTTGTGTGAATGTATATGTGTTTGTGTGCATGTGGATATTTCTCTATATTTCTCTGTATGTGTGTAGTTTATACTTACATTTTATATGTTTTTTAATTATTAAATAATATGATTAATAAAAAATAACTATATTTTATTTAGTTTTATGAAAATTATAAAAGAAAATATATATAATTTCACAATACTAAAATTGAAAATATGCTGAACATAGTACAAAAAGTTTAAATATAATGCTGGATGAAATATATTATCATACATATTTTAATTATATTGTTTTTTATATTTTACTAAGTTTTAAGAATTGTTTTTAATTTTATCGAAAACAAATTCTAAATAAATCCACAAAAGTAGAGACTGTAACACTCAAAATAAAAAATTCTTTGAAGGCTAACACAGCTCTACATACACACACACACACACACACATATATATAGATATATATATATATATATATATATATATATATATATATATATATATATATATATATATATATATATATATATATATATATATATATATATATATATATAAATATATATATACATATATATATATATATATATATATATATATATATATATATATATGTACAATGAATATAATAATGTTTGTACTTATAATATTAAAAATTCTATTTTAGTTAAAAAATACTAGTTTCAATGATGTTATTCTACAAGTTAACAAATCGTTCATTAATTCCTTTAATAGAAAATATGTCCAACATTTCATTTTTATATACTAATTGGCCAAACAATCAAGCAATTCATAAATTATTAAAACTTTCAAAAAATACCTAAAACAATACAAATAGTCTTTTAAATCATTTTTCAATGGTAAGAGTATTTACCGAAACTAATCGCAACAACGCATTAAAAATGTGATTAGACCGTGATGTACCGTCTATGTTGCAATGAAAAAGTAATCACAACACATTGTGAAACCACTGTGCCTCATTAAATAATTTTAAAAATATTATTTCACTTATTTACTGCACATTTCTCTCGCTCTACTCTACACACACACACACACATGTATATATATATATATATATATATATATATATATATATATATACACACACACACACACACATATATATATATATATATATATATATATATATTTATATATTTCACAGCTATATACATATACATAAAAATACACGGAAGGGTAGCACAGTGGTTTGCATCACCGCGTGTCATTATATATATTGCGTTCAATATATAGTCGGAGATATATATTTTCGAGGGTGTCGAGCATAGAAGACCAAGGGCCTCATCTTGAAAAAAAAAACTGTCAAGAAGGAGTAAACCCAAAAATAAAAAAAATAATTACCAATCCGCCTATGTCAGTATTGTGAATATGAGACAAAAACCAGTGAATGGTAGCATTCATCAATGCTTTCGTCCAGTAGTGGATTGATATGGGCTTTATAATGTGATATATATATATATATTTGTATAGCCAAACGCAGTTTCATTTGATAACGATTTGTCCATCATGGAACTTATATATTTATATATATATAAATTTATATATGTATATATAGGTACTTTCACAAAATAAGTACTGAAGGGTTTAGACAAACATTATTACTTACTATCATTCAATGATCGTTAATATCCTTCAGTCTCATTTAAGCCATCTTATGAATATATATTTATATACGAGGGTTGTTTGATAAGTATGGTAAATTTAATAAATATTTAATTAAATTTTTCAATTTAGTTTTTCTTACTTTTTTACCATACTTATCAAAGGTAAGCGTGTATTATATATATATATATATATTTAACGTTTAGAGAGAGAATATAGAGATTAGAGAGAAGAATCATCATCTTAATTTTTGATTTAGACGTATAATTTTCTTCCTTTATTAATTTTAAAATTGTCTCTGTTTTTAAGTTCATTACTCATTCTAAAACTTTCTTAAAATGAATATTATATATAATTTTTAAAAACACAAAGACATATAGTACTTACTGATCAGTTAAGAATACTTACTCAATTACATTTATATTTAACACAATATTATATAAAAATATAGATTATAAAAAATAACTGTCAGAACAGGGGACACAAAAATCTTCATATATATATATATCAATATATATATATATATATATATATAAAGATATGGTAGCATTCATTGAGACTTTCGTCCAGTAGTGGATTGATATGGACTTTATGATGTGATGTTTGATATATATATATACATACAAAGCGATTAAAATGAAACTAAAGGGTTTAGACAAACATTATTACTTACTATCATTCATTATATATATATATATATATACATATATTTGTGTGTGTCTTAAATATATATAGAGATATAAGAGAGTATGTGTGGATAAGTGTAACATCAAATTAAATTACGAGGTCAGACAATTAAATAATGCGACCGAGTTTTTTTCTCGGCCATACTGGTAACACTGCGAACCTATAACTATATACCGTATATATATATATATATACTATATCGATTGAGATATTGATCACCCTCGTATATATCATTTCTTCGCCATATATATAGTGTATATATATATAATATATAGTATATATATGTCACGAAAATGGAAGAGAGAAAATCATCATCTTTATTTTGATTTAGATGTAAAGTTATTCCTTTAATAATTTTAAAAGTTATCTCTGGTGATGAAAGTTCATTCAATATGACCCTAAAACTAAACGACAAAGCCAACAGTGGCTGTCCCCTAAAAGCACCAAGGCCAAAGACTTAATGATCAAGTAAGAATAGTTAAAATTACATTTTATTTTGCAATATTCGACAGCAAAATATTAGTTTACAAAGAATTCGTACTACCTAGACAAACCGTAAATCAAGTATTCTACCGCAATGTGCATAAAAATTACACACACACACTCAGACACGTCCAGATATATATAATACTTATATTATATATCACGACAATGCTCCCTGTCATAGTGCGTTAAAGTGTATCTCATATTTACATATATAAATATATCGCAACGTTACCACATATATATATTACCGGACATATCATATATATATATATTTTCCTATATATATATATATAAAAATCGTATAAAGGTCGACATTTTGACTATCGTTGAATATATCCAAGAATCTGTGACGAGGGTACTTTTAGGTTAGATAGAAGTGTTCAGAATTGATTGAACGAAAACTGGAAAACTCGCTGGAATAACCCTATATAGATGCGGGATATATATATATATAAGGGGATCGCAGCGATGTACCTTGTGTGTGTTAAATATAGAGATTTTTGAATTTTGTCGCATTACTTAATTGTCTGACCTCGTATATCAGCCAACTGCTAAGCGAAAACCTCATTGATTGTTATCATTCACTGTACTTGGTCATACCGCCATGCTGACCAAACAGGTTGGTGAGAATTTATCAGTGAAGGTTTACTCCCTTAAACAAATTTCTTTCACCTGGGTTGAATCCTGCCAGACCTATTTCTCCTCCTGTGGATCGGATGCAATCTTCCACATGATACCCAGTAATAATACTTGCCACTACACACCCCTCGGTAATATACAATATATAAAGCAGTAAAAAATATCGAATCAATATAGAATAAGTACAAAAATCAGATTTGAAAATATTGAATTTAAAATAAAAATAAAGGAAACAACATATAATCAATTATAGTACTTGTAAATCATAAAAATATAAAAAAAGACGAATAGTCGAAAGAAATGAATTATATAAAAATATAGGCTCGACCAAATGTAACGATCTAGATTTACGTTTTATTAAAAGAAACATGTGTATAGGGTGGTGTATAGGGAAATATGTGTATAGTTTCTTTTTAATAAAACACAAATCAAAGCCTCACATTTGGATGACCTATATAAACTATTTTATTAAAAATAAATAAAATCAAAACTCTGAATTGTTCGAATTAATCAAAATTTTAAAAAATCGTTATCTAACAAGTTATCAAAAGTCAAAATAAAGTAAAAAAGTAATACTATTATATGTATATTAGGAAATAGAAACGTTTAAGAAATTGAACCATATAAAATACAATTATGGCGTATATACCCACATAAATACTTGTATCTATTCAAAATACACGCATTATTACAAATTTATGTATTTTATTTGTATATACATACACTGATATAAACATATACACACACACACACATATATATATATATATATATATATATATATATATATATATATATATATATATATATATATATATATATATATATATATATATATATATATATATATATATATATATATATATATGTATATATATATATATATATATATATATATATATATATATATATATATATATTTAAATATTTTTAGGCGTTAGAGAATGTCTGTATTAAATGTGTATATATGTGTGTCTGTATAAATTTGACGAAATAATTATAAATTATATTGAAAATATCGGTAAAAACTAGCGAGAAACTTGTTTTTTTCTTATTCAAGGACAATCTCTGTCAATATTAATAGTTTAATATACATTTGTCTCTGTATAGCGTTGGAATAGGTAAATACCTTCCTATATGATGACGGTAAGTTTCAATTTATGAAATCATTTATACTACAGGCAATAACTTCACCAATATTTAAATCACAAGGTTTTTCTAATCAGAATATCTGCCCTAATTGATTATCAAGATAAACATAATAAATATGAAAATTAATATACTTGAAATAAAAAAATATTTTTAAATTCTAATTCAAAAACAAATATATATGTTCAATTAAGCATTTAATAAACCTTTAAAAAGAACTGAAAGTAGATTTCAATGAAATATCTAAATGTTGTGTTATAAAATTAGTACTAATCTTTAAAAGTATATACACCTGAGTCTCTTTTTATGCAGTTCGGCAGAAAACCGCATTAAAAAAATCGCACAAAAAAGACTTAACTTACATTGAAAAATTAGGGATATGTTCCGTAATTTTCAAAAACCGCATAAAACCAAAGCTACAAAGTGAAATTACTCTAAAATTCGCACAAAAAAATCATGAAATAAAGAATGCTTAAAAAAATTTCAAATATCTGCAAAAAATTGATACAAAACAAAGCTTTTTACTTTATTTTTTAATTAACTATTTAATTTTATTCGAAGCAATATGTACATATGTGTAATTTATTTTAGAATGTTTCATACATATTTTAATCATCATCAAAATAATAACTGCACTGTTTAAAATAAAAATATGAAAATAAAAACGAAAGTGGATAGCTGCACTGTTTTCAAGACAAGTAGGTCAAGCCTTTTTCCAACAGGCATTGAAAATGTGTTGTTTTATTTAAGTAATAGCAAATGCAACATGATTGATACAGTCAAAGATAGAAATTTTTTTTCAAGCGTCAGTTACTGTTATTAACTCATTTTATAATTTATCCAATATAAATTGAAAAGTACGTTTAACATAATATTGTTTAAACAAAAATTGGCAGCTTCTTCATCTACCGATGCAATCGTGCCCGTAATCTTCACGTTATACAATGCATTCCTTTTTAAAAACCCGGTTAACCACCCTTTGCTAGCCGAAAATTCCTTATCAGTTTGAGAAGCGGAAGTAAATGGCTCTGATTCCATTATTTGTTCATAAAACTGAAGAGCTTTTCGTTGAATTAAATAACCTCTTAAAGGAATTCTTAAAAAAAATTCGTATAAAAAATAGTAAGAAGAAATATGAATCGCATAACTTCAAAATCGCATTAAAATAATCTGCACAAAAACAGATCCAGCTCTCTCTCTCTCTCTCCATAGAGAGAGAGAGAGAGAGAGAGAGAGTATTTTTTAAACGTAATAAAACTTTAAATTGAATCCCTAACGAAAGTTCTATTTAAATTAAAAAGCACCTTACACAAATGAATTTTAACCCCAACACCACAATAATTTAAAGTGTTCAATAATCACTTATTGTTCACTTATTATTTATAATTATATAATCTATAATTATAAATAATAAGTGAACAATAAGTGATTTTTGAACACTTTAAATTATTGTGGTGTTGGGGTTAAAATTCATTTGTGTACAGTGAATCAGCTACAGTTCCAAAACAACAAACAAATTAAATAGCATCTTTATGTATATATATATATATATATATATATATATATATATATATATATATATATATATATATACATACATATACAGATAACGACATTCAGTTGTATACGGACTATTTTTTTTAATGTATTATTGAATTATAACAGGAAAATATATTTTAATTGTAATTTTTGCCTAACTAAATTTATTATGATAATTGATACAATTTTTCAAAAAATGAACAAAAACTAAGTTTTCATTAGGGCACAACAAATAAATTATTTTAAAAAATACATAAAATGAAAGAACATTCAGTTTTATATGGAAAGATAATGATGTAAAAAATTAAATTTATATAAATTTTAATATTTGTTTGGATTGCCCTTATTTTTAATAACAGTCAATAAACGATTGGGTATAGATTTCACTAATTTATTTGTGATTTCTGTTAGTATTTTGGACCATTCTCCTTTTATTACTTGCTGTAAATGTTTTTATGGTCCTTACAGCGTGAGATCGTATTTTTTTCAAGGTGCTCCCACAGATGCTCGATCGGGTTCAGATCTAGACTTTGAGGTGACGTTTTCATAACCTTAGGACAATTATATAGTAATCACGTTCGAACAGAGAGTGATTTATGTTTCAGATCGTTGTCTTGATAGAAATGGTATGTGTTTTAAACCCCCAATTTTTATGCTAATTCCTTCAGAATTCTCTTCAAGATATTTAAATATATTTACTTATTCATAATACCTTCTATAATTACTAAATTACCAACACCTTTATGGCCCATGGCACCCCCAACCATAACACTATTACCTCCGTGCTTTACCGTAGAACTTAAGATTTTCACATTATAGGCTTTATTTCGCTTTATCAAAACTTTTTATTGTCTTTTATCACTTTGGAACAAAGTAAACCTACTTTTATCTATACAAATTACATTTTTCCAAAAATCCACACTTTTATTTTTATATTTAGATGTAAATTTCAGCCTTTTTATTCTGTTCACATTACTTATTAATATTTTTCTTGTAGCTATATGCGAAAAGTAACCTTTTGTCCTTAAAATTCTCCTTACTGTGACCGAATTTACAGTTGTAGTATTAAATTCAAATACCATTTTAGTGAGTTCAACTGCAGTTAATTTCGGATTTTTCTTAATTTCCCACAAAATGAATTTGATATCTGATGTTGTGATTTTTCTTGGTCCCTTTATACTTGATAAATCATCTATTCTACCCTCTTTACAGTATCGTTTACAAATTTTTTGGACTGTAGATTTACAATACCACTGATTTTACTTCAATATTTTTCGTTTTCTCGATGGAAAATAACTAACGATCGGATATTAATTGATGTACTTTTGCCCATTATGAATAGTTATAAAAAACTCATCAATATTCAACCACTTTTTCCAATTTTTCTATTTTTGGCAGTTAAAAAGGGAATGATCTTTAAAATAACATATTTATATGTGCGAGTGCTTCACTGATATTTTGATCATAATTTATTTTTGTTCATTTTTGTTTACCTATGTACCTATCGTATACAACTGAATATTTGTCAATTTAAGGTACTTTTTATCTAAGTTTGAGTGTTAGAGTACTGATTTTTTCTTAATTTTATGAAATAATCATTAGAATCTATATATTCATATAAATGTTTTAACAAATATTAAAAAAATATATTTTATAATAATATTTGCAATTATTTACAAAAGAAATTTTATCAGTACACATACACATACGCACACACACGTACACACACACACATACACACACACATACACATACACATACACACACATACACACACACACACACACACACATACACACATACACACACACACATACACACACACACACACACATATATATATATATATATATATATATATATATATATTCATATACGAGGGTCGTTTGATTAGTATGTTAAAAGAACAGGAACATAAGAAAATTCGTCAACATTCAGTTGAAGAGAAAAGCATTTGATTGATCGAAATGAAAAAAATTAAAAAAGGCCTTCACCCAACAGTGAATGGAAAGAGTCTGATCATTTTATTTTTATATATATATATATATATATATATATATATATATATATATATATATATCACCAGCAGTAACAGCTAATGCAACAATAGATTCTTTTTGTCCACTGTGGAATTAGCGTCTCTCCCAAAACTTTCCATTTAAAGTGTTCCAACTCCTTTCTCTTTCATTTCACCCTGACGAATTTTCTTATGTCTCTATTCCAACTATCTATGAGTATCTTCATATCTCTAGACCTTTTTATATATCTGAGTTTACTATCAATAATTCATCTTGTCCAGCAATTGTCTTTTCTTCTTACTATATAACCCGCCCATTACCATTGTAAACTTCTTACTTTTATCATAATATCCGTAACTGTGGTTTTCTTTCTGATCCAGTCGTTTCTTTTTTTGTTTCTATATGTTAATTCTAACATATATTTTTCCATACTTTTTTATGTTGTCTAAAATCACTGATTGTTATTGATAATTAAAACATAGGATTTTCCAAAAAGAACATCAAAACTTTGACAGCTGGTAGCAGCCATGTTTGAATTTTTTTAAGCTTATTTTGAAATTTCAACTCAATATAATTTGGCAAATTATGATGGAACGTTTAACAGTTATGTGTGTGTTATTCAATTGAACACTTAAACAGCGCTTAAAAATTGTAAAAACTTATTATAAAAATTAATGCTTGGTTTATAGAACTTATCATACGTTTCGTGAAATTTACGGTCAACACTAAATTAAGAAATTTGCAGAATTTGGAGTGAAAGCAATACACAAGTCATTATACAAAGACCACTGCATTCATAAAAAGTAATTGTCTGGTGTACATTACATGCTGGTGGTGTCATCGGACCATATTTTTTTCAAAATGAAGCTATAGATCACGTTACAGTCAATGTAGTGCGTTACCAAACAATGATTAATGATTTTTTCCCAATATGATTGAAAATCGTTTGCACAATATGTGGTTTCAACAGGACAGTGTTACGTTCCGCACATTTATGAAAACAATAGACTTATTGAAACAAAAGTTAAATGAGTCCATTATTACACGAAATGGACCCATCAATTGGCCACCAAGATCATATAATCTAACTCCATTGGATTCTTTTCTTTCAAATTATGTGAAATCATCGGTTTATGCTGATAAACCACAAACAACAGAAGCATTAAAAATAAACATTGAATGTGTAATTCATGAAACTAGACCACAATTATGTGAAAGAGTGGCTAAAATTGAACTAAACGAATGCTCTTTGTCAAACGAAGTCGTGGTGGTCATATGAGTGAAATGGTGTTCCATCTAATGCCATAAATGCCACTAATGCCATAGAATAGCGTTTCCCAAACTGTGGTCCGCGGCCCAGTACCGGTCCACAGAAAAAAATGCCGGTCACAAATTAGCACTTTAAATAATATGATATATGCTTGTTACATAAAAGAAGGCCGCGTAAAATTTTACAAAAAATACTGGTCCGCGATCGAAAAAATGTGGAAAATGCTGCCATAGAATAGGTTTAAAAATAAAAAAAATAATAAGTACTTTTTGTTTTACTTCCATTTAAACTTCTGAAGGGCTTATTGTAAAACTCTAAACAATCATCATATAATCTTATATCAGCCTAACGTTGTGAAAAAGCCTCATTGAATATTATCTATTGCTGATACCTGCTCATATTCACCAAATTGACCAAGGAAATATGTGAAGATATTTCATTGAGGATTTTCTTTTTTCGTCACCTTCACCTCTACTATACAGTACGCTTGTTCTGATAAGAGGATCAAATTCAACACCGGTCAGTTATATGTGTGTTGTTCAGTTAAGATATTGTTGTTGTTGATGATGATATATATACATATATATATATATATATATATATATATATATATATATATATATATATATATATATATATATATATATATATATATATATATATATATATATATATATGTATATATATATATATATATATATATATATATATATATATATATATATATATATATATATATATATATATATATATATATATATATATATATATATATATATATATATATATATATATATATATATATATATATATATATATATATATATATAAAATATATATTTTTAATATGTATATATATATATATACATATATTTATATAACATATATATATATATATACCATATATATATATATATTAGTAATATATATATATCCGTACATATATATTATATATATATATATATATATATAAATATGTGTATGTATCAAAAATTCTTTTTAAATGTCATTTACAATAATAAACATAATTAAAGAAAATAGGTAAGTAACTGTCTGTTCATAAATATTTATAGATATCTTCCTGTTATCGCTAACAACAAAATATTTTAAAACCAATTAAATTATTAAAAAAATACTTTATATTATAGTTACTTAGCTCAAATCATAAAAAATAGTTTATTTTGTTTTATATACTATAATAGAAGATTAATGAAACTATATTAAAATTTAAGACAATTAAATGTCATTTCAATTCAATATTAAAATATAAAAGCAAAATAAATATTTTTACCTTAAAATCACTAATAATAATAATGGCTTTTTTAAATCTATCAAAAATAGTATATTTGGAAAGTAGACGATAATAATATATTTTCAATACACCAATCGTTACATCTACAATATTTTCTTTATTTGTCTAATATATAATATAATAAAATCATATTCGTAGAGCGGATCAAAAATATACGTAAAAAATAGATAAATAATTTACAGTGATTTTTATTAGACGATGATTGCTGTTCACGGCGATTTTTGCGATGTCTAAATCAGTTGATCAAAGAATTTGCATTACATTTTGTGTTGTGAACCAAATAAATTTCACGCAAACATTAAGAAGAGCATACCCTGAGGATTTTCTATTGCGAACAAGAGTTTTTAAGTGACATAAGGCGTTCAACAAGGGCCGTGAAGCTGTCGATGATAAACAACGATTTAAACGCCCATCGACATCAACTGATAACGAACACGTTGGCAACAAGGCATTGATGTTCAAAAATCGTCGTATGTTCATCAGGGGGTTAATAGTTGAGTTGGGAATATCAAAAACACAATGCCATGTCATTTTGGCTAAAATATTAGGCATGAAACGCGTCGTTTCTCTCATGATGTCAAAAATATTGAATTTGTTCGTGAGTTTTTGAGCAAAAACTCAACCAATATCATTCCTCAAGCTCCACATTCGCCTAATATGGCTCCACGTGACTTTTTTTATTTCCAAAACTCAATTTATCGCTCCTAGGGCATATTTTAAGTCGATTAAAGTCATAAAAAAATTCACTGCGTGAATTAAAGACTATACCACAAAACGCGTTCGCAGGGGCGTTAAAGGATTGGAAAAAACGTGGAACGTATGTATTGTTTCCAATGGGAAGTACTTTGAAAGGTACAAAATAAATATTGATGAATAAATATCCTTTTTATGTTTTATTTCAAAAGTTCCGTTAGTTCTCGGACTTAATGTAAATATTTTTCATTTTAAATATTTTAAAATGACAAATTCAAAAAGGCAATCGTAAAACTCAACATTTTTGAAAAAAATAATGGATAGAAATATGCAAATTAAATTATATATTGAATTCACTTATAAGATGTGCAGAACATAGAACATTTTATTTCTCGAAAAGAATAGTTATTTGCTAAAAACTAAATCAAAAAATTACAAAAAAGATAAATGATAACCGCTCCTTTTTCGTTGAGAAATGCATACCTTGCTTTTGATACAACATTTTAACATAAACGAACTTATTTTTTTACTAAATGCGTTTATGACTGATTTGAAAAAAGGAAACAGTAAAAAGTAAATTCCTAGTTTTTAGCAAAATTACCATTCTATAAGACTAATTTAATATTTATATTTAAAACAAACTTTATATAAAGTGACAAAATTATCACGAAATTCGAAAAAAATGTATCCATCTTATATTATTGAAGAATTAATAAGATAAACAAAAATAATTTCACCCGTAATATTTACATTTTAATTAGTATATTTAAAATACCGAGTACATTGACACCTGAAAAAGACAGGTAAAACATAAATGTGATGAAAATACATTAGTTAAGAAATATATGCAGACTACAAAAAAATATTTCTTTATCGATAAAAACGAAAATTTGACGTTTACGTGGAAATTAAACAGGTTTAAAATATTTTATATATTAGAACAAAGTCAACATATTTCACAACAGACTCCAGACTGTCTAGTTACGACACTGGCTTAAATAACAGCTACATCTTCAAGTTCAAGGATAATTCTAAACACAAAAACGTAATCGCGTGTTTAGCTTTTTCACACTTTATCAAATACACTCACATACACACACACACACACACACACACACACACACACACACACACATATATATATATATATATATATATATATATATATATATATATATATATTACACTCGGATTTTCCGAGTGTATTCATTATTATAAATACACTAGGATTTTTTCTTTTGTATAATAAATATTAGATTTCGTGATTAATGTATTATTATATTTTTTTTAATTTTTACACATTAAACCTCAACAAAGAATTATTATAAATATAAAGATTTTAAACTGCAAATGAATATTTAATTGCAAACATAAAAATATATACAAATTATCACAAAATTATCAACCTACACAATGCAAATTTTTTTTTAGAAATGTTATTGAGTTTGAATTAATTTAGGATTTTTTTAAAGAATATTAATACAAGCATTTATTAGTAAAGGCGAATTTACACAGTATCCAGGTTAAACAGCACAGTTAAATCAACCAAAGTGAGCGATGGTGAACCTGGTTGATCACTTTCCTACTTTATTCATTAAGTATCAAAGTAATATTAATTATGTGCAAAAGTTCTACTCGTTTTTTAGAACAGATGAAAAGCATTTTTAATATAAAACTTCTTCATTATTTTATGTAATTGTCATTATTATTTATAATTCCTTGCCATCTTTCTGGTAACAATTATATTCCTTTTCTGTAAAATCCTTCTATTTTAAAATCAAAAAAAAATGCAATACCATTTCGAACTCTTCAACTTCATCGAAATTTTTTCCAATTAAATTATTTTGGAGAGATCGAAAAAGATGGTAGTCCATAGGTGCAATATCCGGGGAGTACAAAGGTGGTGCAAAATTTTACAATTAAAGTCCAATAATTTTCTATGGGTGGATAAAGCCGAATGCGATTTGTCTTTATCATGATGAAAGATAATTAATTTACAATTAACGAATGTTGGACGCTTAGATTTAAGTTTTTCTCTTAGATTTTCCAGTTTTTAGCAATACAAGCCAGCGTTAATCGTTTGATTAGGTGCTAGCAGCTCCCAATGAATTACCCCCTTGACATCCCAACATACACTTAACAAAACTTTTCTTAAATATTAGGTTAGCAAGTATCTCCCTTCTGCTTTTTTTTTTTTTTTTGTGCATAGCCGCGAAATTCAAAAGACCAGAAGGCGAAAGGGAAATATTTGCTAACCTAATATAATCCTCATCTTAAAGTTGATGGAGTCGGTTCTTCAACACGACATATAGTCCTTTGGTGCTTCATATTTCTGTAAAGATCCATTTTTTATCCCCCGTAACAAATCTTTTCAAAAAACGATCATTTTTATAACTTCGAAATAAAGAAATGCAACTGATTATTCTGTTTGATAAATTCTACTTTACATTAATTTTTTCTTTCAAAAACTGTATTTTATTGATAAATTACTTCCTAACCTCAAACTTAGACACCTTATATATATTCTTTAAATAAACGATTAATTTTCTTAATCTTTCATTCTTGTTTCTAAATTCAACAAAAATAAAATTTCAAAACGTTACTATTTTTGAATTTCGTTCAATACATTTTCATTACCTATATTTAATCATTTAACCTTTACAACAATTTTGAGACATTGATTAGAAGGCATATTATTGGAGATATTTATCTCATAGGTTTAGAAAGATCCGTTTTAACAATAACCTTTAATTAGTCATTATCAATGACAGGATCTAATCTGTTGTGAAGTTCATTTGAAGACTTTTATCACTTAAATAACAAATTTTATATTAATTTTAAATCGTGTGTTATTAACTTTTTCTTCATAGAATTCTATATTAAAATTGCAAACTACTTTAAATGCTTTATTATTCAATCTGTATTCATACAAAAAAATACTTGAATTTCCTTCGAAAACACCATACTGCAAATAACAACCAAAAATAAATATTATAATCAATTAAAACGCAATTTTAATGAAAAAAAATACAATCCAAACGCAAATAATTAAATTTTAATTCACAAAAGTCAAACAGAACATTTTTTTAACAATGTTAATACGTTTATAACTGCGTAAAAATCGAAATTTCATATAGTGCAACCAAATAAAAATGTTTAAAATTTAAGAACACAATAAATTTTATTTTGAATTCTACAATAATATAAAATATAGACCAATGGATTCGTTACAATACACCATATATGCCTTATATTTTTCACTCTAATCGCCGAAATTTAAACTAATAGAATATACCGAAAATAAGTTGAAAAAATTAAGAAAATAATTATAAGCAACAAAAATCAACCAAAAATACTGTTACAAGAATTATTAATTTTCAAAAATTTTTTTAAAAAAAAAGAAAAAACTAGTTTATTTCAAATAAAGCTGTTATTGCCTTTACAATGAAAAACTATCTTACAAAATATTAAATAAATAATAATTATCATTTTATATATATATATATATATATATATATATATATATATATATATATATATATATATATATATATTTGGAGAATCATATTCTCCATTTTGTTCAAGTACGCGAGATGTTTTCGATCGAGCAGCTGGAATACGTCTCCTGGTTCACAGCATAATTTTTATGCTTTTATTCTTGCTAATCAAATAATATTTATAAGAATCAGCAGATAAATTAATTCGAGTCTAATAATCGTTGTTGATAAGAAGACACAACACTCATTGTTGATTGTCACAAAATTCATAGCCGCCGCAGCTACGTTTATAGCCACCATAGCCAGACTAGAAGAACAAAACACTCGTTGTTAATTGTTACAAAATTCATAGCCGCCACATATATATATATAAAGAGAGAGAGAGAGAATCATCCAAATGTGACGCCTAAATTTGTAGTATTAAAAAAACAAAAGAAACCTTATATCATATAAGAAACCTTATATACACATGTTTTTTTTAATAAAATACAAATCTAGGCGTCACATTTGGATAACCTATATATATGTATTTAAAATATTGTTAATTGTAAATTTTGTTTCACCCAATTTATCACATATTTTTTATAATTTTCTAATAATATGAATAATGTTTCTCTCTTTCTATCTCTCTCTTTATATATATATATATACACATGCACATACATACTATGAATATCGTGAAATTATTTGTTTAAAAATCAATAGCACTTATTCTTATGTAGCAGTCAGTGAAGATATATAGGTATTTTATATTAAAATTTAATTTATTACAAAATTATAATTTTACAATTAAAATATTTTTGATACTAATAGATTAAAGTACAATAATCGTTTTTTTTAAAAAATCTATACTTTTAACTTTGTTATATTTTTGATATAATTTTCTTAAACAAACATAGTAATTGTTGCTTTAAACATAAAATAAGACAAAAATCTTAGAATACAAACAAGTTTACAGATTAGTCTGTAACAGATAATTTTATTTTTTAAAAAAATAATTATATATTTACTATTATTGTAATTACATTGAAAATTCAAAATTGTTTTAAAATTAATATTAGGTTTTAGAGAAACTTTTATGAAATTTACTTTGTGTCATTGTTAAATATTGTGTTTTAGTATTTCCTAAAATGAACGCTGCCTTAAGTAAGTATCTCTTTAATTTATATTACATATTGTGTATGTGTTTATATATAATTAAATAAGTAGCATTTACATATCCTTTTTAAAATAATTCTTTATATTTAAAAATATGCATATTCAAAAAATTAATGAAACTAATTAGTCTTAATATAAAACATTTAAAAAAAGTAGTTTAAAAATTAATAACTTATAAATCTGTTTATAAAATATTACGAATGTATGGCAAAAAAGATTTTTAATGAAAATATGTTTTATATAACCTTATTCTATAATATTAGAAACAATTATACTCAACAATTAACTATAGAATTCTAAGATCTTAAATCTATAATAGAAATATACACATTTTTTCATATATTTTAAAAATACTTCAATTAGGAAAAAACATTGCCTCTGTTTAGATTTTCTAATTTTATCTTTTATTGATAAATTATTTGTGTATCATATTTCCAAAAGTCGGTAATTTTTATATTAAACTCAATTCTATGAGTATTATATTTCTACAGAAAATATTTGATTCTTCGAAAAAATAACAAATTCATTTGTAAACGAATATAAACATAATTTAAATTACCGATAAACAAATTGATTTAATATTATTTTTATATATTTTAAATAAAATCTTGATTTTTTCATCTAAAACTAATACTCAACAAATAAAAATTAATGAAATTATATTAAAAAATACAGTAATTTGTTTTCAAACAAAATAAATATCTGATAAATCCATGTATTTAAAATTCATAATAATTTATTTTATAAAATGCAATACCTTTTAACATTGATTATAAATTGGACATGACATATCTTTCTTATTAATATTATTCATATTTGCTAAATTATAATGTATATGTTGCCATCTGTACATTATATAATGAAACTATTGTATTTACCTGTGTGCATACTTAAATACACACATTACAATTATTAACATATTTCTCTGCACTGTAGGACGAAAGTCCTCCCAAAACTTTTCATTTCGAACAATCCAATACCTCATTTTCCATTCTACCACAACAAGATAATTATATATATATATGTGAAATTTTCTTATATCTCTATCCCATTTACTCATAAGTCTTCTCCTGTGACTTTTTATATCTGGATTCCCAATCAATAATTTCTCTTGCCCATCATGGTTACATAAGTACTTACACATGTATACATATTAGGTGGCCCAAATGAAACTGAAGTATGTTAACAAAAATAGTAAACGATAGTAAGCATGTAAATGTATGTGTGAACCCTTCATTTTATTTGAATCATTCTGTTTGTGTACCTGTGTATATGTGTGTGTGTGTATGTATATATTTATATCATATCAGTCCAATTCTGGGTGAAAGCCTCATTAAATGTTACCATCACTGATTCTAATCATACTTCCCATGCTGGCTAGTTGAGTTCGTGAAAACACAAATATGCATGTGTACATACACACACACACACAATCATACTAGTGAACATGACATCAAATTTAAAAAAAAAACTATTTCTCGGTTTTTCTTTTTTGTTGTTTTTATTTTTCTTCAAGATAGACAAATGCATGACAGTGATAAATAAAGAAAAATGGTCTGGAATTTCATTGGAACTGTGAAAAAATAAAAATAAATTTAAAAAATAAATGCTCAATTAAAGATATGCTAAATACTTATATTTATTTATAACTCAGACCAAGCATGTTTACTTTGATATTTAGAATGTAAAAAAAAAAAAACATAAATATTATGAATATTTAAAAACTTATAATGCTGTTAAAGAAAACTTTTGAAGTTTCTACTTAAGAGTTGCAAGAAATATGAAAAAATATAATCGTAAATCATTTGGCGAACATCAATTAAATCATTTATTGCTATAAATATCAGAAAACTTAATGACAAATATTGAAACTGTTCCAAAATACCTACAAACACTACTAAACATCTAACAATACATTTAAAAAAAAATAGATTTGATTTGTAAACAGGAATTGGTATAAAGACTTTTAAATAAATTTACATTTGAATAATTAATAAAGTAATGACTGACTTTCGTATGTGTGTATGGATATGCATGTACATATATACACATATATATATATGTATATATATATATATATATATATATATATATATATATATATATATATATATCAACTGGTTGTCTAGTGATTAGCATCACTGCCTATCATGCAGATGAAAGGGGTTTAAACTCACTCAGAGCTATAAGGCAGGCATGGTTCATTAACCGAGATGAAGGCAGCCTGCCTAAGAGTAAACCCTAAATAATAAATCCCCACCAGCCTGCCTAGTCACTATAATGAATATGGTTCAAACACCGATGAATAGTAACATTTAATTTAGGCTTTCGCTCAGCAGATGATTATAATGATATATATATATATATATATATATATATATATATATATATATATATATATATATATATATATATATAAAACAAACATATATAAAAAACAAATTATTGATTGGAAATCCAAAGATATAAAAAAAGTACAAGAAGAAACACCAATGGATCTATCCATTTGATGAATTTTCTTGCCTTTATTCTAATAAAGGCAAGAAAATTCATCAAAATAGAATGAAAGAGAAAAACATTATATCATTTAAAATAAAACATTTTTAGAGAGCCCTTCATCCATACATTTTAATTTAAAAAACAAAACTTCATACATTGTAGTTTACAAAACATGAACAGTTTTATTAAATGTGTGTTTAAAAATTAACTGCTATATTCCATTATAATTTATATTGAAATATATAATTTTGTTATATTTTGAACAATTTATAGAAAATTGAAACTTTTTAAACCATTGGCTTGGCTATGGCTGTGTAATAAATATAATTAAATTTAATGAATTCACCTTAAACTCATAAACAAAATAAAATATAAATATTCAATACTAATTCAACCTCTTCTTACATAATGAATAAAGGATAAAAAATGTTTTGACCTCTGATATACACTACAATGTATACATAATTTAACTGGAGAAAGACTTTATAAATAATTAAATGTTGCAAAGTATAGGGTCATCCAAATGTGATGCCTAGATTTGTGTTTTATTAAAAAGAAACATGTGTATAGGGAAACGTGTACAGTTTCTTTTGTTTTTTTTTTTAAATAAAACATCTAGGTATCACATTTGGATGACCCTATATAACAGCAGTGCTTAATTACAAATATATGCATATTTTTTAAAAAATATTTAACTATAAAAAGTACTCGTATGAAATGATTGAATGAATTATATAAAAAATGTAAAACGTTTTCTCATTACTGTATAGCCATCTATACATACCCTTATTAACTATTTCTATACATGATTTGAAATCTAGTAGTTAAATTGTTTACATAAAATGTCATTATAGTAATAATAATAAACTATGAATTTAGAACTATTAGGTAAAGCTTTTTACATATATTATATAAGTTATCAACCTAACTTTATGCACTTTCTGTTATTTTTCAGAATCTTTCGGTCAGAATTATCCAGAAGTACGTATGTATACCTAACGAACATAACCTTTTCTTTTAATGATGCCGGCATACAATTTAAAAAAAATTGTTTAACATAGGAATTCGATGGAGCTCTGGACTGCATATCATTGGCCGTTACATGTGCTTTCAATAAAAGGGGCACATTACTTGCTGTTGGTTGTAATGATGGGCGTATTGTCGTTTGGGATTTCTTAACCCGTGGTATTGCAAAAATCATTTCAGCTCATGTACATCCTGTATGCAGTTTAAGCTGGTCACGAAATGGATATAAAGTATTAAATATTTAATTTTGGAATGTTTACTTTCATATAATGTTATATATTAAAAAAAAACACAATTTCATAGCTGGCATCAGCATCAACCGATAATACTGTTTGTGTATGGGAGGTTCTGTCTAGTGAATGTGAACAAAAGTTTCGATTTCCTTGTCCTGTTTTAAAAGTTCAGTGGGAGCCTAGAAATGAAACTCGACTTCTTGTTTGTCCAATGAGACATGCTGCAGTTCTTGTTGATTTAGAAGGGGGCCATAAAATTGTACCATTAGATGACGATGTAAGTGTCAAATATTTAAAATAACACCTGGAACATAATCGTAATTAAGTATCAGTAATTAACTATTCACAAAAAAAAATTACAAAATTAATCTTTATAATTTTACAAAAGAAATACATTTTTTTTATTATAATATAACTATAACAAAATATTAATATTTATTAAAAACATTTCTTATCTCTTCTAGGGTGATCTAAATATAGTAGCATCATTTGATAGAAGAGGTGAATATGTTTACACAGGAAATGCAAAAGGTAGAGTTTTAGTACTTGATTCTAAATCACTTGAAATTAAAGCTAGTTTTCGCATAACTCTTGGAACTTCAAGTGCAGCTGCAGTTAAAAGCATAGAATTTGCAAGACGTGGAGAGTAAGTAATTTTGTCATTAACCACTAAAATAATAATTTAATAATTAAAATAATAATTTGATTTCATAATGCATTTTTTCAGCTGTTTTTTAGTTAATACTGCAGACCGTGTAATAAGAGTTTATGATAGTAAAGAAGTATTAGCATGTGGAAAAGATGGTGAACCAGAACCAATTCAAAAGTTACAAGATTTAGTTAATAAGTAAGTTTAATTTGTTTATAATTTTTTTTCTATTATTTACTCAAATTCCACAATGTATGTACATGTGTGTGTATGTGTATATATAAAAATTAAGAATCTCACTTGATAAATTGCTACGTAAATGTTTCTTTAAACTCTGTTAATCCTTCAATATTTAACCATTCTAAAAACATTGTCATGTATTAATAACATGAAATATAAAATTACTGTTTAGTAATATTTTAAACTAGGTATGATTTTTTTTTTTATACCAGTATATTACTGTACTAATATGACTATGAGTTTATTTTATCTACAAATCATTTATATTATAAGCAGATTTTATCCTCTTATGTAGGGTCACCCAAATGTGACACTTAGATTTGTGTTTTATTAAAAAAAAACGTGTATAGTTTCTTTTGTTTCTTTTTAATAAAACACAAATCTAGGCGTCACATTTGGATGAACCTATATTTATTTTTTAAATTTTCTGTGAAATTATTAAAACAATGAATAATATGATAATAAATAATATGCCATAATTCTAATTTTTATATTTAAAAAAAGATAATATTACTTAAATAAAGATTAAAAACATTGTCATAAAAAATTGTTTTTTCAGGACCATGTGGAAAAAATGCTGTTTTTCAGGAGATGGTGAATACATTTGTGCAGGATCTGCTCGACAGCATGCTTTGTATATTTGGGAAAAGTCCATAGGAAACTTGGTAAAAATTTTACATGGTACTAAAGGAGAATTGCTTCTTGATGTTGTGTGGCATCCAGTTCGTCCTATAATAGCTAGCATATCTTCAGGTTACTAAAGATTATCATCTCTAATAAACTATTTGTATTTGATATTAATAATAAAATATAGTAGATTATGTTTATCTTATATTTTAGTAATAAATTTAAATATCAAAATATTTATGGCAAATGTTAATTATTGATTATATTAACAACAAAAAAATTTATTTTTTGTAAATTGATAAATTTTATTGGATATTAAACAAAGGATTTTATTAATATGCTTAGATTTGTCAAAAATGTTATTGTAAATTTGATATGATTACATATTTCAACTTTAGTAAAGAAATTTATATATAAAAATATTTTTTCTGAATCTTATTAACATATGAATTTATACATTAGATTATTATGTCTATTTAATTATATATAATACAGTATTCATTAATTAAAAAAAAAAAAACAATAAAAAATATTTTTTAAGTAGATATGTATACAAAATATTTTGTTATTTTTACAGGAGTAGTCAGTGTATGGGCTCAAAATCAAGTGGAAAATTGGTCAGCATTTGCTCCAGATTTCAAAGAATTGGATGAAAATGTAGAATATGAAGAACGTGAAAGTGAATTTGATTTGAATGATGAAGATAAATCAATAGCAAGTGGTAATGAAGCTCAACAAGATGAAGATCTTGAAGTAGATGTTATTCGTATTGATCCAGTGCCTGCTTTTTGTAGTTCTGATGAAGAAAATGAGAATACAGATGCTTTACAATTTCTTCCTATTGCTCCAGAGGTACATGTATAATTTGTATCTTCATACATAGAAATTATTTTTTACAACAGTTTCACATTACTTTGTGAAATTATTATGAAAAGCTAATATGTATATCCATATATTTAATATAATTATCAGCTCATAAAATTTATAGAATTTTTTTAATTAGTAGTACTGTAACATTAATATATTTTTTAACTAAAATCTGTATTATTAATATAAATTTACTTGTGTGGATAATATTTTTAAAAATATTTTATTTTTATTTATAGATTGAAGATCCAGAAGAAGGATGGAATCCAGGAGATACAGGAACAATTCCAACTACTCCAGGGAATGGACCATCACCTAGTAAAAAAAGAAAATATAAATCTTATGACATAGCACTTCAAAGTAGTAGTGATGGTAAAAACATAATTAGTATATACATATGTACATGTGTGTGTGTGTCTATTAGGTTTACCGGAAAGTTCTGTCTCTTTTTGAATTAAAAAAAATAATACATTTTCAATATATTTATTAATATATATTGAACAATATAATTTTTCCTTCGTTACTAATAAATCTTCCCAGTGTAATGGTAATTTTTGAATTCCATTTCTGTAGAATGACTGATCTTTGAAACTTGAGGTGACATTATCGCACAGGACTTCCGGTAAACTAATATATATGTACGAGTATATGGTGTTTTTTTAAGCATAATAGAACTTTAAATTGAATTCCTATTGAAACTTCTATCTAACCTTAAAAAACATTATCATACCTTTATATATACATACACACACATGTTTATATGTAAAGATGTTCTTTTAGGTTAGATAGAACTTATGATAGGGATTCAATTTAAAGGTCTATCATGCTTAAAAAAAAAACTCTTATAGATTATTAAATAGATATTTTCATTACAGAAATACATCCTTTATTGAATAATAAAGGAAAAGATAAACAAGTCTCTGGAACTGGTAAAAAAGGAGCTGGAAGACCACGAAAATGAAATTAAGAAAAATGTACGTTATTGTACATTTTCAATTTTTATATAAAAACAAAAGTATATTGTGTAAGTGCATATACTGTCTTAAAATATCTGCAATAAACAATTATGTGTATGTTTCTAAAGTGTTGAAGTTCATGTACCTTCTAATTATATATTATATTTAATAAAAAAATTCTAATTCATTTTAAACAATTATTTTAAAATATGTGTTTTAAAAATAAGTAAATAAAGACAATATGTTCCATGTGTAAAAAATCTTTATAGTAAATACCTATAAACACAAATAATCGAAAATTTTATGTATTCAGACATACTTATTGAGTATACAGAACAAATGTAAATTTTGTAGTTATTGTAAAATAATATGAAATAAAAATGAATTTAATAAATCATTGTTTTAAAAACAAATTGACTATGCAATGTAATTTTTTTTTTAAAAAAATAAACCTTTTGAGTTTGTTAGAATTTGAATTAAGATTTAACATATTCATTTTTTACAAACTGTTATTTCTGTTGCTTAATAAAATATTAATAGAACAAAAATAAGTATATTTCTTAGTATTTAAATATCTTAATGCAATAAGTTAGGAACACTGTAATAATAGACTTGAATAAGAAATATACTTGTATGGACTTTTTAACATTAAGAAAAGTTTTTTCATTATTAATTTAATTTTTCATATAAATTAAAATTTATATCAATTAATGATTTTCTTAATTATCACTTGTATATAATTCATAGTGTCATACATTCTTAATAAAAATAATAAAGCTGTAATTGGCTACAGGATAGTACTCTAATACAATTAACCCAAATCATTAAATGCCAATTATAAATATATTAATAAAGGAAATACATGATGTTACTACCTAAAATATTATATTTAAATTTAGTATATAATTAATCATTATTTGATTGGAAATGTATAAAAGAGTTTATTGGAAACAAAAAAAGTAGCAGATCATTTACACTGAAATGGTATAAAAGATTCATTATTCACTAATAAATTAATTAAAATTAGTAACTGTGATGTAAATATTATATAATATATATATATATATATATATATATATATATATATATATATATATATATATATATATATATATATAAATAAATATATTCTCAACAAACTACATGCTCAGTTTAGTGGTATGAAAAAGTACTAGTGAATAGTTAAAATAAAGATGTTTTAACACAACAGTAATGTTAATGTAATCTGATATGATGTATATATATATATATATATATATATATATATATATATATATATATATATATATATATATATATATATATATATATAATATATATACATACGCATTACATTTCTTTTTGAAAATTTCCTGTATCTATATCATGTATCATTATTATTATTTTTGCTCCTTAACTTTTGTCTATTTCACATTTTATACAGTATAGTATTTTCTTTTAAATAAGCAACTACATTATAATCTGTATCTTTGTGCACTATTTTTGTACTTGTTATTTTCATTATTAATAAATTTACTTCATTCATTCATGCATTACATTTCATTAATAACGATTAAATATAATGTATACAGTATTCTGTAAAAAATGCAAAACAATAAAAATATACAAATTACTAAGAAACTTATTTTATAAAATTATAAAAATAATAATTTCAAATATATATTGTATTTTCAAAATATTATATATTTAATTAGTCAAATCAGAAGGATATTTTTTTAATTCGACAAAAGTATAAATTAACATTTTTAAACAATGTATTATTAGATAAAAGTGTCAATTTAAAAAATTGAACAATTTATAATTATTAAATAGCATTTAATAAGAAAAATAATAACGTATTTAATAATAAATAATATAAATTATATTTTAATGAAGGTATCATTTTATTGACATATACGTTTAGTTGGACCAAACTAATTAAAAGCAATGTATATATTTTCATGTTTGTTTTATATATAACCTCAAATATTTTTTTCTTTTAATATAATTATAAAAACAATGGATAAAGTAAATGATAGTAAGTATTTATTAGCATAATGAAATATTTATGTTTTTAAATATGAACAGTTGTTTATTTTGAAAATAACACATTTTATTTCAAATTTGACGTTTTTTTAAAAATTTTTCAAATAGCTCTGAAAATAAATGTTGATACTAAATCAAAAGAAATAAAGAAAGTTTTGGAAACCGATCATTATTATCTTGGATTTAGTCAAATATCGTCTAATGAGATTAAACCAATTACTACTTTTAATAAACCAATAATTAAAATGAATGTCGATGATAATTTTGTTGATATGAAGGCTTTAAAAATGATGGTATTGTTTATATATAAATATGTACATATATATGTGCATAAATCATCTATTTTTCCTAAAAAAATATTCTTTGAAATTTTAGGAAAAAATGGGATATCAAAAAGGTACTGGTTTAGGTAAATTTAGCCAGGGTCGAGTTAATCCTATTGAATTAACTGAACAAATTGGTAAACAAGGACTTGGATTTACCAAATTAGATGTTGACATAAACACATTAAAATTTGATAATGAAGAAGTCAGTTTTTACTAGTATTTATATGTTAAAATAATTAATGAATATTTAAATAAGAAGTATGATTAACAAATTTATTTTCTTTTACAGGGAATTGAATTAAAGGAAACTATATCATGGATATCTGCACCATGTAATGCAACTAAATATTCAATTACAACTCTTAAATCTTGGATTATTGAAGGAAAAAGGAAAATCACCTTAGATAATCAATTCTGCAATTGTTCTGAAGATTTGTATAAAGAAAAAAACTCATTAGATTTACTTAAACCACTTGAATTAATTAAAGCTCGTAGTAGAGCAAATCCATTTGAAACAATAAAGAATGTATTTTTCTTAAATCGTGCTGCTGTAAAAATGGCAAATATCGATGCTGCATGTGATTTTCTCTTCACAAATATTGAAAATGATGCAAGTATCTTAAGTATATTTTATACTTAAGTGAAAAAGAATAAATATGGCCTTTTTAATAATTTTACTATAAAGTATAATGATTTTTTATAATACAATAATATAAAACTAATTCATATTCTGCAAGTAATATATACTGCATTGTATTCAACAAGTTAATAATTTTGAAATGAAATTGTTATTGAAATTATATTCCATATTTTTTTTAATTTTAAACTAAATAGAATTTCTGAAAATTTATACAAAAAGTATTAAATTTTATAATAATAAATTACTTGTCTATATTTTTGTATTTAAAAAGCTAACTTTTTTATATAGTAACTTTATTTTCATATTAAAATTATATTAATTGTTAGATATGTTGCATGTATATGTGATATATATATATATATATATATATATATATATATATATATATATATATATATATATATATATATATATATATATATAATGTATATACATACATACATATACACACAGTCACATATAAAGCATAAAGTAACATTTATCTAATAGGTTTATGTTTGAAATTAATTTTTAATTTGTTTTAGCATAATCATAAAACTCATAAAGGACCATACTATTTTGCTGATGTTTGTGGAGGCCCAGGTGGATTTTCTGAATATATACTCTGGCGAAAAAAATGGTTATATAAAGGTATTTCATATAAATATTAATTTCTTATAAAATCAAGTACCATAACATTAAATAATTTTATGTTTTGAAATATTGTGTTTATATATATATATATATATATATATATATATATATATATATATATATATATATATATATATATATATAAAGTTATCAGAATTAACAATATTAGTATTTTTTTTTATTTATATATAACGAGTTACATTCATTTTTATGTATACAAGGCTTTGGTTTTACACTACGTGGGGAAAATGATTTTCGTTTGAATGATTTCTTTGCTGCACCAACTGAAACATTTCAAACATTATATGGTGTTAGAGGAGATGGAAATATTTATGATCCATTAAATATTGTAGATTTTGTAGAAAAAGTCTTATTACAAACTGACAATCTTGGTGTACATTTCATGATGTCTGATGGGGTAAATAGTTAATACTCTTATATAGTAGTATTAAATGTAATTAATACCATATTTTGTAGGGGTTTTCTGTCGAGGGCTGTGAAAACATGCAAGAAGTTCTTTCAAAACAAATTTATGTATGTCAATGTCTAATAGCATTATCCATAGTCCGAACACATGGTCATTTTGTAACCAAACTTTTTGATACATTAACACTGTTTAGTGTTGGTCTTATTTATTTAATGTACTTATGTTTTGAGGAAGGTATGTTTATTGTTGTATTTAAATATTTTAAAATATTAACAAAAATAAATTTCAGTAAGTATTTTTAAACCAAATACTAGCCGCCCTGCAAATTCAGAAAAATATTTGATATGTAAAAACAAAAGATCTAATACAGAAACAGTGAGAGAATTTTTAGAATATGTTAATAATAAATTTTGGAATTTTGAAAATGAGTCTGAAATGGATATATATCAATTAATTCCGACAGATGTGATTATATTTGATGATATATTATTTTATTTATATATGTATTGTTCTAATAACAAGTAAGTTTATATTAATCACAAAAAAGCATATTTATATTAAAATATTTTTTATTTTATAGATTAGCATACCGACAGAGTAAACACATAAAAAAAATAATTGATTTTAGCAAAAATGTTGAATTAATTGAAAAATATCAATCAAAAATAAGATCATACTGTTTAGGAAACTGGAAATTACCAGATAAAATGAGAACAGTACCAATAAGAAGGACACCGAATAAATGGATGAATTCATTCATACAAAATTCTGGTATTTATATGCTTTAAATTGGTCTAAAACAGTATTTTTTATTTCATTGAGAGTGATTTTTATTTTTTTATTATTTTTTAAAATTGATTATGTATTTAATGTAAAGGTATTCATTAAATGTAGAGATGAATTACTGTAAATAAAATTATATGTTATAATTTAGAACTAATGAATGCTATATTTTAGATTTTATGTTTGTTAACCCAGTGCTACTGTTGACAAAAGAAGATTTTAAAAAAAACATTGGTGATCATAATTGGACTTGTTTTATGAGTAGCAGCACAGGAAATAAAACAAATGCCCACTTTTATTTAAGTAAGTCTTATATCAAATATTGACAATGTTAAAAATGAAGTATTAATAATTATAAAATTTTAATTTCTTAAAATCGTTATTAATGTAATATAATATATATTATTTTACATACATTTAACACTAACGCAACATAAAAAAATCTTTTCATTATATGATATATTTATGTAAAAGAGTGAGTTTATGTTTACAAAATACAATTTTTCGTATTAAAATGTATTATAAGAAATGGTATATATTTTAATATTTTGTGGTTATAGTTCCTGATATATCCAACTAAAGTACTTAGCATTTTTATTGTAAGTTAGACTATACCTGATATACAGTCCAGTTGAATTAATATATTTATAGCACGCTATTGATGATCAGAAAACATATTATTAGTAAAATACATAAAAAGATTGTTTTCTATAAATATAAAAAAGTTCTATTGTAATGAAAAAACTTCACCAGAAAAAAAAATTAAAAAGTTTCACCGGATTATCTTTCACTAAATATAAAGGCTAGTGCATTAATAATTAGTAATACTGCTATTATTTTCAAAGCATATTGAAAAATGAATTAGCATATTGAATTAGTTCAAAAAACCATAACAAAATTAAATATTCTCTACAGAAATTTAAAAATGATATTTAATATATAAGGTTATTATAACAAATATCAAAATTCTGTATTATATTTGAATTCAAAATATTATATTTAAGGTGTTAGTTCATCTTTTTTAAATTAACATAGAAACAATTATTGTTTGTTTTGGAACTGTGGCGGTTAACAGAAATGAATTTTTATCCCCAACATCACAATGGTTATGAAGTGTTCAATAATTATTTATTTAACACTTTTTGTTTATTGTAATAGTCAACTAAGCAGCTGTTTATAACAATAGTGATTATTGAACACTTCATAACTATTGTAGTGTTTGGAATAAAAATTCATTTGTGTTAAATAGAAAAAATTTTTTACTGATATTTTTTATAGGTATGGGAGGTACAAAGGTATATGTATTTAATAACAAAACTTGGATGTTAATGACTCTAAATATAGAATTACCTTATGGAACTTTCATATATGCAGAAGAAGTGACTGAATTTGAGTTTGAGTGTACAAAAAAATATATTCGATTTCCTAGTCTACATATAATTGATGCATGTTTTCTTGGAGAAGTGTGCATACAAAATCTAGAATTATCAGAAAGGTTATTTAAAGTTTCATTTTATTGTATATATGTACTTTCTTTAATTGTTATGTTAAATTTTAAATGTAAAACTTAATAATATTTTCAAAATTAAAGTTTATTCACCCATAACCATATTATTACAAAAACAAAATAGTTATTATTTTGAAATTAATAATATATAACTTTTTAGATTAAAAATGATAGAAATATTTTGTACTGCTGTAAATCGACCATTTAGAAATGATTTAACATGTATTAGAATGAAACCTATGTTAAGATCGAATGAATTTAAGTCAATAAAACAATCAGTGACATTCATGAAAATGAAAAAATCAGAAAAGTTGATGTGCAAAATGCCAAATATAGTAAATAAGGAATCATATACAATAATCAATTCAATTATGTTCATTAAAACAAATCCAGGTGATTATTTGTTTTATTAAAACAATAAGGCATTTATATATTAATGACTGTAATTACTTATAGGGGATATATTTACACAAACTTTTGAAGGAAGATTTATGTGGAATATTGTTTTTAATAAAAAAATAGATTTTGAAAGTGGTAAGGAAAATGTTACATGGAATAATATACTTAATATATTTAATGACTAAATAATGACTTATTAAATCTCATATTTTCTCAGTATGTAAAATGTACATGTGTTTGTGTATGCATCTGTATGTGTGTGTATATGCGTACATATATATATATATATATATATATATATATATATGTGTGTGTATGTGTGTATGTGTGTATGTGTATATATGTGTGTGTATGTATATATATATATATATATATATATATATATATATATATATATATATATATATATATATATATATACACATACACACACCATTGGGAACAAAGAGATTTGAGAACTCAGTAAACCAAAGTACAAACTACTCAAAATGTATCTATAATGTATCTTTTGGCCAGTGTAATAAACTAAATACTTTTATAGATTTTTATAATGTACTTTTTTTAGTTTTTAACCACTTTACATCTAAAAATTATATTTTACAATGGTCGTTTGATAAGTATGGTACATTTATTTATTATTTAATTTAATTAAATTTTTCAATTTAGTTTTTCTTACTTTTTTACCATACTTATCAAATGACCCTCGTTAAGAGTGTAAACTTCTGTAGAATAATATATTTAATTATTCAGATATACTTAATTTTAAATCTGTATTTTTAGAAAATATAAAATTTTATAAAGACATATTCCATTATTTTATAAAATGACACAATTCCATAATTATAAAAAAGGGTTAATTCTAAATAACATTTTATCTAATTTAATAACTCATTTTTCGATAAAATAAATGATATATAGATTTTATAAATAAATTATTGCATTAATATTAGTATTTAAAAAATAGAGTTATTAACAAGAAGTTGATAAGATTAAATTTATTATAAAAATGTTACTATAATACAAATGGCTTGTATAAAATTACATTAAGTATAATGAAATTAAATTGATTTTTCATAAAAATGAAAATGTAAAAAGTACAAAAAATGTGTCAAATGTATTTTTTTTATTTTCTAGTACAAAATTATTTTTGCATGATCTTATGTTGCTATGGATTATTTAAAATATTTTTGACATAAGAAAAATAAAATTTAATTATATATATGTTGGAAATTATTTAAATGTTTAACCAATTTTTGAATTAAAATCAAATGTGTAGTAATTTACCTGGCTTTACTTCAAAAGACACTAAATCTTCTTAAAACATGCAAAATAATCAACAGTCAGAATGTGGACAATCTCCACAAGATATGTATAAAAAACAAATTAACAACTTAAAGAACATCGCTGAAAAATTAAATAATACCCTTGCAGATGTAGAGGTACTCTTTTTTCACTTAAAAGTAAATAATATTTATGTTAAATTATATATGCGTAAATATGCTCCTTCTATTTAGGCTTGTAACTTATGTTCAAAAAGTTTAGATGGAAACTTAAAATATACAGTATTAAAAATTAAAAAAATCGTTGATTTGTGCGTAGCTCATAATGAAGTTAGAAGTGCTGAAGAAACTACTCACATGAAAGCAAGTACACAATTTCCAGTTTCATTTCCTATTCCACATATAGCAATTCCTAGTGATAAAAATAAAAGCGAGTCTCCAATTGTTTCCTTTAAATCAATACCTCAAGATCACATAAAAACACCACAGTTTATACAATTACGACATCCAAAAAATGCAGGTAAGGTTTGGTTGCAAAAATAATTTTATATTATAATGACATTATTATTATTAATAGACGAAAAATCTTCAAAAGACACTGATAAAAAATGGGTTATTGAACTTGCCCCAACTAAATAAAGTAAATATAATAGAAATCACTGTTTATATGAAGAAACAATATAATTCATTGAACTTTTTGTGTCTAAAATGATTCAATAAAGCATTTTTAAAAAAACTAATAATTTTTCTTATAAAATACTCGGGGGCTATACCTCCCCGTTTGCTAAACATGAGTAATATATACATAAAGGGACACAAAAATAAAAGGAATTTTACAATTGTTAATATTAAGAGGTAATCATTTATGTTTAGAGTAGTATGAGTATTAAAGACATTAATTTTGCGATGGAACTTATATATATATATATATATATATATATATATATATATATATATATAGAAAGAGAGAGAGAGATGTATTTATAATATAATTATATATTTATAAAATATTTGTTAGTTGATAGGTAATTTTACAATTGTAAAACTTCTTGTACTGAGATTTGTTTTAACATTCTTAAATTTTTTCAACAAATATTCCGTTCAAAAGAATTGCTGCACATTATGTATATTATTTTATATTTTTATGAAATCAGTCTTAACTAAATCATTATGTTATTTTATTTATTTATATGATATGAATACTTTTTTAGCACTTTATAATTTAGTATAAAAAATAAATATTAATATTCCAAGTAAAAAAGTACTGATTTAGTTTTGTATTAGTAAGAACTAGAATTTACATAATATTAGGTTGGCAAATATCTCCCTTCCGCCTTCTGGTCTTTTGAATTTCGTAGCTATGTACAAAAAAAAAGCGGAAGGGAGATACTTGCCAACCTAATATTCAACTTCTTCTGTTTCTCTTCTCTTTAAAAACGCGACAACAAATTTTAAATGATAAAGCATCTCTCTACTAACTTTTATTCATTCCAATTATCAGTTTAGTATTTTAAATCTTCTGACAAATGTAAATAGTTTTGCTATCACATTGCCTTGTTTCACTCCTTTCATAACTTTAAATTTCCTTGTTTTGTACATTTCTTATTTACATATTTATATATTTTTATATAGAATTCTTCTATTCTTTTGACTATTGCAGATCTGTTATATGTCCTTCTTCAGTCTTCTAATTTCAGAACAATTATATGGTTTTTTTATATAATGAGATTTTGTTGCATTTTTTAGTAGCTTCTATTTTCTTCAATAGTTTCCTTTATACAAACTCATTATTATATTTTAGAATACCCTCTTTTATATGCTTCCTTACTGTTTTACCTAGATATATTTATATGCATGTTAGAAAAATAGCAGTTTAATAGCAGTTTAATATCAATTTAAATAATAGAGTAAAAATAAATTTAAAAATGAATGTTATGACACAAAATAACTAAAATGTGCATATTTCTACACTAAATAATAATAATTTAGTTTTGTAACATGAACTAAACTCTTAATATATTTATTGTTCTAACATATTTAAAAGGATTTGAATTTTAATTTAAACATATCTACAAGTTTACAAAAAAAGTACAAAAACTGAAAAATAACGACAATTTTTTATTTTGTTAATATAATGAACTTTAATATAAACTAAAATTCCTATCGAATCGTTCTATAACTGTCTAAATATATTTAAAAATCCTTTAGTTTACAATCATCGACGTAATTGAAAACTTTTGGAATTATTTAAAGTAAAACTAATAAATTTCAGAATTAATTTAAAAAATATTTTCAGTGGTACTTTTTTGATGAATATAATTAAACAAGTTTATATTTTGGAATTAATATATTTTGTAATTAAAAAATCATTAACATATAAATATTGTAAAAATTTCGAACTTTGTTCTGAAACAATAATTACTGATAAAAATTCATAATTATATTATACATTTTACTTTTTTAACGTAAAAAGGCAAATAAATTTAGTTTATTAATTAAAATTAATGTAATTATAACATATAACATGTCATTTATTGACTTTCACATATATTTTTAGCGTTTTTAAGATAAATTTACTTTTGCATTATAATCCAAATTTGATGTTAAATAATCATATATACGAAGGTTTGATAAATATGGTAAATTTATTTATTGTTTAATTTAATTAATTAATTAATTTAATTACATTTTTCAATTTAGTTTTTCTTACTTTTTACCATACTTATCGAACGACCTTCGTATACATATATATATATATATATATATATATATATATATATATATATATATATATATATATATATAAGTATCCCAATTGAGATTAAAAGGTTTTGGATCACTTATATGTCCTTATATAGAGTTAGACCAATCAATAGGGCAAAAAAACACCTGTTTTTGACTAAAATTCCGGAATGGATGAGGCCGTTTTTTTTTTGTTGGGGGCGATGTTACAAGTAACAATATATATAGCGCAGAAAATGCATTTTATATAGTTGTAAAGAATATATATTATATATATATATATCAATTATATTATACTTTATTGGAATATTTATACCGTGTTGATAAATTATATGCCCAATGTATATAATAAGTTTCCACTTTAGAGTCAAACTCTTTAGCAAAATATATATTTTTATGTTATATTATAATAACATATATTATTTTCAGCGATCCTATACATTGTATAAAATAGAAAATGAAAGCTTATTGCAAGACGCAGATTTATAGATACGATTTTTTTAAAAAAATATATGAAGAAACAAATTTAGCGGCAATACCCTATATTTTTAATATTTTTATGTAATTTCAAAAGCTAATATTTATATCAAAATTACTATAGTATCACTGTGGCGGGGGACGTCTGCCAATCGGCAGTTATATTCCGGCGCGGCCGAAACAAATTGAGTTTGAGGAAGCGGTCGGTCGCTCGGCGAATTTCATCGTATTATATTGGGCAGATTTTTTTTTTAAAAAATCTGCGTCTTGCAATAATCTTTCAGATTTTCTATTAAAATAATGTATAGATCGTTGAAAATTTAAATATTAGCAAATACTTAATGACTTTTTATGCAATAAAATACAAAAATTTTTATACGCCGCTAATATAACATAAAAATATATATTTTGCTAAAAAGTTTGAGCCCTTTGAAAAAACTCGGCCATTAAAAAGTTATAGCCTCGTACATTCAATTTACAGTAAGTTAGCAACTAATGAACGAATTCAATTTTCAACACGGTATTTTGTTTAAATTCGTATAAATTCAAAAAGTAAGTGACCATTGTCAAATTCAACTTTTATCTAAAACTTTTTCTAAAAATTTTCTTCTGTTCTTTGCACCTTCCTAGTACCTTTATGTAGTATGCAAAACACATATGGAACAATTTTTTTCCTTGTTTTTGCCCTATTGATTGGTCTAAGTGAGATAGAGAAAACATTGAGAGAAATTGGAAAAATCATCGGAAAATCGCATTCATCAATTCAGCGTATGGTGTACAATTTAAGTTAATAAGAACAGTTTTTTTTAAAACATCGTTTTAGTTGTTTGGATATTAACAGTTTGAGGAGAAGGTACAATTTTAAAGAAAATTAAAATAATTCTAATATAGGTGTGCATAAAGTTGTAACAAAAATCAAAAACTCATTTGGTAAAATTGTTTATCGTGAAACAGTTCGAAACTATGTTCGAAATGTAGAGTACCATAGTCATTCAGGTCGAAAAAATCTGTTCATTTTAGTATCTATGGAACAATTGTTTGAAGTTCGTTAAGGAACATTAATTGACAAATCTAATGATATTTAAAATGAAGTGCTTTTTACGGTCAAAAACAAATTTTTTGACGATGGTGTAGAGAAAAACAAATAAATAATGGAATAAAGGAAATTATTAAGCAGGGTAATGCTAATTAACACAATGGTGGAAGTATTATGGTTTGGTAAAGTATGGAATATGGCAGTTTATTGGATTCACAGTGAATAAAATTGATTATTTAAGTATTTTGAATAAAAATTACCCGAGAGTGATAACAAATTTAACCTTGGAAATAATTACATTTTCTAGCAAGATAACGAATATTAGATATATTTGTAAGATGTTTCTACTAAATAATATTTCTAAACAACTCTGGACACTCCAATCATTTGATTTGATTATATGGAGCATTTATGGAAATTGCTCGGACTACGAATTAAGAAACATAAAATATCCAAAATTATGTTGAACGAAAAAACAGATGGAAGAGTGAAATAAAATTACACCCAATTATACTTTGAAATTGGTAAGGTCAATGAAAAAATATTTAAACGGTGTTATATTTTGAGAAGGGTATTCAGAAAGCATTAATTTTATTTATTTTTTAAATTTTACAAAATTTTAGTTACTGTATATATTTTTTTTAATTATAAATTTTTTTATTGTGTATTGCAATCAATTATTGCTTCTTCCAAAATTATTAAAATATAAAAACAATTTTATTTCAGCAGTTAATAATAATAAAATATTTATAAATATTGAATAATTCAAAGTAAATATGAATTATTTGATTTCTTTTCATACAATGCACAATTTTTTGGCTGTATATATATATATATATATATATATATATATATATATATATATATATATATATATATATATATATATATATATAATATAATAATAATATGTATATATCCGCAAGTATGAAATGAAATTTATAAATCAGCTATAAGTAGCAGATAATTAAGTTTCTTTCATGCAAGTTTTTGCAAATTTGCTCACAAAAAGACATAAGATAAAAAAATAATAACCTATAATGTAATAATTTTATACAAGTATTAAATTTTAATGAGTTGGTATTTTAAATGTATTTTTATCATTATGTATCCATTATGTACAACTCTTTTTATATCAGTAATTTTTTTATATTCTGTGTTCTATAAAAGTTCCACTTATTAATATATGTACATACATATGTTGAATTTATTGTCTATAAAATCTTAATATTGCGTATTATTGTGCAATCGTATTACGTATGTGCATAATTTTATATTATTCATGAACTTATATAGTGTAAATGTTACAGAAATTTGGTATTATAAAATATCTCATATTATTATCTGCATATTATTTACATAAAAAATATATATAAAACTGGAAACAATGTTTTGTTTATGAAAAAAAAGAATTAATATTTGTACACGTAGTAGGTATTTAAATATTATTTTATATTTGAATAATAGATGGCACGCGTATGCGAACAAAGAAAGTCCAAAAAGGGCGGAATTTAGTTGTTTGAAAATGGCGGAATCCGAGAAGTTGTCGGACGCGTCGAGTGATAATACAGACCAAAAAATTACAAAAAAAATGGACGGTAATACAAAAAGTAGTAATTCAAATGACACAGAAGATGCAGATAGTTTAGAAGAATTGCCGTTAGATATAGGAGAACATTATTTAGTGAGAAGATCTGATGATTCTTGGCGTAAGTTATTATAACCCTAGTTTTGTAGTTTACATACATGTACGTATAGTACGCGTACATTCTTATATATATATATATATATATATATATATATATATATATATATATATATATATATATATATCAAATATACAAAAAAGTTAAAAAAAACTTTCATGAGAAAAAAACTATAAATATTTATGTCTCAATTAAAATCTATTTTCCTTATAATAAATCATTAGAAATATGTACTTAAGTAAATATATTATTAGTTCTTTAAATATGTTTTCGTTTTTAAAAGAAAATAAATATTTGTTTTTATTCATAGTATATGTTTAAAATATATTGTTTATGTTTATATTAAAAGTATTTTTTTTTAACATAAAATTGTTAACAAAATATTTATATTTTTAAAATTTTTAGATCCTGCTGAAATAATCCAAACGAGATTTAATGAAAATGATCAACAGTGGGAGTATTATGTACATTATGAAGGTTATAATAGACGATTGGATGAATGGGTAATTTTATATTATTCAGTCTTGAAAATAAAATATTTTAATGGAAAATATTTATTTCTAAGGTTCCTCGTGATAGAATTATGTCATCGCAATTTAATCTGTCTGAAGGAAAAGGTGATAGTAAAATATGGCGTGAAAGACCTATAACTAATGATCTGCTAACAGATAGTTCTGACCGTAAAATAACTAGAAATCAGAAACGACGACACGATGAAATCAATCACATTCAAAAAACGTAAAACATCAATAGTGGATATGGAATGTAAAATAGTGTAGACTTCATATTAGAATTAACTTAATACATTAAAACAGGTATGCAGAAATGGATCCTACGACAGCTGCCTTAGAAAAAGAACACGAGCAAATAACAAAAGTCAAATATATTGATAAAATTCAAATTGGTCGGTTTGAAATCGACACTTGGTATTTCAGTCCGTATCCAGAAGAATATGGTCGACAGAGTAAATTATGGTTATGTGAATATTGTTTAAAATATATGCGATTAGAAAAGACATACCGATATCATATGGTAAATATTTTTCGAATATGAATTTAGTTAATTGTAAATATTAACATTTAATTAATTTTTTAGAGTGAATGTACAATGAGACAGCCATATGGAAAAGAAATTTATAGAAGAGGTACATTATCAGTATGGGAAGTAGATGGAAAAGATCATAAGGTATTATTCAAATCTATTTAGTAAACAAAAAGGTTTAGAATTTATTATGATTATTTGTTGCAGATTTATTGTCAAAATCTTTGTTTATTAGCCAAATTATTTCTTGATCATAAAACATTGTACTTTGATGTAGAACCATTTTTGTTTTATATTTTATGTGAAGTGGATAAACATGGAGCACATATAGTAGGATATTTCTCAAAGGTATTGTATATTTTTATGAGTATATAAAATAGATTATAATTCCTAGTATCTTTAAACTGATGTCTTTTACTTAATTGTTTTATAATAATTTCATAATGTGTAATGTTAATTTCATTTAATAATGTAATTCAGTTAACAAATTTAACTTTATGTTTTTAATATTTATTTGTGATTATTGATGGAATTAATTTTTATATAAGAACTTCAATTTTTAAAAATATATTTATATTTATTATTAATCGTATTTCAATACTAGTTTTCATTTAAATTAGGAGAAAGAATCACCTGATGGAAATAATGTAGCATGTATTCTTACCTTACCTCCATATCAACGTCAGGGTTATGGAAAATTATTAATAGCATTTAGTTATGAATTATCTCAATTAGAAGGCTGTGTAGGAAGCCCAGAGCAACCTTTAAGTGATTTAGGAAAATTAAGTTATCGGTCCTATTGGTCCTGGGTTCTATTAGAAATACTTCGAAAGGCAAGAGGTACACTTTCAATTAAAGATTTAAGGTAAATATTAATAGTTTTATTCCTTGTTTATTTTATTTCAAATTAAATTGTGTTTTTATTTAATGTTTATTTTTTATATATATACTAGCACATATATTGAAAACGTTTTATGTACTTTAAATTATTTTTCTTAGAACTTTCTGATAAAATGAAAGTAGTTTTGAAGTAAATTAGATCTCATTTTTGTTTTTAACTAATGTAATAGGTAAAAGTATAGTTTTTAAATTATCAATATATTTGTTTATTTTCAGTCAAATGACCAGTATTACACAAACAGATATAATATCGACACTGCAAAGTATGAATATGGTAAAATATTGGAAAGGACAACATGTTATTTGTGTGACACCAAAATTAGTTGAAGAACATATACGATCGAATCAATTTAAAAGACCTCGTTTAACAGTCGATAGAAATGCATTACGTTGGACACCAAAACGATACGGTCCACAAAAACTCGGAAAGAAATAGCTCAGTTTATTATATGTTGTAAATTAACTTATTTAAAATACAAAATGTGTATATAAAATTGTTTTTTTTTTTTATTATTATTTTCCTTTTGTGAAATATACTTTTAGAATGTCTATATTAAATTTTATCTCATTTTTATATTTGTATTTACTATGTTGACTGTTTATTTGAATTATTGTACAAGTAAAGATTTTAAACTGCGAATAAAAATTACACATTATACCTGTATTATGTGAGATTTTATTATTTTAAAATATATTGTTTAGAAGGAAAAATTTATACTTTCTAAACTTTTTACCTATTTTTAAAAAGTATTGAATTTAGCATAAAATTAATATTTATTCAGTGTTAATTTAAAAAAGAAATAATTAAAAAAACTGAAAAATTGGTCATTCAAATGTGACATCAAGATTTGTTTTATAATTTTATTGAATATAACTCAAATCTAGGCGTCACATTTGGATGACCATTATTTATTTATATATATATATTATACATACGACGGTCGTTTGATAATATGGTAAAAAAGTAAGAAAAACTAAATTGAAAAATTTAATTAAATTAAACAATAAGTAAATTTACCATACTTATCAAACGATCCTCGTGTGTGTGTATGTACATATATATATATATATATATATATATATATATATATATATATATATATATATAAAAATATATAACATATATATATATATATATATATATATATATATATATATATATATATATATATATATATATATATATATATATATTAAAAATATCAACCACTTTTTAAAATTGACTTATACAACAACTACAAAAGAACATCAATTTCTTAATTTTATTGAATATTTTATGACTATCACGTTTATTTAAAATTTATTGTTTATATTATTTTTAATATTGGTTAGTTTCTATTATATTTTATAGGTATTATTAGAAAAATCATAAATATTTATTAGAATAATATTGATATATTTTCATTAATGTTTCATTTATTGAAAAATTTTCTCAAACAATTTACAAGAACATATTTGTATGCATATATACAAGTAAATTTAAAACTATATATTCAAAAATAAATTTTGGAGAATTAACTAATGGCATGAATTGTTTAACACTACATATTTTTTGCATGAGACTACTAAACGTAAAACAATGTGTAAATTGTTTATAATATCAGTTACATACAATCAATTTTTTGATATAAACCCAATCAATTTAAAATATTTCCAATTGTATAAATAGCCTATAATTTTAATTATATTTCAATTAAAATTAATTTTCATAACTTTTTTACAACCACTGTTTGTTATTATTAACTATTTTTCATAATATCAATTTTTGTTAATGTTTATTATTTTGTATTTAAATATTTATTATTTTGGCCTCTTTGGTATGACTTGTATACATATGTATATTAATACAAATAAGTTACCAAAATAAAACTAACTAACGATATATTAAATCGGTATTTTTAAAATAATATTTTTTTATAGTTTTCAAAAATTATCAAGTAAAATTGGCTCAGGAGTTTTTTTTATAATTATTAAAATATGATTGCCATAAACTTCCAGATTTTTGCACAAATGAATTTTAACCCAAAACCACAATAATTTACAGTGTTCAATAATCACTTATTGTTCACTTATTATTTATAATTATATAATCTATAATTATATCGGCTGATGCATTTCGATGGCGACGCCATCATCGTCAGAGCCTTTCTGTTAAAATCTAGGATATAGATTTTAGGAATTTAGATTCTAGGAATCTAGATTTTAACAGAAAGGCTCTGACGATGATGGTGTCGCCATCGAAATGCATCAGCCGATATATTTATAAATAATAAGTGAACAATAAGTGATTATTGAACACTTTGAATTTCGAGTATTGTGGTGTTGGGGTTAAAATTCATTTGTGTAAAGTGAATCAACCACAGTTCCAAAACAACAAATAAATTCCAGATTTTTATTTTTTTATAAATACGTTATATATACAATATATTTCTATTAGCTATTCAATGCCCTTTTATAGAATTGAGAAACAAATAAAATATTTTTTATATTTATTATTATTATTATAATTCATTTCTATTAACATCTATTCATTTATAAAAATATTAATATTGTACATAAAGTAAAACTTACCTTTAAAGTTTTATCACGGTTTTAAATAATAATTAGTCATATATAAGTTTTTTTAAGTAACTTTTTCTAGATTTAAACTGATTTTCGTTTATATTATTTTCTTCAGGTTTCTTACTTACCAGTGGTTTTTAACCGTTCAATTGTAATTTATCTTCAATTTTTAGTCTTCTACTGCTAACACAGGAACAATTTCAAAAAATTGCCTATTTTTTAATGCTGTGGACATATTCACCATTTCACATATTCGTATTTCTATAGTTGGATAATTATAATATTTTTATATACTTTACTAATCACGGATAGCAAGCTAATCTGACCGTAGTTTGTCACCTCGTCTGCTTTTTTCCGGGTTTCTTGATTGAAATAATTTTGATTTGCTTTTATATGGTCGGAAATATCTGTTTTAATGCAGTATCGATTTTAATACAATTGTTTTTTTGTATTAGATATGGGAGGACTTACTTTTGAATTTTGTCAAAACAAGGAACTTTTAGTTTGATTTTTCGTATAAGATGATATATTTACTTCCACGTGAAGAATTCGATGTCGTCTTTTGTCTGATTTTGTTATGATCTTCACCATTTGAGCGCGCTGTATAGGTGACTCTTTGCGAGGGCACTTCTGAATACGTCTCCAACTTTATGCTACTGCTTATGGAATGTTCTCACATTTTTTCTTTGATACAGTGTGGAGAGTCTGCCAGAGACTGCTATTTTTAATTTCTAGTTTAGATAGGCGTTTTTCTCATTATTTGTTCTTCAGGTGCCTAATTTCCTCGCTGACTTCTTGTGATAGTTTGTTTATTATTCTTCTGGATTCATAATATTCGGTTCTTTACCAGAGTCTTTGGGAGTAGTTTTTTAATTTTATTTTTTCTATGAGGTGTTCGGTGAGGCGTATCGTATGGTAATGCATTTTCTTGAACGGTATGTGATTGTTGATTTCCTCTTATATGGTTTGTGTAAAATATTTGATGATTTTAGGTAGTATTAGATTCAGGTAAAGTATTAGATGTTATTGTCGTCTTATTTGTTTTTATATTTGTGTTTATGTATTTTTTAAAGTTAGTCCAGTTAGCGTTCACACAATCCCGTAAATTGATTCTAAATATAGTCATAAGATAGAAATGTACGTATTTATTTATTTACAAATGAATCACTCAGTCTAATATCACGAGATTTTATAAAAGTATCTAATAATCACTTATTGTTTACTTTGTTCGCTGATGTATTAGAGCATTAAAAAATCTAGGTTATATAATTCATCAACCTGATGATGTGGAAACTGATATCGAAATGAACATTATCGAGTAATGTGAATAATAAGTGACTTTTTATAAAATCTTGTGAAAGTAGAGTAAGCGATTTATTTGCGTAAAGGTGAATTTGTTACAGTATGAAAAAGAACAGTGATAAATAATTTATTGTTTCATGCAATTAAAAATCATAATAAATGATTAACTATGTAATGTAAAAATTAAATTCAAAACACTGAGTTAAATAAAAAGTTTTTTGTTCATTTCATCTATAAATGTTATTTTAATTATAATTAGTTGTCTCAGATATACATAGTTTTTAATTAATTTTACTTATCCTCCTTTAGTTCGATTTTTCTTAGTTCTGAAAATTTATTTAACATCACCATTTTCTTGACAAGGTTTATTATAAGACTAATTTTTGATTATCTTTGTCCAATTTTTCTATTCTTTTTTTATCTCATCTGAACTTGTCAAGAAAATAATGTCATCAATAAATCTTAAGTGATTAAGCATCTCTTCATTGATTTTTATTCCTTCAGAATCCCAGTTTAGTATCTTAAATATTTTTTCTAACGGAAATGTAAATTGTTTTGGTGATATTGCATCGTTCTATCTACTTCTTTCGTAATTTAAATTTTTCTTGTTTTTACATGTATTTGTATAAAGTATTTACTTTCTTAAGAGCTCAACATATACTTTTTTAATTTTTTTTATTATTCAATGCATTGAATATCACTGAGTCGAAGGCTTTTTTATAATTTATAAATCCAAGGCAGAATGGTATTTAATATTCGTTGTATCGACTAATAACTTCTCTTATTATTTGAATATAATTCATTATGCTAAATTCATTTCGAAATCTTGCTTGTTCTTGTGGCTGTGATATATATATATATATATATATATATATATATATATATATATATATATATATATATATGCATACATATTAGGTTGGCAAGTATCTCCCTTCCGCTTTTTTTTTTTTTTTTTTGTACATAGCTGCGAAATTCAAAAGACCAGAAGGCGGAAGGGAGATATTTGCCAACCTAATATATAACAAATTTAAAGGAGTAATTTTCTAATTTTTGTTCAAAGTTTTGTTAAAATTAGAATAGATTATTACTAATAAACGTGAATATACATTACTCTACTCGAATACTGAATATACACTACTCTACTTTTAGATAAAAAAGTCTCTGATATTTGGAAATGTATAGAAAATTCCATTTTAATTAAATTATATGTTTTTGTTGAAAAGTCTTCATGCATATCAATATCGAAAAAGTATTGGGGTAGTTAAGATTTTTAAAAATAAAATTATTTTTTATTTCGTTAACTTCACATACTTTACTAAACATTATTTTATTTTATACATACATATATGTATACATTCCCCTATTAGTATGAAAAATTATCAATAATTATAATTTTGTAAACGGAAAAAGGCCGTTAATTAAAAATCTTCATTTTTCCTGTCAAAAGTATTAACACTGCTCAAATTAATTATAAATTAATAAGTAAAATATTATGAAAATATTAAATTTAATAAGCAGTTATCAATCCTTATTTTTTCATAACTTCTTTCATTCTATATAGCGTTAATAAAACTATTTTTTTTATCATTTTCGATCATGCATTTTCCCATTTATTATGCAAATTTTTTTTCGGTTAATTTATTCATAATTTGATGGTTTCTAATTATTCGAGTGTAAATACTTTATGATTTAAATTAGGAAGATATGTTTTCTTTTCAGGTAATACGTGCGGTGTTTTATTATCATTTTTTTTGTAGAAAATTGAAATCATTTGCAAAATTTAATTTTTTCACAAACAAAAATTCATAAATAAATTAATTGAATATAAAACCACAAAATAATAATACAACAAAAATATTATTTCACAATAAAATAAAATATTATTAAATTGGGTTGTATATTGTTAGATTAGTTACGAAAAGCTTGTATAGAGTCAATAAACACAAAAGAACTTATTTTCCAAAAAAAAATCTGAATAAAAATACGAATTTTTAAAACAAAATAATATTTTTAAATGAAAGCAAAAGTGATATAGTTAAATAAAAATTATTTGTGTTTACAGTTACACGTTATGATTGGATTTTAAGTACGGTTTTGTTTTGGGAAGTTGGTATTTATCAACAAATTTAATAATTTGCTAATCTTGCATATTAAAGATTTTCTACAAATTCCATGATTTAAATCTCAACGAGCATTACTGAAATACATTCGATGAAAATATTAGAAACCATTACATTACAAATCGAGTATAGTTAAAAAATTCTACAAATGGATGAATACGACCAAAAGTACCAAAAATTCAATTTCATCAACGCCATGTAGAGTAAAATAAGTAGTGAGAAGAAAACGATTGCCAGTTATTATATTTTCAAAATATTTTACTCATTATTTAAAAATTAATTTAACCTATGATAATATATTTTTTACAGAAAAGGTGAAGATTTTTAGTAAATTCCGATTTTTTCAATATTTGGGTATAATTGTAGATAATTTTTGAGCCATTATAAAATACATATACAAATATAGGATGAAAATTGTTTGGTAAAATACTTAGAGTTAACAAAGTACAAAATACTTCTTTATAAAAATTCCAAATATGCTTATATTTTTTCAGTCTATATAATTAATTAAATAATTTATTGTAATTAATTTCTTACTGATTTTAAATTATTCTATAATGCGATGATAATTATTCAATTTTGACTTTACAGTTTTATTATGCAATATAATGAAGCGTCTGTACGTAGCTTAACTCAATATCAATTTAGAATGAAATGACATTTTCTAAAAGCTTTTCTATTTCGTTCGATTAATGTGTCGAATTCAGTTTATTTTTTATAAGTTGCTCTTTCATTGATTTTTGTTTCCTTTCCTTTTAGACGAATCAAACAAAAATATTTATATTAAAAGCTAAGGAAATTATAAATATGAATTTACTAGTTAAATGGAAATGCTTGCGTTTTACGAAGATAGTCAACATGTCTATCAAGAGATGTTTGTTTTGTTATTTTGTTTTATTGATTAAAGTGATATATATTTACATTTTATTCCTAATGACGTTTCAATTAAAAAAAATATGATTTCATAACATTGTTTAATATATTTAGTTTTTTTGTTAAAATATGCAAAGTATTGTAGAATTGTTCGGTGATCACATAAGTTTATCTAGAATAATAATATAAGTTTTCGACTTTTTTTGATAATATTTTTAACCAATTTTTTCATACTTAAAGTATTAAAATTGGCTAATGTAAAATATTTATTGTTTTGATAAATTATATATATAAATATATATATATATATATATATATATATATATATATATATATATATATATATATATATATATATATATATATATATATATATATAAAGAGAGAGAGAGAGAGAGATTTGTCAGAGTGGGTAGTATAGTGGCATGTATCATCGTTTATTATGCGGGAGATTGTGTTCGATTCTTAGTCGGAGAGTTTCTCATTTTCAAGAGTTTAGCATGAAGTTGATAACCTCATATTGTAAAAAAAAAAATAACTGTCGAGAAATGTTGACAAGAATGGTTCTATTGAGCTGCAATGTCAGAGAGGCCATAGCTCTACAAAGGAGCTGTAGTGTCAGAAAAAAGAAAAAGAAGATATATATATATATACAGGTAGCCCAAATAAGATTAAATGATTTAGATATACATTTATTTAGTATTCTTTACTATCCTTTAATCTCATTTAGGTCACTTCTATATTGCTATAATAGAATAGTTCCGAACATTTGGGCTATTTTTATGTATATAAATGTGTATATATATATATATATATATATATATATATATATATATATATATATATATGTATTAAATTTGTTAACATATTGTAAATTAGTAAGAAAAAATAGTTGTATAAGAAATTTTATATGATTACACTTAATTTGTATTATTGCTAAGAGAAGTACACATTTACTTATTTTTGCAAAAAAAGATTACATTTAAGTTATATTATTACACTTTTGACATCTAATAATTCTAAGACGCAATATCATTTAGTAATCATAGACGAGTCTCATAATCTGTATCAATTTCAGTTTACTTGAACAAAATTCTTTAAAAGGAAAATATGTCAAGGTAAAAGTGAATCATCATAATATACAATAAACACAATTTGATCTCAATCGCCGATTTTATTAACAGGTGCATATTGTTGTCGTATTAACAATTCGTAATAAAATTTTATTTGCAAAATTAATATTTATTTTTATTTGATTATTACTAATCATAAATTATTTGCACTTTGATATATTTATTGACGATCAATTGACGATATGAAAATAAAATATATGCTGTTACGTAAAAATCAATGTAGTGTAAGAATTGCAAATCATTCTTGTGGCATGATTTGAATTTTTTCAGTATTTATTTTGGAAAGTGAATCGATTAATTGATTGTACTTGAGTAATACTAATTTTAATTTAGTTCTCATAGAATCTTTTTTGTATTTATTTTGATTGAAGTTTTATTTTTCAAAGTTTATTTAACGTTTAAAAAAATATTTCGCTTGTTTCAAGTATTAAAATTAAAATTTATATGCTTGGCATATCATTCTTTTTAATAATAATATTAAATATTATATTTTTCCTCAAGCACAAACAATAGTTTGTATATATATATATATATATATATATATATATATATATATATATATATATATATATATATATATATATATATTTATATATAATTTCGTTTATTTTATTGGTGTAATTTTTATTTTTACTTATTATTCACTTTAATAATAAAATGTGATTAAATTAACTAATTCGGAATACTTTCATTTTCTCTGGTAAAAATAAAATAATGGACAATAATCCATGTATTCATTGCTTAATTACTGTTACATTTTACAGTATTTAAAAATATTAATATCTCTTTCACAGTTTAATTGATATTTTATATATTAAAAAAAGTATTGAATTTTTTCTGGTCATATTTTAAATTTATTGCTATTGCTATCGAAGTACGTTTATAAGATCAATGTGACTAAAAAGTAATTGTTGAATATTTTAGTTACAAAAATTTTATGGTTTTAGGAAAAGTAAAACATTCGTGAAAGTAATTTACTGTGCTACTTACTGTGTAGTAGTAATCTAAATTGATTTTAATGAGAACTTCTTATCATTGTATATTAACTTTTTGAATGCTAGTAGAAATTTTTATACATATACAATAAAAACCAGATGATTTTTAACACAAATGTATGGTTATAGAAAGAAATATATTTTGGTCATTTTCAAATTAATGTTGAGACTTTTACATAATACTAATTACATATTTGGGTTCATTTATTGATAATAAAATCAAAAATAAGTTCGAAATATTTTACAAAAAAATAGATTTAAATGAAATATTTCCATAGAAAAATTAAAATGAAACTTTTTATAAAAACTGCCTTTATTATCCTTTAGAATGACGATTTTTCTAAATCATAACTGTTATAAGTAGATATAAGTAATCCAAATAAATTGTCATATGAGCCGTTTATTTAGAAAGTGTCCTAAGTCCATTTATTTTTAAATCAAGATATTTAACGGTTTGCGTTTTAATAAATTTAAAAATATTGGTAATTGATAACATGGCACTATAATGTTTTTATGTTTTTAATAGTGTGTAATTTACTAACCCAATTAGTATGATAAACATCGTTTAAAAAAATACACGTTTTTGATGTATATAAATAGATTTAAGCCACTTTCAAAAATAAAGAAATAACTTTTTAATTTTTAAAAAAGCATAAGTCCCTTGAACAAATAAAATGTCTTTAAAATAAATAAAAAAATATATAATTTTGTGTTATAAAATTAAAAAATATTCAATATTTATTTACTATTAAAGGAATGCTACATTCAAATTATATTTCGTAATTTATAATTCATTCTTCTCCAATTTGGGTATGCGGGAGGGATTTAAAATAATTATGATGTGCAGGTGGTATATAGTCTAATAAGTTCATTATATCCTTGTATTTTAGTGTTGCTATTGGTCTTACATTTTTGTACAGTGGAGTCAATTCAGTATTATTAAAGTTTCTCGATCTCCCCCGACGTGGTAGTAAATCCAGAGTTTGGAATTCTATATCCTCATTCATTGATGTTTTATAGAACATTTTATACTGTTCAGTTATCAAAAATCGCATCCAACATATTTTTAACCTACTTAATCTTTCTCCATTAGTATTTTTTAATCTTCTAAATATCGCGTCCTCTAGAGGTTTAGTTGAAATGAAATCCTCTTGTTTTATTTCATTTAGAATGAAGTTATTTGTTCGATACTTTCTTATGACTTCGTAATAATAAAATTTGACTACATAATATACTTCATATCAATTTGAAACTCAAAACATTTTCTGTTTACAAAATCTTAGTGAAGCTAGTTTTTTTGGAAAATGGACACTTTCAAAATAAATGGCACATATATTTGTGCTCTTTCGGACAAAATCTGTGCAGGCCTTTCTTGCATATCAAACAGAAATGGGACCTTTTCCTCCATCTCTATTGCTGCATATAGTACAACGCATATTATAGTCTGGTAGTTCTTCAAGACTAATATCATAATTAATTTTCCCTGCTTTTTATTTTTTTTTATACCAACCATTTCATCTTTAGATCATTTATTAAGGATAATGAAAAGATAGGATTTTTTCTTCGGTTATAGTTTCCTGGTAGAAGCAAATAAATTAAGCATCTTCCGAAAAGGTTAAATGTAACTTTTTCCAAAGATGACTACGCGACTGATAACTCGAAACTGTAAAATATCAGATTTTTCGATTGCACAATTGCATGCTCAAAATTTCTAAATAAATGTTATATTTTGCATGCAATACTGTATTTAGAATAAAACAGGTAGGACATATAAAAGTACGAGGGTCGTTTGATAAGTATAAATTTATTTTTTGTTCAATTTAATTAATTTAATTAAATTTTCCAATTTAGTTTTTCTTACTTTTTTACCATACTTATCAAACGACCATCGTATGAGTGTATAATTTTTTGGTGTTCTCTTTATGAAGTCCAGTTGATTTTTTATGAGGTATAACATTGAGAAAACCGATGAGATATATATCGTTTTTGATACTTTTAATAAATGTATGGAGGAGTGATATATCGCTCATTGCCATCTAAAGGGTTAAATGAGGAATCGAATATAGTTTGTAGAGATTATTATGTTTAAATTCAATTTCTAACAAAAGAAATGAATAAATGTTAATAACAGAAAGAAAAAATAAAAATGTATTGATATAAATACAAAAAAATAACTTCAGTTAAAATTGTACAAAAGAAGTTCAACTTGAATTAAAGTATATAGTAAATTATGGATAATTTAGTACTTGTGTGAGAAAGCTTTGGTAGCCAACTTTCAGTGATAGTCTTGATTGTTTTTAATTATCTTTAATCATTTGAATACGGAAACTGTTAGTCCTTTACAAATCTTCTTTATTATATTTGTAAGATTTTTAATTTTTGAAACACGATGTACTCTTTCTTTTGAGTAATTTATTCCGTATAACCTTAGTAATATTTATTTTTGATGATTTAGTAGGGATTTGTATAACTTTTGGACAGTTGTACAATGTCTATATTCTTAAAATAATTGTATTATTAATATTAGACTATTATAATTAATATTATATTAAGGGACCGGAAAGTAATGTCGTTTTTCTACATTAAATTCAAACAGATAAATTTTTACCAAGTTTTTATTTTTAATCAATAATGTAATTACCCTCGTTATCAACAACCTTTTACCATCTAGTGTGAACATTTTCAATGCCGGATCGATAAAAATCAATTGGTTTTTGAGCAAAATATCTGGAGATGGTATTTTGGACATCATCCGACTTTTCAAATTATTTGCCATTTAGAAAATGTTGTAGCGATCGGAATAAATGGAAATCCGATGGCGCAATATCGGACGAGTATGATGGGTGAGGCAATACCTTCCATCTCAATTCAATAATTTTTTCCAGGGTTCGTCTTGCGCAGTGCGGTCTTGCATTATCGTGTTGCAGAATAAGACCTTTTCTGTTGACAATCGCTGGGCACTTTTCAATTAAAGATTGATTTACTCGATCCAATTGTTCACAGTAAAGGTCTGCATTCACAATTTGTCCAGGTTTCAACACTTCAAAATAAACGACCCCGCGAATACTCCATCAAACACACAAAAGCACCTTTTTGGGGTGTAAAACTGGCTTAGCTGTACTTCGTGGCGATTCATTCGGAGAGAGCCACTGCCTTTTGCGTTTTGGATTATCATAAAGGACCCATTTTTCATCTCCAGTGATCAAGTGATCAAAAAACGCTTCTGTATTGTGCCGCTGAAGCAATAAGTTGCATGTGATGGATCGGTTAGCTTTGTTTTCTTTGGATAGATTATGAGGGACCCAAACACCTGCTCTGCTTACTTTACCAATCTGCTGCAAATGTTCTTGGATGGTCGACCAAGGTTGGTTAAGAGTGTTTGACAGTTCCTCGATTGTCTAACACGGATTTGCTTGCACTTCCGCCCTTAACATATCATTGTCTAAAGTTGTTGGTCTTCTTGATCGCTATGAGTCGGAAAGATCGAAATTACCGGATTTGAACTTAGGAAACCACCTTTGGCATTTACGAACATCTAATGCGTTTGGATAAACATCGCAAATGTTTTTGGTAGCAACCGTTGCGTTACTACCCTTGTGAAACTCAAAAAGCATATAATACCGGATATGTACCTCTTCTGGTATTTGGCTGGCCATTTCACCATAAATTGCAAAAAAAATTTAAGATTTTATTATTTACGAGTAAACAAGTCACTCTAACCTTAAAATGTCTTTGGCACGATTTTGAAGTACACAATGAGCTGATAAATGACTAACGAATATCGACATGCGCAGAAACGACATTACTTTCCGGTCCTCCTAATACTTGAAATCATTGTTAGTATAACTTTTACTGTTTTGAATATCCATTTCCTCAGCACTTTGCCTTAATATTTTTTAAATATTTCTAATAATCTCATTTATTATTTCATTAATAAGATTAAATTGTTACATTTTCGGTTAATATACATTCGAAATCATTTGTGATCCTCCACTGAGTTTAATCTTTAAACAGAATGTTTGAATATTCATCTCCAGATTCGATTTTTGTCATATAAATGATAAAAGGCGTTAAATTTGAAATCATTGGTGAAAATAAACAGAACTGAATTAAAATATGTATAACTCAAATCTAATCAATCAATCGATTCACTTTCCAAAATAAATACTGAAAAAACTCAAATTATTCCATAGAATGATTTGCAGTTTTTACACTGCATTGCTTTTGATTTAATAGTGTGTATTTTTTTTATTTTCATGCCATTATTTGATCATTAATAAATATATCAAAGTGTAAATAATTTATGAAATAATTTAAATAGTAATAATTAAATAAAAGTAAATATTACTTATGCTAAAACGAAATAAAAATAAAACAGCAATGTATGCACCTGTTATTAAAATCATCAATTGAGATCAAATTATGTTTACAGTATGTTCTGATGATTCATTTTTACCTTGATATATTTTCCTTTTAAAGAATTTGGTCAAGTAAACTTACAAATGTAGATTTCTTTACGAATTCTTTTAGAAATTTACATCTTGCTTGTACCACTGTTCTACTTGTTTATGAAAAAAATATTGCCTGTTATTATTGCCTGTTAATCTACCATTTTTTCTTAGCATTTCCTTGATGATTAAATCATTTAAGTAATTCCCAATGTATTCTTTTGTACTAGTGACGATTTTAGGAGCAGAAAGTTCCGAAATCTTCTTTAATTCTCATCATAATCCCACCTTTAAACCTGCAATCAGGCTTCTATCACACATTCTTTTCCATTTGTTTGTAACATGATTATCATTTTTATACCACTTTATAATATAGTACTACGTCTTCTTTAATATTTTCACTTATTTTTTCTGTTTATTCTGGTAAATAATAATTTAACTTTCTCTTATTATTTATCTCATTTTAAAATTAGTTTCATAAATATACATAAATTGTTTTTTATAATCTAAGAAAAAAATTGAAAAAATAAAAATATACATTTATTCTCTCTCTCTCTCTCTCTCTCTCTCTCTCTCTATATATATATATATATGTATATATATATATATATAAATTGTATTTGGGACAACTCATTGTCAAAGAAACAAAATTCATAAATGAAGTGCACAGGAAGATAAAAATGGGAAAATGGCAGTTCGGAAGAAATTCTTATATTATGATGTCGAATATTTCTTTATGTTTGAAGAAGAGTTTTTGACCGATGTATCCTACCTGTTTTCTTTTATGGTAACGAAATTTAAGTCTTAAATTCCAAAATACTTCAATGTTCTCAGACAATACAAAGAGGCATGGAATAATGCATGTTGTGAATGAAATGAAAAAACAAAAAGAGAAATGAATGACTTTCACAAGAAACATAACTTGTGGATGATGAAATAAGAATGAAATTAGCGGATCATATGGTAAGAAAAGAGGACCGCTGATGTATATGAGAAATTGTTAATTAGAAATAGAGATAAAAGAAGGACCAAAGGTATAAAACCAAAACTGCAGATTCTGTTAATTTTTGTATGAAATCTTGTCCTCACTTTCCCCCCCTATATATATATATATATATATATATATATATATATATATATATAAATTGGGGAAGAAATAAAAAATGCGAGATACTTATTTACTGATCTACTGATGATGTTAATAATTTTTCAACAAATAGAATTGAAAAATTGATAAGTCAAAAAATTGGTCTTATAATAAATTACAAGTTAGAATTAATGTACTATGTAATGATTTTGTAGATCAGACGAAAATACAATTTAAAGGAATAGAAATAGAGGAAGTTGAAAACTGTATGCATTTATATTTAATCTTATTAACAAAAACACAACATTTATAGATGAAATAATCAGAGAATAAAAATGAGATGCTGTCAGTTTGGAACAATTTTTTATATTATGAAACCGAACATTTTTTTATATGTAATTTTCTTTTTCTTGATAAATTTACTTTATTTGATCTTATTTATGGTAAGAAAATAAGAGTCTTAAATGTTATATTAATTTAGTTATTCCATACAACACAGAGAAATAATGAAAAATTTATGTTAAAACACTTAAAGATGAGAATAGAAATAAGTGAATTCGATAGAAAATGGAATTTTAAAATTGAAGCGACACCAGTCATATAGCTAGAAAAGAAGGCCACTGATGGAAAACAGATATTATTGATCAGGAATTCAGAAATATACAAAGATTAAGAGGAAATTCATAGACAGATGGAAAGGACATGGAAAAAATGTTGGTATGAAAAGGAGTATTAAGACATTGGATCGATGGAAATGGAAAGTTTTGGGAAAAACCTTTATTCAATAATGAATAGAAAAAATTGATAATGTTGATATATATATATATATATATATATATATATATATATATATATATATATATATATATATGTAAACACACATATAATTTTTAGTTCATTTTAGTAAATGAAAAATGATATTAAAATACTGTAACGTTAGAATTTTACGTGTATTTTTATGAAAAGTTAATTTTATTAATATTTACTTGCTATTTGTCTTTGTCTCTCTTTCTTTATATTATATATATATATATATATATATATATATATATATATATATATATATATATATGTGTGTGTGTGTGTGTGTGTGTTTCTGTGTGTATGTATGTTTATGTGCATGTATGTCTGTGTGTGTGTATACAAGCATAATTGAAGGACAACGCCTCTTCAAGAGTCTTGTACAACAATAACTAATGGCATGTTGATGAGGGTAAATAATTGTCATGCGGTGTTCCCAAGTGATCATCCACTAAGTACTACTCACGTGCAATGTTCTTTAATTATGTATTTGCACGATAACCGACACTACTTGTGCTGTGTACATAAATGTATGCATGCTTTTTAAGTATTTATTCCACTTTGATATTTAAGTAGAGGATTAAAAAATTAAATAATGACAGGAATGAAAATGAGTCAATTAAATAATTTAATACTTATCTATAATATCTAATCATAAAATCCTGTATACTTTTTTTAATTAGGGTTATGGTTATTATTTTTTTGGTAATAATTAGTGTATTTATCTTTTATATTATTATTTTTAAAAATTAGGATCATCCAAATGCGATGCCTAGAATTGTGTTTTATTAAATTATACACATGTTTTCCTATTTACTACCTTATATACATGTTTATTTTTAATAAAATACGAATCTAGACGTCACATTTGGATGATTCTTTATATCTAATATTCCATTGTCAAAATGAATTTGTCTTTTCGTTTCGCTTGTTGACCCCCGAATTTGCTTTTATTTAACAATGTAAATAAGTTATGAAAAATAAAACTTTTAGAAAATTACATTAGTATCTGTGTAGACGATGTTTATAATATATATATATATATATATATATATATATATATATATATATAAATTAATTTTGTCCAAAAAAATGTTTGAAAAGTCTGCCCGAAAATCCATCTTATTCCATTTTTTAACATTTTAATATTTTGAAAAATGTGTACTTTGGTAATTCTTGGAAAACTTCAAAAAACTTTAAAAACGAAATTTTCATATCAACCCGGAGGCGGAGGCGAAGTAATATTTTTTTTAATAGAAAAATATTTTCTTAATTCAATTCTTGATTAGCATTCCAGTAAGGACGGAAGCTTTCGGATACGTGTAATTTTTAGCATTGAGAGAAAATGCAAAGTATTTAATTGTGATGGCAAAGGAAAAGTTTGGCGAGAAGATAATCAAGAGCTAAAGAAAGAAAATGTTATTCTGATAATGAAATAATGAAACATAGTGGCAGAATTGTATTCCTTTGCATGTATATGATGGCTGCTGGTATGGGTAAATTACATTTTATCGAATACACGATGTGAGTGAGTTTACCTCAACATTTTAGAAGATTATTTGAAAACCAGTATAAATGAATTGTGTCTATAAAGAGGATTCATATTTTAATAACGTAACAACCCAAAACATACATCAAGAATTGAGAAGGAGTGGTTGGTGTATAATATACTAAAATAATTGCATACTCCGTCTCATTTCCAAACAACAAATGAAAAGTTCGGAAACATCTCATAATCACTAGACTGCGGTTATAGGAAGAATGGTTCAAAATTTAGCTTAAAATAATGAAAAAAATGATAGAATTAATGCTGCTACGAATAGAAGCCGTTTTCAAGTCTAAAGGTAATCTAACAAGGCATTGAATATTGCCATCGAAATCATCAGCGATATAATTATAAATTATATAATTATAATATGTATATATATATATATATATATATATATATATATATATATATATATATATATATAAAGCGTTTTCCAATAAAAATATCAGAACTTTGACAGATAATTGGCAGCTAAGTTTGATTTTTTTAAGTTAATTTTGACATTTCAACTCAGTATAGTTTGGCAAATTATTATGGAACGTTTAACACTTGAAAAACGCTTAAAAATTGTAAAAACTTCAATAGACTTATTGAAACAAAAGTTTAATGAGTTATTATTTCATGAAATGGCCCCATCAATTGGCCACCAAGATGATGCGATTTAACTTTATTTGATTGTTTTCTGTGAGGTTATGTGAAATCATTGGTTTATGTTAATAAATTACAAACAACAAAAGCATTAAAAATAAACATTGAGCATGTAATTCATGAAATTGGACCACAAGTATGTGCAAGAGTGACTAAAATTGGACTAAACGAATGTACTGTCAAGCGAAGTCGTGGTAGTCATATGAGTTAAATTGTGTTCCATCATTAATGCTATAGAATATGCTTAAAAATAAAAAAATAAATAACTAATTAATTAAATACTTTTTGTTTTATTTTCATTTAAATTTCTGAAGTACTTATTGGAAAACTCTCTTTTTCTTTTTCTCTCTCTCTTTCTTTATATATATATATATATATATATATATATATATACACCACCACCATGTTTAATAATTTTATGTATATGATTTTCTTGCAGTTCTGTATTTTTCTTTCTCCGTTCCAAAATTTGGGCATCAGAATGATCAATACAGAATTTACTTTCAACCTTGTTCCAAAACTCCTCACTATATTTATTTTTATAATTATTTGCAAATTGAAACCTTTGGTTTGGTTCACTTTACATATAGCTGATTTTTTTCTACAGACGCGGTCGTTGTAACCAGTCTTTTTAAGAATTTTCCTTACTGTATAAGAATATAGTTTTTTCCAATATATTTTTCTAACTGTCTTGCGACACAGGACGAGCTTGTTTTAGGCTCTTTCTTAATAATAATAATTATATAACGTTGTTCATGTACTGTAAGTTTAGATGGCCGACCAGTTCTTTGGCAATTTTCTAAGCTTCAGGTATCATTAAAACGT
>CP092088.1:14020006-14030006 GCA_029203775.1 Neoneuromus ignobilis | reverse complement strand
AAATTAACAGAAATTAAATAAAAACGTTTTTATTTAATTGGAAATGTTTTATATTTATTTATTACTTTTAATGTACATTTTTTCAATTTATTTCTTAACCGATATAAAACCAATAACTGAATCGTTATATTGTATATTTTCAAAACTTTAATCTGTTAAATAATATTAGTTAAGTTTCAACAATCTATATTTATGTAATAAAAATTATTAGGAGTTTCGTAAGTATGTGGTTATTGTAAGAAATGTATTCATTTTCAATGATATTTAACGGAATTATTTGATTAAGTAACAATTGAAGATTTCTTGCATGTTATAAACGTAACAGTATATTGATGATATATAAAGTTTACTGTGATATATATATATATATATATATATATATATATATATATATATATATATGTAATAGAATTTTTATTTTGATTGATTATATAACTATTTCTATAATTAAGTATGGAAAATTTTCGAGAAGGTTTAACAACAGCTTATTTAATTGAATATTTTAAAAGAAATATACAAGTATTGTATTTGTGTATTCATAACTGTATATATATATATATATATATATATATATATATATATATATATATATATATATATATATATATATATATATATATATATATATATATATATATATATATATATATATATATGTATTCAGAAATTTTCTTGCTAGTTTGTTTAATAAAAAAAATAATTATTTTCTTCATTGTAATTATATTTTTATTTAAAAATCGTATTACATAAAAAACAATTTAATTTAGCTGGCTATTTTATGAATATCCATCAGTTTAATAATTAGGCAACTATTTGGTTAATACAATTAATTTCTCTTAAGATTCTTTTAAAAACATTGTTTCATTTTTCTTGTATTCAATTTTAATAATAACTGTTATAAATAATATCCTGACAATTGTATTGATATATGTTTGTAGTTTGAAACCAAACAATAAGTGTTTTTTTTTCTTTGATAAAATTAATCATCGCTTGATTATTTTTTGCCATTTTATTACACATTTAACATAAAAGTTCATTTATAATTATAATAATAGAATTTAATTGGTTTTAATTATAGTATTAGAATTTATTGATTATACTAGTGTAAAAATACATAGATTAGAAATGTTGCAGTTTAAATATATATATATATATATATATATATATATATATATATATGTATATTTTAAATAATTTAAAAATTGAAATTCATAAACTAATAATTACTGAACAATTAATAAATAGATACTCATTTGCTTTACATCATTTTTTTCATATAAAATATTCACAAATAATTTTTCTATCTAATATATTAGAGTGAATTTTGTAAAAATTATATATTTTCGTTTTTAATTTTAAACATTTTAAGTATTTGGTTGATCTTTAATGAAAATTTCATATGAATTATGTTCTCAAAAAATGTATGTATGATGTGTGTATAATAAGCATTCTAATTCTTTTTTGTAAAACAAATTTTTGTATAAAATTTTAATGTAAAGGTGATAAATTTTCTAAATTAATCGTCAATAAAATTAATTTAATAATGAGCTATATAAATTGTTTTTATTTTTGTTGTTATTGAATAAGTATTATTTAAGTACATACAAATATAAATTTGTATATACTTGTGTGTGTGTGTTTATATATATATATACATACATACATATATATATATATATATATATATATATATATATATATATATATATATATATATATATGTTTAAAATAAATGAGGTGTAGAAAACTAGTAATTATATTAATTTTTAAGTAGATTTGTACGCAAGTTTGTGTTTCAATCTATCATGTTATAAACAAATTAATTAAAAAAATATTTGTTAGATAAAAAAGTAATTTCTTAGTTTTTTTTAAAAAAAATAATTGTTAAACTACTTCAACATGTATGTATCATATAAAATTAGGGTGAATAAATCAATAAAACTGAGTTATCTTGGTGATGTCACTGGTTTTTATGTGTTATCCCTTTAGAGTTAATAATTTGTATTTTATTAATTTGTATACTCATCTATATATTTACATACATATATATATATATATATATATATATATATTTATTTATATACGACGGTCGTTTGATAAGTATGGTAAAAAAGTAAGAAAAACTGAATTGAAAAATTATATTAATTAATTAATTAAATTAAACAATAAATAAATTTACCATACTTATCAAACGACCTCCGTATATATATATATATATATATATATATATATATATATATATATATATATATATATATATATTCACATACATACACACACACACATATATAAATGAAATTTATATGTATGGTACTATCATGTTTGAAGTTTATTTAACGAAACAAATATTTATTTAATTTCCATTTGTCTAGTAATTCACAAGTTTTAATAAAATTCAGTTATACAAATACAACATTATAAATAGTTGTACAATATGCACTGTACACACTGTATTGCTGTGTGGTAACTTTATAATGTAGTACATTCATACATAAAAGCACGTGGACTTGTATTTACAATTTTTAATGCTGTTAGATTGTACCGGTGATCGACGATAAGGAGATACGTGAAATCCGCGATGCCACCTCATTCAATGAGAAAGTTAACAGCTCAGTTCAATGGAGAAAGATTCAGTTTTGTTGTTGTGTTCATGTCGAGCGTAGAATTTCAATGTCAACGCAATTTCACTTCGTTAGCTGCACGTTTTTTTGTCTATAAACGTCTGCACAAAAATGTGTACATTTCTCCTTCATCGTTCTTATTTTACCTGCTGTTTTATTTTACAGATGGAATTGTTTCAACATTAGAAATTTGATTAATAAATCATTTTAGTTCGCGAGCAAAAGTGTTTCTCTTGGTTTTTAAAAAATGTTTATTTTTTTACATGAATATATGTCAATATATTTTCAATATATTTTTAATAACTAAACAATTTTATCTAATGTTGATATTTGTTGTTTGTATATAAACATATAGAGGTTTTACAACAATTTCTATATTTGATATATAATTGTTTGAATTATTAATTTATCATATATTTAAGATCCTTTACAATAAATACATTTGTCTAACAATATTTTTTTACTAAACGTAACAAAATTGATAATACAATTTCTTAATATATGATTTTTATATAATTACATTATATATTTTTTACAAACAGTAGATTTCAAAACACTTGAGTACTTGTATCTTTAATGGATTATATTTTTAAATTCTTTTGAAATTAGAACTATATTAATTTTATAAATTTAAGTATATAGTACCAATTATTTTAGTTTAATTTTAAATATTCAATAATATTGGAATTATTACTAATTTTGTATATTATTCAATTTTTATTTTATATTAGTTAGTATTGGGGTAGATAAGATTTTTTTTTTTAATTTAAATTTCTAATAAATTTTTTTTTTAAAACGAATTTGCGTAATCTAAATTGATTTTATTATTAATTACCCTATATATATATATATATATTTATATATATATATATATATATATATATATATATATGATGTAAAAATAAATTTATTATTGTATATTTATTATTGTATATTTTCATTAGCCTTTACATACTATTTGAATATATTATAGTATAGAATTTATTATACAATTGAATAAACATTTTCACTGTGGTACAGATTTTAAAATTTAAATCGAAATTTTGTATGTAATTAAAACATATATTTTAATGCAATAATATTATAAAGAAATATACAGTTCTCTAGTAAAATTGAATGCACTAAAAGCATTTATTATGTTTTGTCATAAAGAAAATGAATGTTTTTTTTTATTATTTTAGTATATGTGAACTGTACTAATTTATAGAGTTAAGTCAGTTGCCAGTTCGGTTCAATTATCATTAAGTTTGTCAGTATAAACAGTTTTCGAAAGGTTTTGTAATGAACCTGGTAACTGTACTGCATGCCAACTGATCGTGTAAACAGACATGTCAGATCATTTCATAGTATGCAATAATTGAGACTCGGCCTAATTATACTAATGCGTTTATAATTCAAGTTAGTAAGGGTAAAAAAGGCTTAGAATAATCGATATTTTTTAATAAAATTAATTGAAACTTATAAAATGTTTTAGACTACACTCATCCATATATGCATCCATATACTCATATACATACATATATATATATATATATATATACATACACACACACAAACACATGTACATACACTTATCATCTTCTTTCTATCCATTGTTGAATAAAAGTCTCTCTTAAAATTTTCTACTTTGACCGATCAATTGTCTTTGTTTTTCAGCCTTTTATGAAGGATTTTTTTTATATCTTTGTTCCATTTATTGATGAGTTTTTCTTGGGCCTTTTATATATCTAGGTTTCTAATCAATAATTATTTTTTTCTGTCCATCAATGATTTTCTGTTCTTGGTGTATTATCTATTTACCTCTCTCTCTCTCTCTCTCTCTCTCTCTATATATATATATATATATATATATATATATATATATATATATATATATATATATATATATACATATATATACATATATATATATACATATACATATATATATATATATATATATATATATACATACATACATACATACATACATACATACATACATACATACATACATACATACATACACAGATTGACATAAGTCATGGCACACATGGGTAACATAAGCAATTTATTGATATAATTCAGTAAAGTCGTTAAATTAAAAAAAAAATATTTAATTGAAAATAAATATAATATTCATTAAATTTATTAGTTATATAATATTCATATATTTATTTTCATTTAAAAATATATATTTTTTAATTTAACGACTTCATTGAATTATATCAATAAATTGCTTATGTTACCCATGTGTGCCATGACTTATGTCCACCAGTGTATATAGTCACTTTTATTGTTATAAAAGGATTAATAGTAGAAATTATTCATCATACCAAAATTAAATTTGCTCAGTGCTTGATGAAAACATTGAATATTTACCATTTACTGGTATTTGGTCATATTCTTCACGCTTACCAGGGAACGGTCTCGGGGAGAATTTATTATTCCTGGTTTATTTCTTTAGTCAGGTTGCTGCATTTACTTCAGCAAAAAAGTTACACCTGTTCGACTGAAAATTGAACGTACCTCTCTCGTAGAATAGGCGATGACAACTATTAAAACACTAGTCGATTGTTAACAAGTGTGTTGTTAATGTGTGTGACTATGTGTGTCTAGGTATATATATATATATGTATATATATATATATATATATATATATATATATATATATGTATATATATATATATGTATATATATATATATATATATATTATGATCAATAATAATAATAGCAGTAAATGCTTCATTGAATAACGTTTCAAAGAAAACAAATTTGTAGAATTTTTTATTGAAAATGTTATCTCTTTTCGTAACAATAGTACTTTAATCTTATAGCTGCACAGACGTATCTTATTATGAGAACATTTGATGTTTATAGACCTTTCAGAAATAAAATATATGTAACAATAGAACAAGTATTGCCGATGTTTTGTAATTTGTGTTTTTATTGTATTTAGTGTCACTTGAAAGTAATTGGTATACTATTTTAAATTTATGTTTAAGGCATGCGTATATTTGTACACACACACACACACACACTTATATATATATATATATATATATATATATATATATATATATATATATATATATGTATATATATATATATATATATATATATATATATATATATATATATATATATATATATATGTATTATATATATATATATATATATATATATATATATATATATATATATATATATATATATATATATATATATATATATATATATATATATATATATATATATATATATATATATATATATATATATATATATATATATATATATATATATATATATTTATTTATTACGGTAGACAAATTTTATATAATAAATTTATTATCTCTAATTAAATTTTTTTTTGTAAAGTGTAACAAATTATTTAGATTCTTTTTGCATTATTTTTTTAAGAACATAAAAGGCATTTATGTATCATGATATAAATTATTGATTTGTATTTCATTTTTAATAGATATTAAAATATAAATTATCATACTCAGTGTTACGTAGTTTTTTTACATTTGCGACCCCTATACTCAGACTGAAATTTTACGCTACCCATCATTTATTGTTACCATCTTATTTTCTGAACTTTTGGTTTGAGAATTTCTACATGAGAATTTCTTAAAATTGTCTCGACCTCCAACAATTTTTCTGCGACCCATAGGTTGCTCAGCTCTAAATATACATAATATAGTTTATGTTTAATCAATTTCAATAATTATTTTAAGAAATAATTAATGTATTATACCATTTTAAATATTTTTTTTAGACTTTTTAAAAGGCCGAACAAGTTACGTTTATATAAATTATTTTCTCTATTTCAAATGACATACAATATATTCTACTTTTAAAATATAAAATATACAAATAAGATGATAGAGCGTAATAATAGCTTCTATTTTTTATTTGAATTAGTTTATTGACTTATAGAAAGTGATTTTTTATCATTAAAAACCATTGTGAAATTCTATTACTTCGTTTGCACTATAAATATTTTTATACTTTTTAATCATTTTAAAATTCTGATTAGATTTTTATTCACAATCGATTTATTTTTATTTAATGATTCATAGATTGAAAGTTGATAAACTTTTATTGATACAATATATTTATCTATGTATACATTTATCTACGTATATTGATGCGTTTATCTATGGCAGTTCGTGAGATGAAACAATACATTTCTGTAAATCAGTTCACAATATTGTATTTCGTCAATGTGGTAATATTACATCAACAAACTACTTGTAATTCTACGTGTAATTTTCTTTTATGTCATATTAACACATCAGATATTTAGTTGTGAATTAAATGTTTTGAATTTTGAATTTAAACATCTTTGTTTTGAAAAGTAATAGTATTTTCAATCAATTAAATTAATTAATTGCTTTATATAATAGTCACTATTATATAAATTAGAATTAAAAATAAATTAATAAAATAACTTTCAGTTTTATATTATTTTAGGAATAAAGTTGAATATCTAAAACTGTCAAAATATTGTATTTAAAATATTGAATTATTTTTGAATTTAGTGGGTTTATTAAAAAAATATTAAATTTAAGATTACATAAAATTAATTTAAAATGTATTATATTTAAATGCAATACGGAATATTTTATTGTAGGAGAATATCTTTACAAAAAATATATCTTAATTATGACATTTAAACACTTTCTGAAATTTTGATAATATAAAATTATATAGTAATTATTTGTAAGGATTTGATAATTATACTTATTTATTATATGAAAATATTGTTATTAATTAAAAATAATATCTGAAAATGCCTTTTAATGGTATATTTCTTAATCGATCCAAGCTCTTCTAGAGTTATAAAGACCGTTCAATGTTTTAATTATCAATTAGATCTAATTTATTTAAAACAAAACTTTATTTAAAATAAGGTACACTAACAGAAAAATATTATTGTTTTACCAAGAAGTGGCAAGTTAAGAAAATTTTTTATTTCATATTTGTATTCAAAATAATTCAACAAATTCATTGAAACTAGAATTTGGTGGAAATATATTAAGTTAACGAGCAGTAAAATATATTTTCCAGTTAAAAGAGGATTCTCTAATTAAGTACTTTATTTATTCAACACATACACACACACACATACACATATATATATATATATATGTATATACACACATACATACATACATACAATATGCACTCTCTTAGTTGATTATGTAAATTATTCAACTAATAAAAAAGCAGAAAAATGTGTCTTATTTATTAAATCGCTAAAGTAACCGTGTAAGTTTTCATACGGTTTTCTGATTTTGTATTTGTTGATTAAACACCGATAAGACATTAATTCTAAATATAGGACTTAGCATTATGCTTAATGTTTTATCTATATGTAGATAATTGCATATGAAATACTATTTAATTGTAATAACTTTTGTTTTGTAATAGCCGTTTCTTTTTAATTACTATCATAACTCTAATCTGCAACTTAAGTACAACAAAGTAAAATATGATAAAAACTTATATTTATGTATTGAGTTCTAGAAAACTGGCCATCACTTTTTTATACATCGTTAATATTAATTTATTTTAATTATAAAGTACTCATTTATTTTATTTTGTTAAATAGCTATTGAAGTTCGTTTGATAAATGTACATTTCTATTGAATTTCTTAGAAAATTTAATGTATTATTTTATATCCACTTACTGGAATAAGAAATTCACAGGATATGAAGAAGGCATTTAATATGTAATAAATAACAAGAGAATTAGCGTTCGATGGTCACCAGAATAATGTTAATATATCTTTATGGCAACTAATATAAATTTATATCTCTACTGTAATTTTAATATCGTTGGTAATGATGCAGCAATAGTAAATATTCTGTATTTCACAAAGAAAGCGTGTTTTGTCTATTATATTTGCTTTCTTATTTTTTAAAGTGTTAGTTAATGAAAGATGAAAAATATTTATTTACTATAAGGGAGTCACAATAAAAAGTAATTACAATTAATTAATTTTCATTTCAATAAATACATTTATGTTGATGTATAAAGGTGCTAAATGTTTTTATAGCAAAAACAAGTTTTTATGAATTAAGAAGTAAAAGTAGACATAAAATAATGTACTTATATAAATGTTTATTGTATTTATATATATATATATGTATATATACATGTGTGTGCTTGTGTGTACATATACATATTTATATATAGGTATGTGTTATAATTTTTAATAACATAAAAAATTAAAATTTATATTTATTACTAGAAATTTGATTGTACAAATATAATGAAATAATTTCCATTTTATATGGAAAGGAAATTACTTGTTTAAAAATATTTTTAATAGTAGTTATATTTTTGATAATTATGCATACACACACACATATATATATATATATATATATATATATATATATATATATATGTATAGTTAAATATTTGTATATTTTCTCTCTACTCTAGATAATTAAAATTGTAAATTAAAAATATCTCAAATATTAAACTGCAATAAAAAAATGGTGCTAACTATTTTCAAGGCAATATTTAAGTAAGTTTATTTCATTTATAATTGATAATTTATTTCTAAAATAATGCCTATTGTTGTTTTATATTATCAATTTCTTAAGCACTTTTTTTTGTTCTGAATAACCTTGTTTGATTTTACTGTTTCTTCTTTTTACAAAAAGTTACAGTAGTAAGATATATAAAAATTGTTACTGTTTATTTAATATTCAATATTGTGAAGATATTGTTTCTGTGTTGATTAAGAGACGTTATTTTCGTTAAAGTCGTTATTTCAGTTACAAGATAACTGTTTTTGATATTTACGGAGAATAACTTTCTTGCACATAATGATTTAGCAGAAAAATCTTATAATTAAATATTAAGAATGAAACACATTATGTATAATAATTTGCAGTATTTTAATAATTTGTGTAATGCTCGTTGGTGCATCTTCATTATTTTATAAAGTTAATTTAAGTGGCAAAGTGTTATTAAGTAAAGTTTGATGTTCGTCTTTGTTCAATTAGTTATAGTTGATTTCTTGCCAGAAATAGTCTTTTTACTGCGTTTTTGAGTTTATTCTGAAAGATCTCTGATATGAAATTTTCTAAATATCCAATTGATATTTCTTGTTTTCTTATGTTATGTGTATCAAATATAGTACATGTATATATATATATATATATATATATATATATATATATATATATATATATATATATGTGTGTGTGTGTGTGTGTGTGTGTGTATGTGTATGTGTGTGTGTGTGTGTGTATGAATATAAATTCAGGAAAAGATCCATATATTGATAGAACAAAGAGGTAAGGAAATTTGACAAAATGGACTGAAGGAGAAAGGTGTAAGGTCGGTTGAAGTGGAAAATTTTAAGAGAG
>CP092088.1:13987506-14015006 GCA_029203775.1 Neoneuromus ignobilis | reverse complement strand
TCTTAAATAAATTAATTCAGTTATATAATATCTACACTAAATCAAATTTAAAATAATTGATAATTGTAAAGACTTAAATAGTGCCTTTAAATAAAAAAAAACTAAGTATGTAAATTTTCAGTTCTGTTACACAAATGAATTATCACCCCCAACACCACAAGATATTTTAAAGTACTCAATAATCACTCATTGTTCACTTTGTTGTTTATAACAACAATTAGCTAATGAGCATTTCGATGGCAATGCCATCATCGTCAGAGCAATGTGTTATAAAATTTGATTTATAAATATAATTAGATATCAGATTTTAAACACAATGCTCTAAATCAGTGTTTCTTAACATTTTTAGTGATCAGCACCCCCTTGAATCTAAAAATAAGTTCTCGCACTCCCTTGAATCTAAAAATAAGTTCTCGCACCCCCTTGAAAAATGTGTTTCTAGTTCTTTAATTGGGAAATTACATTTATTGAAAGATATTTTTTTTATCAAAAAATAAAAAAAATACTAAACAATATTTAAATTTTTAATGGTTGCGTTATTTATTTATAATAATACTTTTGAAGCAAGGCTCATTTTTTAAAAGAGCCACGAGTAGTCATCACTTGCATTTAAGTGATTTCTAGCTTTTGTTTTTATGTACAAAAGTAATGAAAATCCCATTTCTCACAGGTAGGTAGTAGCAAATAGTAAAAGTGTCTGCAATTCTGCTTTTGCCAGCTGTGGATAAGGTTCTAACTGTGTACACCAGAATTGTTCTAAATCCAGTTTTTCAGATTCCATTTGAATTCGTGCATTGGTTTGAATTTCAATAAGATTATCTTTTATTAAATCGCTGTCATCCATCGAATCTGGATCAAATAGAAATTGATCCAGTATCCATCTCTGAACTTTTCTAATATTTTCCGTGGTAAAGTATCTGTGAAATGATTCACTCAATTGTTGGAGCTGTATAACTTCAAGTATAGTTATTATTTTCTTATTTTCAATTTAGAAACTTCTTCACACCCCTAGAAATGCTTTCTGGCACCCCCAAGGGTGCACGCTTTAAAGAATAAAAATCACTGCTCTAAATGAATACTCGTGTTTAATGTAAGTGAACCCTTTATTATATCTATATCTGTTTATTAAATGACGAATCAATACCGAATTATTTATTTAAAATTGAGAAATGATGGAAATTAAATAACTAATCATTCATTTAATTCCCGACAACATATGACAGCATTTTAACATTTGTGTATTTTTTATTTCGTGGTTAAAATCGAAAATTTTTTGAATCAAATTTTGATCTGTAACGAAGAATGGATTTTTTATTTCAACTATAAACGTAGTTTCCACTGGCTTTCATCAAATGATCTTTTGGGACAAACACCTATAGAAAAATTTGTGCAAAGAAAAGTTCCCGGTGTTTAATTGACTTCAAGAGGAATTATTCATTATAATTATATCAAATTGGTGAAACCCTCAAGCAGACATTTACAATGAACTGCTACAAAAAGTGCATAATACATTACCATAAAAACAACTATAGCTGATAAATCACCAGAGTTTATTTTTTTCAAAATAACGCTCAGCCACATGCTGTGGTAATGATAAGAGAAAAGATAATGAATTTAGGATGGGAATTTCTTCTTCGTTCCTCATATTTATCAGACATATTACTATCGAATTTCCACTTATGTTTGTTTCTGAATAATTATATGTGTGGTAAAGAATTTAATAATGACACAGTGTTGAAAGCAGAAGTATTTCTGAATTTTATAAAAATGGAATTTATAAATTACCTTCTCATTAGAAGAAAGTAGTTTAGTGTGGAGGTGGATATTTTGATAAATAAAGTTATTTTAAGTAAAAAATACAAGCGTTCTTATTTTAATCTTGAAAGAAACAGAACTTTCTTGGCTATCTAATATATCCATAGAAAAAATAAAACGTAACATTTTCTTCGGCCTCTTCATTAATTCTTTTACATTAATTTTACAGTACATTCTATTTTCAACATCATTTTTTTAACCTTAGTTAATTATTTCATAAAATATCGGTCTATTATTAAATTACGTAACATTGTTGTTTCCATTTTTTTGGATATTGTTTTATATAAATAATCCACTTCCCATATTCTTATTCCAGTGTTATTATTTTAAATTATAAAAATAACTAAGAAAAGTATATATTAATTAAATTAAAATAAATAGTAACAGTGTTTTGTAATACAAAACTTTCAATTTTAAATTACATTATTTAACATCACGAAATGTGTATTTTCTTAATTATATTAATAATAATTTAGAATTTTTGGCCGAGATACATAATTTGTTCCAATTCTATTAAAATTAACATGAATTTATGGCAATATGAACAAAATAATGATTACTTAACCGTAAATCTAATTCAGAATCTGATGTAATATAAAAATATTCTAGTTTTATGTATTTATGAGATATTTTTACACGTGTTCGATTTAATTGACTAAAAAATTATTAAGAATATAAAAGTATTTTAATAAATAAATTAAATATAAAATATGACTGATTTTAAATATACTTTTTATGTAATTAGATTAAATATATTATATTAAATTATCTTGGATATATGTAATAAATTATTTTATAGAATATTTTAAGAAATAAAATTGTTTTAATAAGAGAATATTTAATGAAACATAGTATTATTAAACATATATAGTGATTATATTAATGTTTTAAATATATTTAATATAAACTAAATTAATGTTATATAATATTATTTCAAAATATAAGAAAATTATTTTTTTACAATTTGAAAAATATTTTTATTATTTGTATAGGATTTTGCTGTACTTTCATGTTTATTATTCATTTTATAATTATATGCAAAAAAAGATTTCTTGTATATGTGGTTTAACGCTATGGTAAATTTGTTTCACACATGAATCATTTTCGACACCACAAAATTTTAAAAGACTAAAAGAAAAAATGACTAGTTATCACTTATTCATTTTTTGACGTTTATATATATATATATATATATATATATATATATATATATATATATATATATAGAATGTTTTTTAAGCTTGATAGAACTTTAAATTGAATCTCAATCGAAAGTTCTGTCTAACCTGAAACACCTTATATATATATACATATATATATATATATATATATATATATATATATGTGTGTGTGTGTGTGTGTGTGTGTGTGTGTATATGTATATATATATATATATGTGTATAAAAATGTGTGTGTTTGTGTTAAATGCATTAAAGAATTAAAAAATTGAAGAAGCAAACATTAATCTTTTAAAAAATACTTATAGAAATGTTACATTGTCTATATAAATATGAAGTAACAAGAAAGTTTAAAATTATGAAAGAAGTGATACAGAAAATGTGATATCATCAAAGCTGTTTTTAGAGGCATTAGGAGAAATGTTTAATATCTGAAAACAATTTTAAGGAATTAAAGTTGTGAATTATTGTAGATAGTTATTTAAGATTTGCTAATGTTATTATTTTCTCAATGAGCTTAGATGAACGTAAAAAAAATACAAATATTAGACAAGTTAATACTTGATTTGATATTAAAATACTACAAGATAAAATAGTATACAATGAATTTGTAGATTAAATTACAATTAAAAGAAATAGAAATAGAAATAAAAAGAATTGAATTTAAAAACTATGTATATTTAGGACAATTTATTAACAAAAAAGGAATATAAATAAATGAATTGAACAGAAAAATAAAAATAGAATATCAATTTAGAAAAAATTCTTATATTATTAAATTGGACATTCTTTTATAAAAAAAAAAACGTTTTTGATTGAATATATCATATCTGTTTCTATTTAAAGATAGTGAAGCATGAATTTTGAATGTGAGAATAATTTAATGACTTTAAATAACTCAAAGAAATATGGAAAGAGCTTTTTAGAAATTAAAGAAACAGACAGAGAAATTAGTAGCTTTGAAAGTTACTAACCTTAAAATAAAAGTGAGAAGTTTAGAATGGAAATAGGCCTATCATAGCCAAAAAAAGATCATCGATGGACAGGAAAATACTGATTGAGAATATAGAGATATAAAAGCCTTAACATAAGACAGGTGTAAGAATAGAAAAGTCGTCGAAGAAGAATAGGAAATAAAGGCATTAAATCAGCCAAAGTGCAGAGTTTTAGGAGAAGCTTTCGTCAAGCAGTAGATAGAAAGAAGTATATGATTTTAATAATGATTTATATATATATATATATATATATATATATATATATATAAACATGAATTTTTGGTAGGGCAGGTGGGACTTTATTCTTAGTAAAGGCTACCTGTCTAAGGAGTTAACTTTGAATAAAAAAATCCGCACCAATCTGCCTGATCAGCGTGATGAGTATAACTAAATACCAGTGAATGGTAACATTTATTGAGATTTTCGTCTAACAATGGGTTGATATAAATGGTGATGATAATGTATTTTTGATCTCTATACTACAATTTTCAGAGAAATGCATTACATTTTTTTATATTTTAATATCACTCTCATAATAAATTTCATGCCTATCGAAGTATGAATGTATAGTGAAAAAATAAAACATTAAATAATTATTAATAACTTCCTCAAGCTGAAAGTGAGTATGGGGTTGATAGCCTCATCTTATATAAAACATAACCATCAAGACACTCTGATAAGAATTTCCTTCTGTGTTAGCATGTCAGAAAGGCTTGAATACCTATTAAAATTCTAGCGTCGATGGTAGAAGTTGTAATTATTAAATATTTTTTCTCTGTGTGAATAATTTATTCGTGGAAAATATTAATTCATATTTTATCAAATTTAATATTTAATTAAAAAGAAATGTTTATAAATGTGCATATTTTTAATATAAATTACAATTTGAAATTTTAATATGTATTAAAATATTTTATTAAAAATAATTACTATGATATCGTGAAATATATTTTTTTTATTTCTTACAAAATTGTTGCATAGAAAAGAATTATTTGTTTAAATTTGAAGAAAATTACATTGTTATTTTTAATGTAAATCCGTAATTATTTCTTTCCTAGTGTACATGTATCATTTTGCAAATAAAACTTATGATAATAAAATACATAGTGGAAAAACAGACCACAAACTGAGTTATTGTAAATATAAAATTCTCATTAACAGTAATGTGATAACTTAGATGTGTTTATAGTAAAATATTGAGTATTTAAATTTAGTTTAAAATTGATATTTTGTATATTATACATACGTATATATATACATATACATATATATATATATATATATATATATATATATATATATATATATATATATATATACGAGGGTCGTTTGATAAGTTTGGTAAAAAAGTAAGAAAAACTAATTTGAAAAATTTAATTAATTAAATAAATAATTTAATTAAACAATAAATAAATTTACCATACTTATCAAACGACCCTCGTGTATATATATATATATATATATTGTGTGTTTGAAAAGAAGCCAAACTTTTAAATAAAACTTTTTTTATATATTGTCAAAAATCCAGATATTTATTCAAAATATATCCCTTTTGTATGAATACAATGTTGGGCACACTGAAATAACGTATAGATGGATTTTAATAAGTCTATTTTTAGGATGATCTTGGTGAATCTAGTCACACTTAAATCACGTTAAATGGCTTTAATGCATCCTACAATGTTCCCTCAATCAACATTTCGTTTTCAGGAATAAAAAATAATCGAACGGTATCAAATCTTGTCGCTAATATGGTGGATACTGGATGACAAATAAATCTTTTTTAGCCATAAATTTGCACACAGCAATGACCTTGTAATATAGTGTATTGTCGAACAACAAGTACCAGCTTTCCGACTTTCGATATTGTAGGTTAATTATTGTTATTCTTCACCACAGACATAGAATATTTATAACACCTAAATTTTTTATAACACCTAATTTTTTTTTCTGAAAAGAATCGCAATGAATGATATTATTTGAATTGCAAAAATAAATGGAAATTATCGTTAATTGTAATTACTGAAATTTCCAGTGAACTTTCTGATTTCCATGATGTACTATGGAGTTTGGTTTTTGATTTGTATTTGAAACACCATGTCTTATCTCCAGTAACGATAGAATCTAAAAGTTTGTGATTTTTTTATCCATTTTAATGATATTTTTACTGTGGTTAACGCGTGTATTCTTTGTATTTTATCATCATAGAAGTCTATATCAGCCCACATCGAATGCTATTAAATTCTCTTAAATATTTACTCAAGATTCCTTCATAATTTTTTATCTGTGACTAATCTCATTTTATCCTCATCTCTACAATACTTTACAATATTATTTCTCCATCTTTAATAGGGTATCTTTCTTGGTCTTTTCTTGATCACAATTCCATAAATATTTTTGTCCATTTATTTTTTCTTTTCTTGCTATGTGTTTTGTTCTTTTGCATTATATAAATATATACACACATATCATTCTTATTTATATTAGTAAATAAAGAGGAAGAAAAAAGTCGCACGGAGCTATATCAGACGGATACGGAGCTTGCGTAACGACATTGGTTGAGTTATTAGCCAAAAATTCACGAACAATTTAGTGTTCTTGGCACTTAATATTTACAATGTTTGCGTGAAGTTTATTTGATTTACAACACAAAATTTAATGCAAAAAAAATCGCCGTGAACATCAATCACCGTCTAACAAAAATCACTGTAAATTATTTACTAATAAACATAATGAAATTTAACATAGATTTTATTGACAGATGTACTAACTTAAATAAAATTATATGACATTTTATAAGCGCGCGCAGTTTAAATGAGAAAGTTTTGTTAGTTTTCGGACAGAAGGTAGACTAAAAAGTTATTTTTGTAAGTAACGAACATTAAATATTTACCTTTATAATAGAATAATTAAACTATTTAAAATCGAAAATCGGATTAAAAAAGTATAAAATATGGGAAAAAATATGTCCTGATAAAAAACTGTGAAAGACCTATAGGAAAAAAGTTAAATATTTAGTTAAGGAAACTGGAAATTTCTATTTAATTTTAGATATCCGGTACATAAAACTACTTAACACAAACTCAAACTCAATCACTTAAATAAATTACATTTACAAAAACAATTCGGCCAATATATCAAAAAAAATATTTCAGAAATGCAAGAAATTCGTTCGAATACGACTAAATAATCGGATGTAGTCATTTATAACATTAACCTTTCACAAGTAATTCAATATTTAGATTCATATAATATTACTTTTCCGTTTCCTCGTGTCGTATACAAAACGATATCGTCATTAATGTGAAGTTCAGTATGATATGTTTCAACCGGATGTGTAATTAATTCGATAATTGCTGTCGGCTACTCGAAAAAGAATCGAACGCGGCGCCATCGAAACTCTCATAGATTGATACATATAGACTTGTTTTATTCAACGGATAGCATCGAATATAGCGGTAGTGTTTAAATAAATTGTTGAGGTCATACGATTGATAGTGTTCACACGCTGAAAACAGGTAGATAGATACGACCAGCACGTGATCACACACTTCAATGGTCTTAAAATGTACGTTGGCACACGTATCGCCATGTTAAACATCTTTTGTGACTGCGATTATGTAGAAAACAGTTATTAGTAGTTATAGTTAAATTTATCGAGTACATAAACGTGATATTTTCAAATCTACACAAATTACAGTTACTTTTTTTGTTTTTGTTACAGTTACAAGTAAATACACACCCACAAGTTCTTGAATATATGCATATATAAGTAAATTGTTAGGTTATGTGATTTGTATATATTTTCAGTCGCATTTATTTCTATTGAGTTTAATAATAAATAACGTATTTTGATATACAGGTAATCCTCCTATAACACGATAGACAGGTTTCTAGAAAATGCCGTATTATGTGAAACCGTGTTATATGAGACTATGAGCCTAGTACAAAAAAGGGGGTTACGTTCTGAAAATTTATTTAAAATAAATCTTTTTTTTATTTCGTATAAGCAATTTTATTTTTATTAAAAATATTAAAATACATACATATATATAACACAAAATGTAAAGAAACAAAGAATATCTATTTTAATTTAGTATAACCTTAATTTAATAACTTTCTTCAACATCACTGTTTAGTACAATCAAATGAGAACGTTTTTTTCGGTTAAACGATAGCATCTTTACTTTCTGAACCTTTTTCTTCAGTTAGATTTTTTTTTACCTTCTGGCCTTTTTTAAAAATCTGTAATTTTGGTTTGTTTACAGGTTCTTATAAGGTCGTTGTAGATTTCATGGTATGGAGATAGGCAACTTTTCAATTCTCTTTTGAATTTTTGGCTTCTTTCAGCGGAAGGGCCTGCATTCAAGAAAAATGATTGTAAATTTTTGGCTAAGCTTAGGCCTCCTGTAATTTTTTTATTTTTTTAGTGTTAAATTATTGATTTTACAATCTTCATCAGTGCTATTGTCCTAAGAATCAATTTGATTTATAACTTCGGATGCCATTTCGACTAAATTCGCTTCGCCAACTTCTTCTTCTACTAATAAATCTTGAACATCCTCAATAGCCATACATTTTATAATTTTCTAAAATATTTTCTATAATAAAAATCGAGTTATCTAGTGTTATAGAAGGGTTTCCTTAATTCAATACAAAGGTTTTTGCAATTTTCTTAACGTGTTAAAGTGAAATCGTGTTGTAGGTTGCCATGTTATACGAGGTTTTCCGCAATTTATCTCATCGAGTTAGTGCGAAACCGTGTTGTAGGAGAATTACCTGTACACATACCATGACTGTTATTAGCAGAATTTTTCTAACCACTGCTAGTGAAACCCTTTTCTAAAACATCCAAGTTCCAACGCCATAATACTTTTCTCTTTTTTTCCACATCGATAAATTTTCTTAAATTTTTATTCTATTCAAGCAAGTTTTTTTAGCGCCGTTTTATATTTCTGGGCCTCCAAATAATAATTTTTTTTTCAGCAATGATTCACTTTTCTTTTTTATTCATAGATGATCTTCTCTTCTTGCTATTCGACCAACTCATTTCCATTTTAAATTTCATACTTTTGTCATCTTAACGTCTGTAACTTTTTTTCTTTCAAACTCATTCGTTCCTTTTCTCATCTTTATGTATTATTCCTAACATGCAGTTTTGCATCTCTACGTTATTTAATTATATTGTTGTTGAATTATTTTGGAATTTAAGACTCATATTTCATTATAATAAATGGGATCGAATACTTTTTCTTTAATTATAGAGGGGTGTTCGAATTTATCCTGTTGCTCATGTTGAAAATCTTTGGCAAGTTCTTCAACTAATTGGAATAAAAATTATTGTCTAGAACCAATGTGCAGAATATTGAAATATTTTTTTCAAATTGATATCATCTTGTTTTTTATAATATAGAAAATATCAATAAATTATTTAAAAACAGTGATGGTAGAAGAATATGAATATGAATAAAAAAATGTAGTAGTAGTAGTATAAGTAAAAGAAGAATAGAACAAAAATAAATAATAATAATTTTGATTAGAATTGAATCAAAATTACTACAAGAAAAAAAAATTCATTGACAGAAAGTAAAATTATTGATTCATAGCTAAGAAATATAAACAAATGTGTACAAAATTGACAAATAATTAGGCAGATGTAAAAAAAAGAAGAGAGAAAAATGAAAAATGCATATATGTAAATTATATATACATAGCGATGTGATAACGCTTTATGTATTTTGAAAAAATATATATATAGTGTTAAAAAAGTGATATATATATATATATATATATATAGAACAAAAATAAATAATAATAATTTTGATTAGAAATGAATCAAAATTACTGCAAGAAAAAAAATAATTTCATTGATTGACAGAAAATAAACTTATTGATTCATAGCTAAGAAATATAAAAAAATATGTACAAAATATATATATATATATATATATATATATATATATATATATACATACATATATATATATATATATATATATATATATATAAATATAAATATCATTACTCTCTTTTTACCCACTGCTGGATGAATTTTTCTAAAACTTTCCATTACGAGTGATCAACTTTTTCTTCTATTCCATTTCACTTCCAAACATTTCTTATGTTTTTGTTCCATTCATCAATGGATATATTTCTGGATGTTTTTATATTTTTGTATTTCCATTAACAATTATTCTTATCCATTAATGATCTTCTATTCTTGTTATATGATCACATCATTTCTATTTTAAACTCCTTATTTTTGTTATAATGTTCATAAATTTTGTATTTTTCTCATCCACTCGATTTTCTTTATATCTCTTCATAATATATATATATATATATATATATATATATATATATATATATATATATATATATAATTATGAAAATGGTCGAGTGGTTCAAAATATATCATAGTAAGTAATTATTCTAGTAATGCTGTATGGAATAAAACTTTTTAATTGTTTATAATACTTTTTATTAAATTTTGTGCAAAAATTACCATTATTATTTTATTAGGATAGTAAAAACATATTTTAGTAAATATTATTTTCAATAAATAATAGAAATAATATTATATTATTTTTATATGTAAATGAAATATTATGAAATTTCGTATAATAAATTTTGTTTATTATATATTTCAGATTAAATTGAATAAATATATTCATAGCATTAATTTATAAATTTATTTTTTTATAAGTTCAATTAAATATATATACTGGAAAATTATAATTTCCTAATTTACAATAACGATTAATTTATTAATTATAATAACGATTAAATATTGTACTAAAACGATTAATTATAAAATTAGGTATTGAAATATATTATTAAAATTAAATTTCGATTTTGTACTACTTGATTACTTTTTTATTTGCGATATTTAAAAATACATTTTAATAAAATCTACCGGTTTAATTACCGTGAGAAACTGATAGTTTGGATGAAATTATTAAATGAAATAAAATTATATTATTTTATGTATTTATATATACATACATACATATATATATAGAGAGAGAGAGAGAGAGAGAAAGATTATTTTTTTAAATGTGATAGAACTTTAAATTGAATCCCTATCGAAAGTACTACCTAACCTGAGAAACACCTTTATATATATACATATATACATACATATATAAATATATATATATATATATATATATATATATATATATGTGTGTGTGTGTGTGTGTGTGTGTGTGTGTGTGTGTGTGTATACATATATACACACATACACACACTCACATATACTCTCTCTCTCTCTCACACACACACACATACACCCACATAAACATTAAAATATGTTTTCTTAGGTTAGATTGAACTTTCAATAAGGATTTAATTTAAAGCTCTATCAGGCTTAAAGTACTCTCTATAGTTCTATTTATGATCTAAGAATTCATTAAATATTAAGTTGAATTGCGAAATTTTCTTCAATTTTTTAAGATTTTATAATCGATTTTCTAGTAAAATATTTTATGTTACATTTTATTAAATTTATAATCAGTTGATTTGTATTCTTTTATGTTAAATATTTAGTTATGAGTGTTGTGAAATATTTTAAATTCATTTAAAAATAGTAATAGTTATGACAAAAAAATTTCTTGTCGCAAAGAAGGAAATATTTTAATATGAAATTAATTTTGATTTAATAATAAATAAAGTAAAAATAAAGAATTAAAAATAAAACCTCAATTTTTACTTCGAAATAATTTCAATACAAATCGTATATATAGATAGAAATTATAATTATTTTCTATTTTAATGATTTTTTTAGTAAAAAAAATATTTTTAAAATTAAAATATTTTGTGTAATATATAAAATAATTATTTACTTTTTAGAAAAATTTTAGAAATAACTAAAAACTAATAAATTATTGAATATTTGTTTTAAAAAAATGCAACACATGTTATTGTTTATGTGTAAACCTATTATTACACAAATTATTTTTCAATAAATCTTAATATTCACTGTATTTACGAAGGAAGTACATGACAGAATAATAAAAACTGTCGTTATTGTTTGTGTTATAGTCAAGGTAATGTGTACTAAATCATAAATAATAATATCTCATAACGTATTATAAATTCAGTGTTGGTCAACTGTTAATTGACATTGAATGAAATCGTGGTTATGAGAATCGACATGTTGAGTTTTAATACGAATTTTAATTAATACGTTCTTGTAGCATTGCCAAATTTTGTTTGACTTTATAATACCGTTTATGTCTGAATAGGTTGTAGTAATTATACGAAAACAAGGTGATAAAATATTCACTTCCCTTTATGTAATACTTTGTATTCATGTATCAGGAGAAAATAATTTTATGGTTGGTTATTTTAGTGCATGACCTAGTGTTTTACTTGATGTCTAATATTGTTAACAATTTAATATATATATATATATATATATATATATATATATATATATATATATATATATATATAAACTAAACGCCAAAATTTATAAGAAGACTTTTAGAATATATTATAACATATTTTATTGTAAATTTGTAAAAATTGAAAAAGTTATGAAATGATTGAACTAGGAAATTTAAAAATACTTTTTATCTATTACTATATAATCAGTAATATATATATATATATATATATATATATATATATATATATATATATATATATATATATATATATATATATATTAATGTACCCATAATTAATGTCTTTTTTAAAATTTTAAAAACATTGCCATCTACTTACTAAATAGAATAAATAAAATTATTAAATGAAATAAAATTTTGTACAGTATCAAAAAACGACATTACTTATGGGTACACCTAATAAATAAATATATATATATATATATATATATATATATATATATATATAATTTCAAATCAAATAAGTAATACATACTCTCTAATGGTAAACTGATTTAATATTCTTTATCTTCATATATGAAATTTCACAGCAATACTTTACAAATAAAATGAAAAGAATATTATATAATATAACTAATAATTAAAAAAAAAATTTTTTTAAATCACATTTTATCTCAATATGTGTAGAAAATAACTTATTAACAAAATTTACCCTCTTTAGCTTTCTCTCTCTCTTTCTCTCTTTATATTAATATATATATATATATATATATATATATAATTAATGTGTGTATGTAACCAATATTTATTCGAACATTAAAAAAATAAAAACTATTTATATAGAATAGTTCAAATGAGACTGAAAGGTTTAAACATACATTTATTTACTATCCTTCAATGCCATTTAAACCGTCTTATATTAACCATAGTTGTGTAAATTACATAAAACCTTAAAAGCAAAATTGAAAATGAGGAGAAAAGTGATGAGTACATTAACTTTACTACAGGACTCAAACAGGCTTGTTACATCTTAATCTTTCAATTTTCACTAATTTGCAATAACATATATTATTTTATGTTTCAAAAATCTTTTTATGCCTTTTGGTATTTAATAAATAAATATATATATATATATATATATATATATATATACACACACACAAAATTTATTTGAGTCATTAATATTTATGTGTTTAAAAAGTAATAAAAATGATAATAAATGTATAATTTGCGACGAAAAAGATAATTAGAGTTGCGGTTATTTAAAATCGACATATTACTGTTCAAATAATAATGATCTTATGAATCATCTGGTTGGGGTTGAGGATGTTTCTTAGAAATATCTAGTTTACTCGTAGACGTTTCCTGTTCAGACATATGTTAGTGTCATGTTAAATATAATATAATAACATGTTTTTCCAGATAAAGAAACGATTTTTTAAATTTTATTTTAGTCCACAAAAATAAATTTAAGTATAAAATACAATTTTAAGAAACGTTTCATTTTTAACTCGTTGATTTCAATTGAACAAATAAAAAGTGCTGTGTTAAAAATATCTGAAATATATTATAAACTGTACATTTTGTGTAGAATATTTACAATTCATTGGCAGTTTTTATAGGTTCATGAAAAATACTTGTATAAGGTGTATATCCATAAGTAATGTCGTTTTTTTTAAATTTTAAAAACATTGCCATCTTCTGATAATAATTTACCTTAATATAACATAATCTATATTCTAGTTATATATATATATATATATATATATATATATATATATATATATATATATATATATATTGATATTTAGTGTGGTTATTGTTAAATTTTGAAAAAAATTAAATGAATCTTATAAGAATGGAAGAGAAATATGTGGATAAGTTCCATATTAGACATTTGATGCGTTATGAGTGTCAAAAGCATAACAATGCCACTAATGTTACAAATGCCATTAATGCTGTTTATTCCGGTGTCTTGGATAGCAGAACATGTCAGCGTTGGTTTAAAAAATTTAAGAACGATGATTTCAGTCTTTTCAACGATATAAAATCTGGAAGACCTGTTGAGTTTAATAAGGATCTGTTGTTAGTTGAAATTGAAGCTGATCCCAAATAAATCATCCAGTAATTAACCACAGAACTTAAAACTTCAATGACAATAATACAACATTGTTTAAAACAACTAAACAAAGTGCAAAAAGAAGGAATGTGGGTGCCATATCAACTTTCAGCTGAAAACAAAATTCAACGTGTAACCATCTGCAGTGCACTTTTGTCCAGGTTAGGCAGAGATCCTTTTCTTCAACAAATTGTTACTGAAGATGAAAATTGAATTCTACATAGCAATCCATATAAGAAAAAACAATGGTTAACACTAGGACAACCACCTTTGCCCACTCCAAAACCAGGTTTTCACCCTAAAAAAGTGTTACTGTCAGTATTGTGGAATTTTACAGGAATTATTCACTATGAGACTCTCAATCTTAATGAAACCACAAGTGCTGAATATTATTGTGCTCAGTTTGATAGATTAAACATGGATTTGATTCAAAAACGTTCAAGACTGATTAATCGAAAAGGTGTTATTCTTCAGCAAGACAATGCAAGAACTTATAGTACCAGAATTGCCCAAGAAAAATTCTAAGATTAAGATTGGGAAGTATTTTTTCACCCACCATACTCTCTTGATGCTGCACCATCAGATTACCATGTTTTCAGATTTATGGAACATTTTCTTCGTGGAAAAAAATTCCTACTGCGACAGCTATTGAAACTTAAAACTTATGTTTTAAAATATGTCAGGAATACAAGATTTATTCATTTCTTTTTTTTTTAAAAAAAAATATAACTAGGCTACTTACAAATTCAATTGTGGCATGTATTTTGAATATTAATATGTTGACTGCTACGTTGGTCACTTGTAACTGGAGATTCTTTCCTCTATGAAGCCATAGTGGTCATCAGTGACAGGAGTGCCTTAAATGTTTAGAATAATTAAAATAAACGAATATCGTCAACTAAAAAAATCTGATCATCATAGCTAACTAAATAATATTATGAAATAAAAAGTGCACCATTCAGCAATTAATTTTTTTAATTAAAACATTATATATCACAAAAATTAAGTACAGTGTATTGTATTAAAACATCTTAAGCATAAATGTGGCTGCCTACCGCAATCTTCGGAGGAGTATGTAGTGATTTTTATTGTCCAATTTTTACCATTTTTCGAATCATGATTTGCAACATTTTTCTGATAACATGCTTGCAAAATTTTCGCATCAGGTATGCTGGCCTTACCTTCTTTTGCATTTCATGGCGTATTTTTTTTTTGGGCAGTTATATTTGATGGGGCTGGTGCTTCCACATTTTCGTCGAGGCACTGTGTTAGATACATTGCAAGTGCTATTTTCAATCACACACTTTTATTCTTTTTTGTTGGTGTCTGTTTATACAACAGTAATGCATTTGTGATTGAAGTATTCAACAATAATTCTAAAGCTAATTTAATATATCACTTAATAGTTTTTCTAAACGGTGTTGTATATACAATTATTTGATCGGAAAAGTCTATGGGACATTTTTTTACGTTCTAATAGACAATGGCCATCGGTTTCTCACAAGCGGGATTTTTTTACATATATTTAGTTTCCCCCGAATATTTTGTGGAATTAGTATATCTCGTCTGTCTTTCCATTTGAGAATCATAACACTTTTCTTATTTTGCATAGCAATTAGTTCGTCTCGTTTTAATTTTTTCGATTTAATTTCTTCAAATATAGTTCCAACCAGATGAGTGTTAAAAGTAACTGAGTGCACAAAGAGGCCACGATGTTAATCCGTGACCACCACCAAGATAAACACACTATGGATAAAGACATGATTTTATATAGTCATATTTATTATTATTTTGTCATTATATGGTTAAAATGATGAAAATTATCTTATGGTTCCTTGAGAGAATCATGTAAATCTGGCATGGCAGTCAACATGTTAAATTAAAATATTCTTTTTAAGATTTTTTTTCTTGAATATTTATTATATAATTGATTATGTTCTTCGTTTCAAAATATTTTTCTTAATCCCCTTACTGCCGATGGGCCGATCTATCGGCCCGGTTAGCTTGTGGGAAAACTGCAGAGGGCCGATTTATCGGCCGTGTTTTTCTACTCAACGAAAAATTCCATAGGAAAGGAGATTTGTTATAAATCATGTGTTGCATTTTTGGTGAAAATAGCGCCAAATTTTTAGAATAAACATAGAAGTTTTGGTCAGCAGTAAAAGGGTTAATAGTTTTTATAAAGTAATAAAAGTGTTTAATAAATAAAATTATCTAGGGTGGTTTAAATAAGACTAAAAGGTTTAGTCATATATTTATTTACTTACTATCATTTACTATTATTTATTATCGTTCGGACTCATAAAGTAAACATAAATGTAATGATATTAAAAAAATATTCGAAATTTACACATATACACTTTCATTAACTTGTTGGTAAATAAGTAATAATAAAAATTAATATACAACTTTCTAAAAATAGAATCATATTTAACTTGATGATTAAAATTTTAGCAATGTCAATGATGCGGTTGTAATAAATACATACAATATTTATGTTGTTATTGACCGCTAAAAGTTTAAATTCCACAAATTATTGTACATTGAATGTATTTTATTGGCATTGAATGAAATGTTAAAAATCGATTTTGATTTTGAAAATATGTGTATTGCTCATGACTCATTATGCAGTAATTTACACAAAGAACTCATTGCATAAGATATTATGAATGTGTAGTAGCAGGGTAGTAAACGATTGTAGGTAATTTAATTTCTATGTCACGGTCAAAATCGTCAGAACTAGTTTGACGTGAACAGGTTGCATTCGATTAATATCATCATTTTGATAATAATATTATTTCAGTAAATTTTTAATTAGCAGAACTAATATTTGTACATTGTCGTTGTTATGTTGTAGGTTCAATTTATATAGAATCATCCAAATGTGACGCCTAGATTTGTGTTTTATTAAAAAGAAACTATACATATGTTTCCTAATACACTACCCTGTACACATGTTTCTTTTTAATAAAACACAAATCTAGGTATCACATTAGGATGGCCTTATATTGTTTGAACTAAATTGTTTATATACAGGTATGTAATAATTGATACATTAGATAGAATAAATGTTTTTAAATGAATAGAGTAGATTTTATTTTAATTATTTTCTATTAAAAATGGTGCTCCGCTTCCTACGTAATGTAAACATTTTGTTTCCAAAGTTTTTCGAGAATTACCGATGTAAACTTTTATGAAGTATTAAAATTAATAAAAAATAGAAAGATATAGATTTTCAAGCAAACCTCTTGTATACAGATTTTTAGACAGATTATTGGATAAAATACATTTTAATTGTGTTGGCATTAGATTTGAATGCACATCAAACCGTCAGTCTATAAATAATAAATATTGTCTACACAAAAGCATTGACATAGCTTTCTAAACGTTTTATTTTCCATAACTTATTTGCATTGTTAAACTGAAGTAAGTTCGGTGGTCGACGAGTGAAGCGAGTAGGGGGCGGAGCCATTTGTTATTAAAAAATATTATTTTTAAGCATATATATATATATATATGTATATATATGTATATATATGTATATATATGTATATATATATATATGTATATATATATATATATATATATATATATGTATATATATATATATATATATATATATATATATATATATATATATATATATATATATATATATATATATATATATATATATATATATATATATATATATATATATATATATATATATATATATATATATATATATATATATATATATATATATATATATATATATATATATATATATATATATATATATATATATATATATATATATATATATATATATATATATATATATATATATATATATATATATATATCGATTAGAAGCATCTTCTTTCTATCCAGTGCTGGATAAAGGTCTCTAAAAATGTTTCAACTCAATCCATACAATACGTTTTTTTTCATACTACTTCATCGAATTTTCCTACGTATTTGTTTTTCGTATCTGTGGGTTTTTTATGAGTTTTTATATATCTCTGGGTTCCTAAGTAATAATTTCTGTTATCCATCGGTGGTCTTCACATTCTCTCTCTCTCTCTCTCTCTCTCTCTCTCTCTATATATATATATATATATATATATATATATAAATAATATAATAGTGTTGATCACCACATTGAAAAGTATTTTTCATCCCTGGTTATAGAAATAAGGCAGGTGATTTGAAAATGGGGCTCTCTATTAGAGGTTAAGGAACCCTGACTAAGAGAGAATAAAATCTTGAATAAAAATACTCACTAACCCGACTTGTTAGTGTGATGAGTATTACGAAATACGAGTAAATAATAACATTCAATGAGGTTTTTCCCAATAAAGGCTAATAAAATTGAAATTATATATATATATATATATATATATATATATATATATATATATATGTTCGTGTTTGTGTGTGTGTATGTATGTATGAGTGTATGTTTGCATGTATATACATTTGTCATTTTGTTTTCCATGTAGTAATATATATCCTAAAAAAAAATAATTCTTTATATACATTGTATTATCTTTTTTTAATGTAATATCCAATTTTTTTATTGTTTATGTTAAATTAAAGAAAATTATAAGTGATAATTTTAATTGTCAATTAATTTTGGTACTGTTAAATCCGTTCAGTTACTTTATGCAAGTAAATTATGTAATTTGCAAATAATTCGTTTTTAAATAAACAATTCTAGAAAATCTTACTTAGTTACTTAATAATTGTGTATCATATTTCCAATTAACTTAAATCATTTTTAAATTTCATTTATGAATATTGTATTAATTGTTCTTAAAACACATTTTCATTATTAAAAAATTATAATTAATAACAGTGTAATTCGTATTCAATTTATTTATACTAAAAATAAAATTATTATATTACAGAAAAATACTACCTTATTTTTAGTAAATTTTGATTTACTTTGTATCTTTTTAACATGTTAATTATTATATATAAGTTCATATAAAAATGATTCTTTTTTAATTCTAAGTTTATTTTATTTTGTAAATTTAGTTTATTTTACACACACACGTACACACACACACACACACACACACATATATATATATATATATATATATATATATATATATATATATATATATGTGTGTGTGTGTGTGTGTGAGTGTGTGTGTTTGTTTGTGTGTACATATGAGTGTGTATCCTTCAACTGTTCTTATCTTCCAGACGGTCGTTTTTAGTTTCATTGTCTGTAAACTAAAGTCGCACATTATCTATTGTAGTTTCATTACATATACTAATTTTTTGGTCTTTTTATCTCATTATATATCTTCACACTTCAATTTTGTTTTTGTAAGTAACATTCTTATTAATATTCACTACTTTTTATCAATTTATTAGAATATTTAATGTAAAGTATGCAATAAAAAAGTCATTTTAAATATTCATTCTTTTTATATATATATATATATATATATATATATATATATATATATATATATATATATATATATATATATATATATATATATATATATATATATATATATATATATATATATATATATATATATATATATATAATATACATAGTTTTTTCATTGGTTATATTTCTTACAATAAAATCCATAACAAAAAAAATAATATATACTATGTTTTTATAACAACTGGTGGTGTAGTAGCATGCATTATAGGGAAATTTCGTTCGATCGCCGGACGAAAAGTTTCTCTAAATTTGGGGTTGGGTATGAGGCTAACAACTTCATTTGTAAAAAGACAACAGTTATGGAACTTGAGCAATAAAAGCTCTTTTAGGCATTGAATTAGAGCTCTGAGATCTCTGAAGGCTCCAATGAATTCGTTATTATGTTTCTGTGAATTTTTGTGATATTTAGCCCAGAATGTACAATAAGAATTGTGTACATTGCTAGAAAAAATATTAAATTATATTTTTTTCAATTATCTGAGATATTCTAATATTTAGTATGTTATCAATCAGACAGATACATGTTTGAAATACTCTCTTTATTAATGAAATGTTACAAAAATTGTCAGCTTCAGCATATATTTATGATAAATTGATCATTATTCATCAATCATGATTTTACATATAATTTAAAATTCAATTTATACACTGCATTACCACCACTCAATCATCAATCGGTTATATATATATATATATATATATATATATATATATATATATATATATATATATATATGTATGAGTCTTTCTATCCATTGCTACGAAGGTCGTTTGATAAGTATGGTAAATTTATTTATTGTTCAATTTAATTAATTAATTAATTTAATTTTTCTTACTTTTTTACCATACTTATCAAACGACCTTAGTAAATTAAAGCATCTTCCAAAATTTTCCACTTCGACCGATTCAGTGCCTTCCTTTTCCATTCCATTTCGACGATTTTTCTTATGTCTCTGTCCATTCTATTTATGGATTTATCATTAGGCTATTTTATACATTTATCAGTAATTCTCAATTGTAATCAATAATTTCCTTTGTTCATATATAACTATCTTTTTTGCTATATGATTGGCCTATTTTAATTCTCAAAGTTCTCATTTTTGCTACGACATCCGTAACTTTTGTTTCCTTTTTTATCCATTTGGTTTTCTTTTTATTTTTATGTGTTTTACATATATACACATACACACACACACACACACACACACACACACACACACACACATATATATATATATATATATATATATATATATATATATATTAATCATTTCGTATATAGGATGAGTAATATAAAATGATAAATATTCAATTACTTGATTGACTCAGAAGAAGACTGAATAATATTATTTTCTAATTGTTCTCCTTTGATACGGTTTTGGTTTCAGAACAATAATAAATGATTCATATATTTTTAACGCAAATATTGATTAAATTTTGTTTTACATTTTAAGAACAACGATTGATAAAAAATAGTATTTTTGTAAAAAATTATTTAAGTATGACAAATTACATGATGATGTCATTAGAAGTGTATATTTATGCGAATATTTTAATATCAATTCAGTGCAGCTTTTGTTAAATTGTATATACTTATAACGCATTTAAGTAAAATAATGAATTTAATTTTTTGAAAAAATTATATATGTAGTATAAACTTGTAAATTTACTACCTCTAAAATTATTTCATAATAAACAGTTAATTAAAAAAAAAATAGAATAGAAAACATTCCGAAATTTTAACATTGGTAACAAAATAATTAAATTTATGAACGAATTTATTTCAATATTTACTTATTACTTGAATAATTAAGAAATACTCTTGTTTTCGCTTTAACTTTTTTTTAAGAAAATTTTATCAATATATATATATATATATATATATATATATATGGCCCAAATGAAACTGAAGTATTTAGACATTTATTTACTTCCTATCATAAATTATCTTTTACTATTTTTCAGTCCATTTAGATTTCTTTCTCTCTCTCTCTCTCTCTCTCTCTCTCTCTCTATATATATATATATATATATATATATATATATATATAATTTTTTGAGAAGCAATATTAATTTTAATGTATACAATATAAGATCGATCTATTACAGAAAATACAACATTTTAGATATAATTATTTTTTACTATACATATATATATATATATATATATATATATATATATATATATATATATATATATATATATATATATATATATATATATACATATGGATTTATATACGTATTTTTGTATGTATAGAGTGACCCAAATGAGACTGAAGGATAGTAAATGATAGTAAGTAAATGTATATCTAAACCATTCACTCTCATTTGGGTCAGTTATATATTGTTAATATTTAAACTTGCTCTAACGTTGTGTAATTTAGTAATTATTTTTTTTTATTCTGTTGCCTTATTTTTTTGATATTATTTTTGTGTTATATTTTATTCAAAATATTTTTTTACGATTTCATGTAAAAAACATATGGTCATAGATTGTGTAGGAATTATGTATTTACATATATTTGAATTTGTCAGTTATATTTAATTGTGAAAATGATTTGATGTGATAATACACTAGTTATAAATAATATTCAGTTTATCTCATATACGTAATAAAAAAAACTTTCGTATAACATTATTAATTTTACATTAATTTAATTGTTGATGATTATTTTAATTTATTCCATTTCAGTTAATGTTATTCCTTATACTAGATTTTGTTTTTCTATCTAAAGTTCAAATAAAATAAAACAAATACTTCTTTGTAAATTCAGTCTAAAAATAAAATTCTTTATTTTTATTTAAAAGAGAGTGCTTTCTCAACTAGCATAACATATATATTTTTTGGAGAATAGACAAATAATTCACATAAAAAGGTTTTTAATTATTAAATACCTATAAAGTATTAAGGAAAAACCTAGAGCACTTAATTTTTTATAGAATAATACATTTTTAACTTATATTTTGTATATTTATAGCGATAACTCTTGAGGCACGTAATACTATGCAATGTATTTTATGTAACCTACCCGAGTGTCACATAGACCTGTATACTATATTTAAAGTTCTTCGTCAACCACAGGGGACTTTAAAGATAAAAATATGTTTGTTATTCTACATTGTAAAATAAAATATTTGGATATATTCTAGAAAAGTGAGTTAAATGGCTTGATACATATTTTATTTTTTTCTTATTTACTTATACATTAAAAATAAAAAATTAAATACAAATAGATTTTTACAGGTGTATGAAAATTAAATTACTAATTCATTTAAAAGCAATCTATAATTATCATGTAGAAACGTGTGTGTGTGTGTATATGTATGTATTGGAATAAATAAATTTAGAGATGCTTAGTCACTTAAGATTTGTTGGTGATATTATTTTCTCTACAAGCTTAGATAAACTCGAAAAAAGATTAGAAAAAATGGATAAAGAAAGTGAAAAGATAGGCCTAATGGTACACCTCAAGACAAAGGTAATGGATAATGAATTTTCAGATCAAAAAAAATATTGACCTAAAAAGAAAAGAAATATAAGTTGAAAATTATATATATTTGGTACAACTCATTAAAATTAAACGAACATGAAATGAGCAGAAGATTAAAAATGGGATGTTGTCAGTTTGGCAGAAACTCGTATATTATGAAGTCGGATATTCCTTTATATTTAAAAAGAAAAGTTTTCGATTAATGCATTCTGTTCTCATCTATGGCAGTGAAAGTGCATTGAATTCCAGAGTGATTCAGCTGCCCAGGATAACAGAAAAGTATGGAAAAAAAGTTAGGAAAAGCACGAAAATATGAGAAAATAGAAAACAAAAGTTACGGATAAAAGTGACAAGTTTGAAATGGAAATGGGTCTGTCATATAGTAAGAAGAGGGGATCACTGTTAGACAAAGGAAGTTATTGATTGGGAAATTAGATGTATGAAAAGGCCCAAAAAAAGATTTCTGGATACGTAGGACAGAGAAATAATGACATTTGTTGAAAAAGACTAGAAGAAAAAACATTGGATGGTCGAAGTGAAAGGTTTTGGGAGAGGCCTTTATTCAGTAGTGGATTAAGAGGAGCTGCTACTGCTGCTGTTGCTGACGATAATGATGATGATGGTGATATATGGTATTTCACCAAAGTATTCAAACTTTGATTATACAAGCGATATTTTTAAATAATGTGTTGTTTTTTTGTTAAAATTTAATAGATAACTCATTATTTGTGATGTTAAATGTGATAGTATTTTTTGATATTCTTCAAAAAATCAGTATTAAACAAGAGGAATATTTATAGAAATTTTTCAAATTTTCACTGAAAATTATGAATAAGGTTTACGGGTGGTACATCAAATTTAAAGAACGTAAAGTATTTTTAGAAACTTGGAAAAAAATGAATTAATGAATTGAAAATGATAATTGTATGTCTATAAGATTAATTGAGAATATTACTGGAATTAATAAATTGCATTTTGATCAAAGATATAGATGAACGGAAAAAGACTGCATGCGATTTATTCTGTACAAATTCATTATTGCACTCAATTTTTAAGTAATATAAGATATCGTTGTTTAGTCATTTACCTTATACGTTTGATTTGACATCTTACGAAGATTTCCTGTTTCCAACACTTAACATAAAGCTAAAAAGGAAACGATTCTGTAGCATTTCAGAAATTCGAAAGGTTTTAAAGAATGCCATTTCGAAAGTAGAGTACTAGACATGTCTTCAAAAGTTGTATTGTCGTTACGAAGATTATATTTCTTTAGGAGATTGTATTTTGAATAATCAACAATAAAAATTATAGATATGAAATTAAAATGTGTTTTTTAAAATAAAAATGCAGATACTTTTAGGACAGACTGTGTATTTAAATACACATATATACATACATACATACATACATATATATATATATATATATATATATATATATATATATATATTATAAATATATAATATCAATGAAGAGGCGTAAATATTATGACATGAATAAAATATAAAATTAATAATTTAAGGTAAAACTTACCGAAAAAGGCGACTCGAAGAAAAAGATGTAATATTCAATATAAAAAATGTCACTTTTCATAATTAACTATTTGATTTCTTTATATAGCAACAGCTATATATAATATTTTTAAATATTATACAACTGTAAGTTGAAGCCAATTATGTATTAACAAGACATGTACACGAAAATCAGCAAAAGAAACATTTCAATTTTTTATGTTCTTTGATGTATACATTTTTGACGATATTTATTTTTAATTATATGAAATGATTTAATGCCTGATTAACATAAAACCAACATTAAAAGTTTCTATTTAATATTTTTCGATATAAAAATAAGCAAACGTTAATTAACCACTTTCGTATAGCGTGTAACGTTTTTATTATTCATTTTAATTGAATAATAAAAATAAATTAGTATTGAATAGCATCTCAAACGAAAGTGTTTTGCAGTTTAAAAAAATTATATTAAGAAAAATAATATGAAAAAATGGATATTTCAAATGAGTACGAGTTACATTGAAAAGAAACTGTCAGGTACAACTGTCATCTTGGTTGAACGAGTAAGGTCATTGACTTCGTTGTTTTTGTGATTCGAAGTTGTGGGTTCGAATTTTATTGCTGTTCTCGAGGCTGTTTTTCAAAACATGAAATAAAACTGGAACGAATATATTATTTATTATTTGATTCTATTAAAATCTGAATAAACAACGTACTGAAAACGAATTTATAAATGAATGTGCTTACATGCTCGTACATTATTAAATAAAATGACATATTGATATTACTTATTGTGTTAAACAAAATGTAATTCAATTAATGATTCGGCAAATTTTGATCAATCATATTTTATATTAATTATTCAATATGAAAGCTATTCACAAAAGTTACACTATTTATTTTTCTACTTATCTTGAATTAAAAATCCAGAATAAATGAAAACGTATTTATTTATGTATTTGAATAGTATTTTTATAATAAATAATTTATTTATGAAGAAAAATCATACTTGCAATGTGAATTGGATGATTTGTACACACTTGTCCCATTTCTAATGGGCATTATAAATATATTAAGTTTTATGAATTATTTCAAATATATTATAGAGAAATCTTAAGAAATATATTAATAAATATTTGTATATATTGGATTGATTTCTATTAAATTAATGATTAATGAAAATCGTTAAGACTGTTTGAATTCCATATACGAATAGATTAAAATATTCAAATTTCAGAAAGTAATTTGTTTTAGCATCAAAAAAATTCTATTGTAAAATATAGGTGGCCTAAATAAAACTGAAGGATAGTAAATAATAGTAAGCAAGTAATATATGTCTAATCATTCAGTCTCATTTGGGCCACCTTATATATAGAAAGAGAACGCTATAATTAATAAAATCATCGATGATGTTTTGAAACATTTTAATGTGTCAATTTTGATAAAATGTAAAAGAAGTACTTTGAATTGTTACAAAGTTTAAATTTATTTCAAATTTGATTCTTAAATATTGCATTTATTAATTAAATATTATTTAATTGAAAATATTTTATAATAATATATAATCATTTTTTTAAAAGACTAAATAAAAATTTATTTTTCAATTAATTACTTACTAAATATGAAAAATAGATTCATTAAAATAATATGATATAAAAGGGAATATTTAATGAAGCTAATAGGATTAAATAAAGTATTTACCTGCATTATTAAAAAAATTTTTTTTACGGATTTGCATAACAATACTTTCAGTTATTTGTTTGGTAATGAAATAATGTTTGAAATTGTGTCGATTTTTTTAAAAAAAATTGTGTTCATTGCAAAAAATTCCAAGGAGGATATTTGGTTTTGTTTAATCGAAATGGTATTGTTATTTTGTAGAATAATGACAGATTATATACTTTAATTCACTGAAATATTTCAATAGGTTAATACATTTATTTATTCTTTACATTCATATTTTAAAAAAAATACATTTATCACTTCATATAACATCATATCAAAAAAATGTCACATTTTTAAAAATTTTAGAGATCTTTGTATTTTAATAATGTACAAAAACACATCAAATATATAAAGTGACCCAAATGAAACTGAAGAAGAGTAAATGATAATAAGGAAGTAAATGAATGTCTAAACTCTTAAATCTTATTTGGGCTATCATATGTAAATAGTTAAATGTGATTATAGAAAACAGTAAAAATTATTTAATTGGAAAAATAATCCAATTTATTTGAAAATAAAGTATTTTTAGAAAAATTATTTTATTAAAACTTTTGATTTGAGATGATCAAAAAATATTTAATATATTTTTAAGAGATTAAAAGTAAAATTTATTAGTTAATAAATGTAATAATCTATTTCATTATAATTAGTTTTCTGATATATAAATATCTTTTTCAACAATTTTCATTTTCATAAATTTGATGCTTTTTTCCTCCATTTCACATTGACAGATTTTCTCATGTTATTATCTCATTTGTTTATATATATATATATATATATATATATATATATATATATATATATATATATATTCATATACATACAATCATCATCATCATATAAGTTTATAT
>CP092088.1:13975006-13982506 GCA_029203775.1 Neoneuromus ignobilis | reverse complement strand
AGTTTAAGTTAATTATGATTACATTTAATATTTATTAGTTTTTTACAATTATATCTAAATTACTTCTATGATGATTTGTAAATGCATGTATTTTGAATTCAATTTCTTTATTTATTAAATTTTAACAAAAAAAATATTTTGTTAGTATTTAAATATCGCAAATATTAAAACGTTTGACATTGAATTAGAATGATGTTGAGTATTTCTATCGGATGGCCCAAATGAAACTGAAGGGTTTAGTCATAAATTTACTTTTTTATTATCCTTTAACTCGTTCGTTATCAGGGCTTTAGGAGAAAAACCACCATCACGGCCCAGACGTTTTATTGTTTAAATATGATACCAAATTTTCACTAATTTTTTGCGATGTATTTATAACGTTCTAAATGATTAAAAATGTAATTATCGGCAGACCAATAATATACTGTATCTATTTTATTGTTTTTTAACATAACCCATCTGTTTGCGGCACGACTTGGTACAAACAGTTATCATAAACTGATAATAAACACTCGTCACATATTTGTGACGCCGGGCTCAGGTAAGAAAACCGGGTCGTCACTTATATGTGACGCTGATAGTGAACGGGTTAATATCCTTCAGTCTCATTTCAACTACCCTGTATATAAAACTCAATTGAGTAATGTTTGTAAAAAATGAATGATAGAACATTAGATTTAATTTCAGGTATGTTTTTTTCAAAAATCAAAATTAAATATTACGGCATTTTATCATTATTAAATTTCAAAATGTAAAATTTTAAAAATAAAATCATGTAATATTACATGTTAAAATACTATATTACTGTTGCGGTATTTTAGAAATGTGTATTTAAAAAAAATAAAACTCGATTTTACTTCTGTTTCGATACATTACATCTATAAATTACCATTACTGAATTTTAATATAAGATTCTTAACAAGACGCACCTTGACTTCTAATTATTTAAAAATACCTTAAAAGGTATCCTTTTTCAGTCTCATTTTCTCTATCACCTGTTATAAATTTTATTGTAAATTTCTAATTCTATTTCAACAACATGATCTACATGCAGATTTGTCGTAAATAGTAAACGAAATGTGAAAATTATTTCAAATTACGAAAGGTTCTGACATTGATACAACAATCATTCGAATATTTATTATACCTGCATCTTGTTTTTGTTTTGTCGAGAATGAAAGTGTAAATTCACTTCATATGGTGAATTGACCACCAGTTTGTCCCAGATTATTTTGCCGGTACCAGTGAGTGTGTGTGGCTACAACCTTCACTCGAATATCGCTACCAGGCGAATACCAACAACCACAAACTAATTTTATATCGATACACATATATAAATATAGATATGACTGTTTATTTATAATTGACTTACATGGTAATGTGTGTTTTTTTATATTATTTTTACAATCACATCAATATCATATATATATATATATATATATATAATGTGTGTGTATGTATGTTATATGTATAAATATATATTTGAGTATTATAAATGTAAATATGTGAAGAAATAATTATAATGAAAATACCTACAAGGAGAGTATATAATTAAAATTGAATTATAATATTTTTAAGTCAATCAATCTGTATGCATATTAAAATATTTTGCTATATCATTGTTGTAGACGCTCAAAAATTATAAAATATTTTGCCTCTATTTTTATTTAATCGTTCCTTTTTTTAAAAAAAATATTTGCAGATAAATGTTTTAAATTCTTTTCTTATACTTAAGAAAATAATAAAATGTTTCTTTTAAAGCAATTATTATCTCTATACTGCAATATTTTATTGCAATATTTGACAATGTTAAATATTCAATCTTTTATTTAATCGTGTAGCTTATAGGTCGATGGCGATATTATTATTTTTGAAATTTAAGTGTATAAATGATTTTAAAATGTGTCTAAACAACATAACTGAACAATTAGTAGTTTGAGTATTGAGTATTTGAATAAAATCTTGTAGTATTTAGAGTAATTTCTCCGTGAAGAGTGAGTAACTCGATTGCTAAATTATGATTAAATGTGATGAGATATTTATATTTTTCTGAAATAATGAATTACAAAAAAAATCACGTTTATAAGATTATAAACAAATATTTTAATAGATGTAATATTGTCTATGTTTTGATGATTTTTGGAGGAAATTTGGAAAAAATTAATGCAATAAAAACAAAATAGTTTCAAAAATATGTAACTATAATATAATATAATTTGAAAAATGATAATAACTAATTCAAATTTACAAAAATGAATTATTATCTTAACATCACAAAATATTAGAAAGTGTTCAAAAATTATTTATTATTCATTTAACAACAATATAAATTAATGCATATTTCGATATCCATACCACCATTGTCAGAGTGATTCATTATAACATTTTACAGTATAGTACTATGACAATAACATCAGGGCCATTGAAATGTGCATCGGCGAATAAAGTGAATAACTAATAATTTTTGATCATTTTATTAAATCCTATAGTGTTAAGGGCGAGTGGTTCATTTGTGTTAAAATGTATGATATTTGCAACAGTTCCAAAACAAATAACATTAATTTCAATAAAGTATTTATTTAATTTTATTACCATTAAGTAAAAAGGAAATAGTTCATTTAATGTTAAATATTTTCCAGATTGATAAGGCAGCGTTTTTTTAATATTACAAGTTTTTATCTTGATATGTTATTATTTAAATATAGAAAAAGTAACTTTTTTATTTCGTTCATACAATCTACATACATATTATACATATATATATATATATATATATATATATATATATATATATATATATATCGAAGGAAAATTATTGATGCCATATTTTTATTACATTGTCAATGTATATTAGAATATTTTAAATATATTGTTTCAATATTACACATCCACCCACATACCCCCACCACCACATACACCGTTCAATTCCTCCCCCCTCTCCACATACACACCACACACACACACACATATGTGTATATATATATATATATATATATACATACAAATATTCAAATTTCATTAAGTCCGTTTTCAATTTTTCAGTAGAAAACATAGGAAATGATATACTTTATAAAATTCAAAATTACAAGCAACCCCCATACAACGCAGTGTCTAGGATCTTAAAAAATGTGTTTTACGAAATCGTGTTAAAAAGGCTAAGATTTAGTGAAAAAATCGAATTGGTTTTCAATAAGTAAAAAAATATACTTCTTTGCGCTTATATATCTATTAGAAATATGTTTATTATAAATATCAATGAGAGATCAAGTGTATTATACATTAAAATATGTAATAGTGAATGCTCTGGTGGTGATGGAATTGCCATCGAAATGCGCATTAGCTTATTTTTGTTATAAACAACAAAGAAAATAATAAGTGATTATTTGACATTTTCCACTATCTTATAATGTTGAGAGTGATATTTTATTTGTGTGAGAGGGTTTACTTTCATTGAATTCCCATTTACATTTTATCATATAGGTAGATGATTTTTTATGACGACATTATCCAGTACAATTTCTCAAGAAAAATTGCTAAGATATTAAAACAATCGTAATCGTGAGTTGAATATAGTCCGCATTTAAATTTTTACAATAACCAAATTTTACATTAAATTGAACGAAAAAAATTAAAGGTTGTATTCTTACTTACGATTCTTCTAAAATGCAACGAAAATAATCGTATTGAAAACCATTATAGAAAGAAAATAAGAATAGATCATCCAAAACAAAGTTACATAATTTTTAAGTAATTAAGGTGAATTTTTATTACTGCAATTTAAGGTTAATCTACATTCAAAGAAATTTTGATTCTGTTGTGTTCGATAAGATTCAAGGAAAATTTTAATCTTTAAGCAATTTAATAATTAATTTTAAAATAAATGTTTCTTACACCGATTGATGGAAAAGTTGAGAAAAAAATGTTAAGAATTGACGAATAGCAAATCTCATGTTTAGTCGTGCCAACGCAAAGATATCGAATTTAACTAGACTATTTTATGCCATTCGTATATTATCTCCTTTTTATCATACAATAAATATTAATTTTAATTATTAAAAAAAAGTGTGAATGGAAAGAACATAGAAGGCTTAAAGAACATTAAAACTTTCTGAAAGTTTTCTTCAGTAAGAAGATTAAGTTGTAAACTCTAGAAATATTAATTTTGTTTGACATGTAACTTAACGTTTAGGATGTTAAATATTTCCACAAACACTGTTAACTAAAATAGGGTCATTCATATCGTTAACAATTTTGACGTATTTTTTTCAACGGTTTTATTTTAGCATAAAGTTAAAAAAGTAAACATTTAATAAAGTTGAAAAAGAAAACAAAAATTTTTATGTTGTTTGGATAGGTTGTTAAAAATAGTATTTATAGATTTGAGGTTATTTTTCAATTAATTTTAAATCAGAAAAATAAAGATTAATTAATGAAGGTTATGGTTATTTAATAAAAAATTGGATCTATTTTTTAACAATGTTAAGTATTTATTTTTAATATTTAAATTGTGGTTCAAATATAAATATTTATTTTTTAAACTAACTTATATGTAGGGTCATCCACATGTGACACTTAGATTTGTGTTTTATTAAAAAGAAACATATGTATAGGGAAATATGTGTATATTTTCTTTTTAATAAAACGCATATCTAGGCGTCATATTTGGATGATCCTGTAAAATTATAAAAAAATATATAAAACAAATCTAGAAATATATTTTATATATATAAAAAAATTAAAAGTATTAGTTATTTAAAATAATAATCATTATTTTTGTAACTTATGTATTTTTATTGTGCGTTATTAAATACAAAATTCTTTGTAATTTCATAGGCACAGAATATATTGTTGAAAGGTTTTAACAAAAAATAAAAAAATATCGGTTATAAAATAAAAAAATACATTTCAGCTATGTACGTTTTATATTAGATTCGGGTAACAGATTGTCTCACTTACGAATACATGCCAAAATATGTAATTTCATTTTCAGGTTATCAGATATACTTGTCGAATGTTGCGACCTTCATTTTTTGTAGTATTTTTGTAGGAATGTACATAATATATATATATATATATATATATATATATATATATACGTACATAAACATACAAACATATTATATACGATCCATTAAACTCCTTTTGATAATAACTTTTATATTTAGTGTAACACTTACAGATCTCAATCAGAAATTTGGAATGGTTGTCAATTCGACCTTCCAGTATTACTTTACCTCCGGATGCAATGTCTGTTGTTTTTTTCTGTGAGAATGTGACATTTTCTATAGATAACGATTGAAATTCTCTGTTCAGAAAATGTCGAATAAAAACATTGACAGGTTTGTCTGTGTAGAACAAATTATACCTTTGCGCTTCAGTTCACTTTAAACAGGAGTTTCTGTTTCAGAGAATGTATTTTTTCACTCACTAACGAATGATATTCGGCACAGATATCATCTTAATTACAGTTTATTATGTATAAGCATATACTTTATACTACTTACTTGAGACTTTTTATTAATTGTATTCATTTTTCAAATTCATGACCAAAAAAATTTAAAATATATATTATACTTTCCTTTGTTAAAACTGATCGGAGTTTTAAATGAATACTTGTGTATAGTTAATTGTTTTCAATTTTTTATATAGACAATTTTTGTTCGTATTAATGTATTCAACAAAAGCTTATTTAAAACGGTCTATCGTTTATGTGTGGGTTTGATGATTTCGAAATGGATATAAACAGCGTGCCCATGTTGCTAAAGAATTCACTAATTATAAATCATGAATATATGTGCTATTTATAAAATGTCAGGATAATAAGGATTCAGTGACTCGTCTTACCTTTTATTTCAATAGAGCACATTTCATATTTCAAAAAGTCATTTATAAAAACTTTCAAACAGTAATAAATTCAATGTTAGTATTTTTTAAAGATAAGCAAACTTGTTGAATGGTTTTATAGCTGTACATTTTTTGGTGTTGCAATGATATTTAATAAAATATATTACACTAGAGTTTAATTCCAAAATTTGTAAAAAAAAACATTAATTATATATATATATATATATATATTATAAGTACAGGAATACCACGCATAATGTGGCTTCGATTAGTACGATTTCACTATAGTACGGTTTGAAATTAAAAAAAAAATTATGCGCATGCGCACATTATACGCATCGCATGCGTAGTTTTAGTTTTGTGGTCTTATTTTTCTATTCGTTTTCGATTTGTAACTCTAGAGCAGTGGTAGTCAACCTGGTCCCTACCGTCCACTAGTGGGTGATTCAAGCTTTCATAGTGGGCGGTAGGGGTTTTGTCCGATACTGAAGCTACTTTCTGTTATCACCACGCATCTAAATCTTTATAGTTTTTATATTTAATTTTCTTTTTCTTCAATTTAAGCAGCTTTCGCACTATTAGAAGCTGTATTGATGGAGATGCAGAAATGCAGCATCAAATTAAATTTTCTTTGTATTATAAACATACGCAAAGTATAAATAGAAAGATAAATTTAACGTATATTTTTACTAAACATCCACTCAAAAATTACAAGTACTTTGCAGTTGCGCTAAATTAAGTTACTATGGAATCGGTGGGCAGTAAGAATATTTTACTACCAACAAAGATACAAAAGTGGGCGGTAGGTATAAAAAGGTTGTCCACCCCTGCTCTAAAGTAAAGTCGATTTTTTGATAATTAAATTTTAATTGAAAATGAATTTAAAATGTATTTAAAATGAATGTATATACCCCTGATTTTGTTTTGTTGATACATACAAACATTTGAATATATAATATTACCCTCTTTTTATTTACTGAAAAAATAGGAAAAATAAATTTGTTTGGAACTAATTAACGTTTTTTGAATTTAGTTAATGTTTCGATTAGTCCAGTTTAAATAGTCCGGCAAATCAGTGGAATCGATTAGCCATACTATGCGAGGTATTCCTGTAATATTTGTTAATATGTTGTTTGTTAATATATTATAAAAAGTATATATTAAATACATATTATTTATATTTAGATTTTTTGAAAATATTATTTTTTAAAATTTTTATTTTATATATTAAAATAGAATTTTTATGCCATTAAATTTCCATAAAAGCAATAATTACTGAATTTTTATTTTCTTTAAATCTTGAGTAATACAATTAGATATATTATGTCTATCAAAAAGTTGTGTTCGTTTTTATTTTGAATAAGTGTAAAGAGCTATTTGGGAATCAATTCCATAATAAAATATACATATATAATATGAAGTTCGTTATAGTAGATGAAAATTTAGATTTATAAATAAACGATATATAAAGTGAATTATTAATTTATACGTTGCAATTAATTTCAAATAATATTATAAAATATAGGTATTTCCATTTGTTTTCAATTTAATATTCATGATTTTTATCTATTAAGGAAGTTATAACAAATCTACTTTTTTATTTTCATGATAATGTATTAAATTTTTATGAAAGAATATTTTCATAAAAATTTAATA
>CP092088.1:13960006-13970006 GCA_029203775.1 Neoneuromus ignobilis | reverse complement strand
CACGGACCTTTACGAAGAATCCCCAAGCGGATCAAGCAGACGGAGCCGCTTGTACTTGGAGTATTCGTCGACAAGGTCGATAGATACAAAAGGGAAATTATTGATTGGGAACTTAGATATATAAGAAGGCCCAGGAAGAGACCCATAGATAGATGGCCTACCATAAGGAAGAGATAAAGGTATTCGTAGGAATGAACTAGAAGAAAAGGGCATTGGATTAATTGAGGTGGAAAATTTTGGAAAAGACTTTCATCTAGCAATTGATTGAGAGGAGCTGCTACTGCTGCTAGTAATGTGTGTATAAGATCATCCAAATGTGGAGCCTAGATTTGTGTTTTATTGAGAAGAAACAATATACATGTTTTTTATACACCACCTTGTACATATGTTTTTTTTTAATAAAATACAAATCTAGGTATTACGTTTGGATGAGCCTTTATATGAATATATATATATATATATATATATATATATATATATATATATATTTAAAAAAATTAAAAAATCATTAAAACGTTTTTTAATTTCCTACAATATAAATATTTAATAAATAATAATTGCTATTATTATTATAGTATTCGATCAAATTATCAAGATGATAGTTGGATTAATTATTAAATATATTATTATATTTTTTAAACATCCCAATCTCAATTTTTCATTATGTCAACAAACAAAATTATAAAACAGGTACAATAATTCATTCTTTTAAATTATCTTCAACAATAATGTAAAAAATATATATGTACAATATAATGTGCAAATCATATTAATATATATAATAAAATAAAATAAATCAGGATTGAACAAGTTAGGTTATTGTATTTTAACTTCTTTTTTTAATTAAGAAGTTTTGTATTTATTATACATAATAAGAAATCAAACGAGAAAAAACAAACAAGCCAGTTGTGGATGTTGATCGAATAAAAAACTTTTAAAAATAGAATAAATATCCTTTAAAATATTTATTTATTATAAAAAACAATCAACGAATTAAATAAAAGATAATATTTTCAGACAAAATATGTTTGATATAAAATTTTCAAACAGTAGTTCATAATTTTACATTTTACATAATTTAAAAACGAAATCAGGTGATTTAAACATATATAAATTGTTTCTATGGAGTTTACATACACACATACACACACACACACACACACACACATATATATATATATATATATATATATATATATGCATAAATTGTTTACACTTACATCATCGTATAAAACTTGCATCAGTTCTTTATTTAGAAACAAAATATAAGCTTAATATTTTATATTTAGCTGCAGACATATATTACAATCACTATAATATATTAAATTATTGGTATTAAAAAAAAGAAGTAGATCTACAACTTCTTCGGATAATTAAGTAGGAAATACTTTTCATTCTTTAGTTTATTTGAAGGTAAAATGTTTATTGATGTTGTTGTGTGTTCATTCTTGTGGCAAATTACATATTTTGTCAAAACAGTAACACAAAAGAAAATATTGTAACGCTTCAAATCGTATTGTAATTGTTTTGATGCGAATTTATCATTTGGACAGAAAGTCGTATATAATTGTTATAGCATTGATTTTTTTCCTTGAATAATATTTTGTTCATAGTATGTTTTTATGAGATGATGTTAAGTTTGAATAGATAATTGAAATCATTCATTTCCATCAAGTGTGCGAGTTTTTTCAGTAATTTAATCAGGTTTTGAAAAGGTTATAGTTGATTAACTGTTAATTATTTTTGTACAATTCAAAGAAAGATGATCTTTATTTTTGTACTTAAAGTTATTTAAAATTATTTTATCATTTTCATCTAAATCAATTTATTAATATGAAAGAGATTGAATTACATATGGACTCTTTTTTTATTTATAAATAAGGACTTAAATAGGGTCATCCAAATGTGACGCCTAGATTTGTATTTTATTAAAAAGAAACTATACACATATTTCTTTTAAATAAAACAAATCTAGGTGTCACATTTGGATGACTCTATATTACAAATAGTCGATATTTTATAACATATTATTATATAATTGTTAATTTATACATTTTGTATTAATTTATATTTAATTATAGGTATTTTTATAGATAGAAAGAAAGAAATTCATTTAGTTATTAATGATCACTTGTTTAGACATTTTCATTCTGAAACATACAATAAGGAAGAAAATTCCAAGAAATCAAGAAATGCAATTATTATTTATTAACTTAAAATTATACAATATTATTTCTATGAAAAAAAACCTGTGGGATATATTGCTGAAATCAAGTGCAAATTATATTAGGTTGGCAAATATCTCCCTTCCGCCTTCTGGTCTTTTGAATTTCGCAGCTATGTACAAAAAAAAAAAAAAAAGCGGAAGGGAGATACTTGCCAACCTAATATATTAATTAAAGTAGTGTGAAATTCGTATGCTAATAAAATATATAGAATAAAAATGGGAAATAAAATTTATAAACCATTTATTATCAACACAGAATTACCACAAGGTTGTTGAATCCCTTCTCTTATTTTTTTCGAACATATATAAAAAGATACTACAAAAATTGAAAAGGAAGTATTCGGGTGCGGATATATAATTTGAAAATATAATCGTCTATACATTGCAGTTTGCTGATAATTGAGTTGTTTTCGAAGGAGAAAAAAATACTTTAATTACATGATATGGAAATTAAAGGAAATATACGAAGAATGAGGCCTTGCTACAAGCTTTTAAAATAATATATTTGTGTGGGAGGAAACGAAAGTAATTAAGTTTTAGACGAATTAGGTTAAATAGAAACATGTAACAAATATAGGTATCTTGAAACTCTCTTTGATAATAGTGGAAGAGATAAGAAAGAAATTAAATCAAAAGTGTTACAAGAAAGGAAAGTGATAACATGTTGAAATAGAATATTGTGAAATGATAATATAATAAAAAAAAGAAAATATAATATCTACAATCTACTGATAAAAAGCAGTCTATCATGAGGAGATGAAACATGGAGATTAATAGAAAAGAACTGCAGAAATAGATGTATCGTAAAGAATTGAAAGAATTTCTAGAAACACAGCTATAGATTAAGTAGTGCGATAACAGATGAGGATATAAACTTGAATAATAAAGGATATAGAAAGATAGCAGCTTAAATGATACAGACATGTATAACAGATGGTGGAAGAAAGATTACTAAAGTAAGGTATGAAATGCATATCATAACAGCGACGTAAAAGTAGAAGATAAAAACAAGATTTAGAATCAAGGAATAAGAAAAAGTGATGCGTGAACATAATATATAAGAAGGGCAATAGGACGATTGACATTAATGGAAACTAGACATCGATCAACGTTAACAGATGTTTTAAAATAAATTATATACTCCTCTCTCTCACACACCCTCTCTCTTTATATATATATATATATATATATATATATATATATATATAAATTAATAATTATTTAAAAACTATTAAAACTATTTTAATTTCAATTTTCAATAGTTGTTTTATTTATAACATCTTTTTTTATTTCTTGCGTGGCATTGATACGTTATTGTATCGTTAAATAAGAATATAGTACAAGATTTTCTAGAAATATAGTGATTAGTGGAAATGTCGATTAATTACATGTATGTTTTCGAATTGAACACCGTAATGAATAACATCCGTTCTCACGTTATCGACATTTTCATTTGTTCTTGACGACCTTGTTCAGTCTCGAGATTTAATATTTAAAATTGATAAAGATTTCCTGAACCTTTGTATTTACATTGTTATCGAAATTTGAATCAGATTTGTGTTTAACTAGTATAAATTGAACAGAATATACAATTATTGTCTAACGATGAAGGAAATTTTCATCACTTTCGTTAGCATAAACACTCGATATATATATACGTATATATATAAAAGTATGAATATATCTTAAATTTTTATATTGGGCAATTTTATAAATAATTCACTTTGTTTCAAGTAAGCAAGAAAATAATTAGTGTTACTTCATTGCTTAGTTAAAATAAATATTGATTATACTGATATATTTTTATTATTAAAATAAATATCAATAGTGTTTTGCTACAAAAGATTACTTAAAGAAGTACAGGATCTTTCAATAGCCACGTCTAAACTTTGACAGCCGATCATAGTTATGTTTGAAATAAGAGCGCTGTCATTCTGTGACGTAAGTGTTCTGTCATAGTTGCCATTTAAACATGGAAAACTACACGTTTTAACAACATATCAAAATTGTGAAAATTTATTATAAAAATTCGTGCTCTGTTTGTCGAATTTTGGTGAAAAAATCATCTTCAGGGACGAAGCGCATTTGGTTTTGTAAACAAGCAAAATTGTCGAATCTGAAACGATGTTAATTCACAACAGTTTCAAGAGTTTCCTTTGTATCCAGAAAATCTGACTGTTTGGTGTGGATTTTGGTCGAACGGCATCATCGGACTATAATTTTTTTGAAATGAAAAAGGCGAGGCAGTAACTGTCAATGGCAAAAGATATCGAGAGATGATAATCGATTTTTTTATCCCTAATTGGATGATATGGACGTTGATAACGTGTGGTTCCAGCAAGACGGTGCTACGTGCCACACAGCGGGTGACACAATGGCGTTATTAAGGGAAAGTTTCCAAGTTGCGTTATTTCGAGAAGAAGTGATGTCAACTGGCCGTCAAAAACTTAACACCCTTAGACTTTTTTCTCTGGAGCTGCGATAAATCTTTGGTTTAAGACAATAAACCAGAAATAATTGACGACCTGGAGAACAGCGTCATTTAAGCCATTACTGAAATCCAACCTGATTTATGTGGAAGAGTTATCTAAAATTGTGTCTCTTGGATCGACTCCTGCAAACGAAACCGTGGATGTCATTTGAACGATGTTATTTTTAAAACATAATGGCACTGAATGTACTTTAATCCGCAATAAAGATTTCCGTCATACCTTTCATACAACTCTTTTTATTCAATTTTAAAGATCAAGCGCCATTATTGAAAGACCCATCATATGTAAGTGTATAGTAATGATTAAAAACCATTGTCAAGTTGATAGAAAACGAATTCTGTTTCAGCATAAATCTTAATCTGAATCACAGGTTCTCAACATTTTTTGGCCTACCGCCCCCATCTCGAAAAAATTACTCACCTTATATATTGAAAAACAAAGACATATTTTTAAAATTACTTTATTAAAATATATTAACAATATTAGTGTATTGCTCAAAATTTGATTAACAAATATATATTATTAAAAAAAATAATATAATATTATTAATGAGAGGGCTGAGCTTGGTGTAATGACACTCATTTTTCGATATTTGGTGCTATATTTGTCATCATCAATCTTAAATCGTCGCGTTCTACTATTGACAACCTGTTTCTTTTCTTTGTTAGTAAATTACTGACTACGCTAAATCCTCTTTTGGCTGAATATGATGATGGGAATGCAATGAGAAACTTCTTTGATGCAGCCCATAAATCCGGATATAATACTGGAGTTTACCTTTGAAGCCAAAATTTTTGATATCCATTTTTTAATTTCAATTTTAACTCTTCATTTGTTGACAATTCTGTTAACTCCTCCTGCAGTGATAATTCTGCTGTTTGTGGGTTTGAGAAAGGTTCTAATACCCAATCTGAAATGATCGTGTTAGGACATCCTGAAATATATTTGTAAAATATTCTTTAAATTCTTCCAAATATTCGCAAAATACCAGAATGTCGTCATCATTTGTTTCCACAGAGGAAAGATTCGGAAACTGATAGAATTGTCTTCGACCCAAATTTTGTTTGTACACGGCAAGTTTTGACACGAATGCAGAAATAGTTGCCTTTGCTTTGATCAAATTCAAATCATCTCCTTGCAGCTGTAGATTCGTTTCATTAATTTTATTATATAAATCAGTTAAATAAGCTATATCATTCTTAAATTTCAATAAATTCTCTCTTAACAAATCATCTTTGTTTTCAAAAAATGTTATAACTGAGTTAAAGAGGTCATAAAATCTTTCTAGACGGGTACTCTTTGATAGCTAACTAACGTCTGCCCAGAGGGGCGGCGGTTGGTCCTCAACGCTCCCTAAATTTGCCTTGGACTAAAAAAACCTCCTTAGATCTCTTCAACGCCCACCAGTGGGCGATATAAACCCCGTTGGGAACCACTGATCTAGATCGTCATTTTACAATTTTTAATATTCTGTGAAATTTTCTAAAAATTTATTTTATTTTTCTTTCCTTCTAATATAACTATACTGAAATTGGTATTCATTTGAATTATTTTTTTTTCTTTGAAAAACCTTTCTCAACTATTTTTTTCAATTTTATTTTTTAATCATTATTTGTACAAAATTGGATATTATTATATATCTTTCTAAATAATGACAATTTAATAACGTTTAATAATACACTTTTTATTTTTTTTACAAAACATATATATATATATATATATATATATATATATATATATATATATGTCATGAGAAAATTGCATAATAATGCAACCAAATTATTAATTGTAAATTAAAAAGTAAAAACTATACTTGCTTGATTGGAAACTGCCCTAAGCGAGATGGACATCACGAAACTGTAATAATGATTTTCGTATTATCTTCTTACGTAAACATATAAATATATTTTTTTTAAAAAAGAACAAGGCATACTAAATACATATGTCTATATAAGGTATAACACCTACATCCTTTCGTACATAGTTATTAATAGTTTCAAAAGAAGTAAAATTATATTTTCATTATTCATTGTATGATGTTAAAATATTGAAGTTGTGTTATTCTGTTAGAATAAGAATAAAACTCAAAATTAGTTATAATTTCTAGATGATATATCTGTAAGGAAGAAAATAATTAAATACACGCTACGGCTACAATTAATTTACACAATTAGAAGTTATGCAATCAATGGTCTTCACTGAAAATTCATGTATCAAAAAAAAACCAGGTCAAGGAAGGAATTTCATATGAAGTTTATATATATATATATATATATATATATATATATATATATAAATATAAAGATCAAATATCTAAATGTTCTACTATTTTATACACTTTCATGTTTAATTTGTTTTTCTAGAACAGTTTCAAGCAAAATAACAGATCATTAATCATCGCATGACAAACTTGTGTTAAAATAAAAACTTCATTTGTAGATGACATTTTAGATACTGATTTATAGTTTTTTGCATTTTTTATTAAAATAAATGTGTATTTTAATTATATATTATTTTATAACATAACATGTATGTATCATTGGGACATAAAATAAATAATTTGTTTAATGTTTAATATTATTAATAAACAATTTATCTACGTAATATAATTTATAAATGTCTTCATATATATTTTATTAATTAGTTCACGTATATATATATATATATATATATATATATATATATATATATATATATATACAGAGTGGTAATTTTGAATCTGCAGCATAAGAAAATTCATTGAATTTTCGTTTTTATAGTAAAACTAGTTACCAATAAAGTATCGGGATTTGTGTGAAGTATTGTTTCTTATGTAATTTTTTTTAACAAATCGATTGGTATAAGTTTTAGGTCAGTGCGGTTACTAATATTTTAGAAAATAGAAAAGTTATAGGATTGCAAATAATATGAACAAATTATCAGTAGAATATACCGAAATAATAGTCGAAAGTTGTCATAGGAGATATCATTTAATTATTTGTAATAATGAAGATTGGGCAGTGTACTGATTTATTTTCGAATTAGAGCTTTGCACATACTTTAAATATGAATATTTGAAGTTGAAGAATTTGTTACCAATGAATTTTACTAATTTGTATTAATAAGAAAAAATACTCATATATATATTAGTGTTTTTTAATCCGTTGCTTTTATATTTTTCAATTTTCTCGAATATTAGTGACTGTTTGACTTGAAATCTGTACCAATCGATTTGTCATAAAAAATGCATAAGAAATAATAGTTCACATACCCTAAAATTTTACTGGTTATTAATTCGATCGTTAAAATAAAATTTTATTGTACAATATTTTCCTATGATGTAGATACAAAGTTACCACCTCTTTCTCTCTTCTCTCTCTCTCTCTTTCTTTATATATTATATATTATATATATATATATATATATTTATTACGTCTACTGAAAAGTTCTGTCATTTTTTAAATAAAAGAAAATAACAATTTTTGTACTGTTTATTAATATTTAATTAAAAATATAATTTCCATTAATATTAGCAATTTCTTATCTTGATGGAAGCTTTTGAATTTCTCTCCGATAAAATAATTTATCCTTGAGAGTTAAAAACTCATCTAGTGCTTTTTTCACATTTCCAGTTCATTATTTTTTTTTGTAAAGCCAAAAATAAATGATAATTGAAAGGTGCTATATTTAGAGGATATACCAGGTGACTTAAAACATTCCAACCAAGTTTCACAATTTTTTTCTTAGTTGTCAAAGAAATATGTGGTTTTGCGTTATCATGTTGTAAGATAACTAACTTCCTATTAACAAAAGACGGGCACGTTTTACAAAATATGTTTTATATACTGCATGCTTAGTAAAATATTAAAGTTTTTATAACATTAGTAGGAATGAGTTTTTCTGTATAATTTTTTTAAAATTAACTCGATAACTTATTTTTTCTTATGTATTTTTTTCGTATTTTATTTGACTGGTAATTTACAAATAACAGTCTATTATATTATTTAATTTTTTTTTCTAGTAATATTTTTTTGAGTCTATTTGTAATAATTTTAATAGTTTTTTTTAATTAAATAATTTTTGTATAATTCGTATATGTTATAAATAGGATAATTGGAATTTGATTAAATGAGTTATATATATATATATATATATATATATCATCATCATTATCATCATCATCATCATCATCGTGCCCATATCAATCAATTATTGGACGAAAGGCTCAATGAATGCTACCATATATATATATATATATATATATATATATATATATATATATATATATATATATATATATATATATATAAAGTAATTTTAATGTAAAAATAATATTATGAATGATATATTTATAAAATTCTATGAAGTATATATTTATATCTTGTATAGTTACAGTTATCTTAATCAAAAACAATATTATTTAATTTAATTTGTAAGAAAGAATATAATCAAAACAAATTTTATAATACTACTCTCTGACGATGATCGAAATGCGCATTAGTTTATTGTTGATAGAAACAAATATTATGAACAATAATTGTTGAAAATTATTTTTGGTGTTTGTGGCGGAAATTAATTTTTGTAAAAGAAAATTAAATTAAAATAGAGAAATAATACTATGATTCATTAAAGACAGTTTTGTTAATTTTTTGGATAATAAAATATACAATAAAGTATTATAAATAAAAAAATTAGTCACCACAACAAAAAAAAAATAATATAATAAATTTGTATTTTTTTAAAGATAAATGAAGAAAATTTAAACGTTCTGTAAATTCATAGTAACTTTTCCCAAATATGGTGAAATTTATTTTTATTTTGTTTCTCAATAATTATTTATTATAAAAAATGTATAATTATAGTTTGTTTATTTTTTTTAAAAAAAATATCTCTTTTTTCTTTATGTGTCTTAAATGAAAAACGTTTTTCAGTTGTGTAAACTTTTGTTCAATTCAGTAATTGAACTATTTAACCCTTTAACTGTTTATGTCGAGTATACTCGTCAGAGCGAAACGAAAATTTTTCGCATAATGTCGAGTATACTCGTCGTGAAGATAAAAAAAATCGCATTCGTATTATTATTAAACGAATCAACTGTAATTTTTTCCCTGAAAAAGGGCAAATAAAGATCTTTTAAAAAATGTACATTTTAGAATATTCGTTAGTCTGGCAACCTTATTTATTTTAATACACAATAGCTTGTATTAAGCTGAAATAACAAATTCTGGGGAAGTACCGTTACAAACGATTTTTTTTATCAATGAAATAAATTTTGTTTGTTAACAACGAATAAAAATATATA
>CP092088.1:13925006-13950006 GCA_029203775.1 Neoneuromus ignobilis | reverse complement strand
ATCTTTTTTCCATATTTTGTCAATTTTAATATTTCATAAAATTTGTACTTTGATAATTGTCGGAAAACTTCGGGAAATTTCGAAAACGAAATTTTTACATCACGTCGAAGGCAGAGAACCAGTTTTTTTTTAATAGAAAGATAAATATTTGTTTTGAAAATGAGTAATTTTAACATTTTTATAAATTTATATGTTAAATTTGTTTTAATTATTATTGTTATTAAAAAAACTCGCCGGTTTAAATATTTTAATGTAATTTTCTATCTAAAGACGTTATTAATATGTAAATTTTATTTGTAATGGATTAACTTTATTGAATGATTCTAAATATTTAGATTTTAAAATATTAAATTGTATGTAATACGTACATATTATCATCATTAGCCTTATTTAATCCACTACTGAATAATTACCTCTCCCAAAACATTGTTCTTCGACCAACTAGAACCTTTTTTTCAGTCCATCTTGACAAATTTTCTTATGTCATTGTGTCATCTAACCGTGGATCTATTTCTGTGATTTTTTATATATCTAAGTTCCCAAACAGTAATTTCTTTTTCCTATCGATGGCCTTCTCTTTTTATTATATAACCGATTTATTTTCGTTTAAAATTCTTCACTTTTTCATAACATCCATAATTTTTGTTTAATTTTCTGATTCACATTTATTATTCTATTTTTACTTTTATTTTCATGCTTTTTTGTGTTGTCTGAAGCCACTGAATTATTTTGGCATTTAAGATCCATGTTTTACTTCCATAGATGAAAACAAATAAATTCATTGATCAAATTATTTTTAAACCTAAAGAAATATTCGATATTATAATATGCAAACTTTTTCCAAACTGATAACATCCCACTTCATCTATAAATTCTCGTTGAGTGTTAAAGAGTTGTCCCATATTTATATAGTTTTCAATTTTTTATTTCTGTTTATTTCTGTTTGATTCTTCTTTAATCTAAAAATTCATTGAATATTTTTTTTTATTGTTGTTAATTATAAAACAATTTTTTTGACTTACTTTATTTAATTATTTTTCCGAGTTCATCTGGACTGATTGAGCAAATAGTGTCAGAACATTTTAAGAAACTAATCATCTTTCCGTTTGCTATTATTCCTTCATATTCACAATTTACAGTTTTAAATATAGGTTTTATGGACCAAATCAAACTGAAGAGTTTAGACATACATTTACTTCCTTATTATCATTTATTATCCTTCAATTTTATTTTAGCCATTATATACTTCTAACACAGGTGTAAAAAAATTATATATATATATATATATATATATATATATATATATATATATATATATATATATATATATATATATATATATATATATATATATATATATATATATATATATACATACATACATATTTTGTTTTAACTGACGAATGAGTGACTCTAATTTATTTTAAAAAGTAAATATTATGAATGAAAGTATTAAATGTAGTATTTAATTTTTTATGTACTTGAAGTATTAAAAAGTGATTATTTATGCAATACTTAAATAGTACAAATTGGATCAATTATGATTGCATCATAGTAATATTTCATGCTTACAGTTACAATATGGTTATGTTAATTAAAATAAATTAACGAATGCGGTAACATTTAATAAAAGTAATTTATATATATATATATATATATATATATCGTATTATACTTATAATAACTGAAATAATTATTTTAAATGAATATGCATGTTTGATTAACTTAAAATATTTTCATTAATCAATTGTATAGTCTGTTATTATTTTATTATGAATTATTATTTTTATTTATTATTGTAATTGATCGATTTTTAATTCTATATGAAATAAAATAAATAGCATATTTTGTATAATTTAAATAATAAAATTAATACCATATCAACTCTTAATTGGATATAATTTTTATTAACTACATTTTTATAAACACAGAACGTACTTAATGGGTCAAATAAATCTCACTTTTTATTAAATGTAAGATTGTTGAATACATGTTTAATAATTTCATTAATTTATACTAGGTATACATTAATGAATTTATATTAGGTGTACGCATAAGTAATGTCGTTTTACAAAATTCCCTCTTTGTAAAATGAGGGTGATTTTGAAATAAAAATTCTTCGAGTGCAGTTTTGTCACTGAAAAAAATGACATTACTTATGGGTACACCTAATATTATATATAAGTAATTATTTCATATTTTGTTGCAAATACTGAACATGGGGTAGAAATATGTTTTTAAAACGACTTTTTGTAAATCATACTTTATTTTCTAATAATATCATTAGATTTAACAATATGTAGCATCTGCGATTTATTCAGCTTGGACGGAAAGTTACTGAAAATAGTTTCGGTATGGAGTGGTAAATACAAAATATAATCATATATATATATATATATATATATATATATATATATATATATATATATACATTCTATTTTTGATTTCTTTTTTAAAATAGAGATGTAACTAATATTAAAAAAAATATTTTTATAATTTAAATTGTTCACAAAACGTAATATTTAGGTTTATATAATAAAATATGATTATTATTAATATTATACAATAACTTATCGCATTATCTCAGTTTAGATAAAATGTAGTTAGTGTAGTAAAGAGTTGAAGTGTACTTGAAGTTTATATAGGGGGCCTGAATAATATTGAAGGATAGTAAATTATAGTAAACAAGTAAATGTATGTCTAAACCATTTAGTTTCATTTTTAATTGAAATCAATTTAAAGTTCCATCACGCTTAAAAACATCCTCTCTCTCTCTCTCTCTCTCTCTCTCTATATATATATATATATATATATATATATATATATATATATATATACATTAATCAATGATTTTAACTATTTATTTGTTTTTAGTTTTATGTAATTAAGATTTATTTATTGTACTTTCAAGTACCTGATTATAAGTACTTCACTGGAAATGTACTTTTTTATTTAGAAGTATTTTTGGGTTGATAAGATTTATGTTTTATTTACAATACATAAAGTAAATTACAACGTGTATTTATTCCTTTTATGAAAAGGTTTATCTAAATTTATTTTTTTCAATTTTAATAGGTCATTTAAATTTTAGAAATATATTTTTTTTATTTTTATTGTTTAAAAATAATTCATATAATGATACTTTTATATTTGAAACATTAATATGATTTCTCGTTCTTTATTATGACTTTATTTATATTTTTATCATTGATTATTACTACTATTATTACATCTAGGTACTCTTCAGTGCTACAGTTTTTGTAGGACCTTGGTCTCTCTGATAATGCTATTTCAATAGTTATTTTTGTTTTTAAATTTTGTAACGGTTGTTGTTTTCCTACGAGATAGTGTTTTTAAAATCATACTTAGGTCTCATACTTGGGGAAGTACTTTTACTAAGCATTGAGCTTAATTACTTGTATGAAAGTGTTAATGCATTCGATTAAATTTTTCTTAAATTATTAAAAAGCATAATTTATATATATATATATATATATATATATATATATATATTGAATTGAAGAGCTTTCTTTTTCAATACGTTTTATGATATTTTTCTACTTATACTGAATTTATTTACCTAAAACATTGTAAATTTTTTTTAATTAAATGAAAAAATACTTTCTTATTAATAAATAACATATCTCTTATTTTTTAAAAATTAAATAATTAACTAATTACTAATTTCTCTCATTACTTTAATATCTTAGTTACTTATTTAGAAAAATATTATAATGAAGTAAAGAAAACGATCATATAAATAATGAACAATCATTTATTATTTAATTTTTTTATAATTTTTTGTTTGGAAAAAGGGATGATTATTTTTATTTTAAAGTTATTGAAATATTAAACATTTTTCTCTTTTGTAAATAGGAAGAAAATATTAACGTTATGAAATTGTTATAATATAAAAATGTAAATAATTTAAAACACATCCAAATGAAATGTTTTTGCATATTTCATAATCATATTTTTTGTCATATTTTTGATACACTTTCAAAATTATTGATAATTGTAGATAAATTCAAATGCTATAGTTAATTAATTTGACGTGGCAACAATGTAAGATTTTAATTCATTTCAGTTTTAATAATGTTTAAAATTTTAAACATTTCTTATATATTTTATATATATATTTATATATATTATAATCATCATTTCAGATTAATTAACTCATTACTGATCGAAATGTTCATTAAATGTTACAATTTATTTGATCATATTTACGACACTAACTGGAAGGTTTGGTGAAGATTTTAAATTAGGTTTTACTCCCTTAGAAAGTTTATCTCATCTTGGTTAAAGAGTTCATATATATATATATATATATATATATATATATATATATATATATATATATATATATAAGGTCAGAATTGAATAAAGAAAGTTAAAAAATGTGTTTTATGAAAAACCTCGACAAGACAAATGTAAAGGCTAATGAATTTTCGGATTAAAAAAAAATAAAGTAAAAGGAAGAAAAATAGAAGAAATGTGAACAACTTGTTAACAGGAACATTTATGCATGAATTGAACAGGATAGTAAAAATAGGATGGTGTTAGTTTGGTAGAAATTCGTATATTATAAAATAAGATATTCTTCTGTGTCTAGAAAATTTTTTTTTAATCAATGCATTCTACCTTTTCTTACCTGTGACAGTGAAACATGAACTTTGAATACTAGAATGATTTATCGGCTCAAAACAACACTCATAAGTATGGAAGAATATGTCGTGAATTGCAAGAAAAGAGAAATGAATGGATCAGAATGAAAATAAAAATTACGGATATTATGGTAGATGTGAAAAGTTTGAAATGTAAATGGGCCGGTCATAAAACAAGAAGAGATTGACAAAGGAAATTATTTATCGTGAGTCTGGATAATAACAAGATCAAAAAAAAAATCCCTGTGGAAATTTGTTGTAGTCGACATAAAGAGAAGGCGTTTGTTCGATCGAGGTTTGTTGTTTTGGATAAGGCCTTTATCCAATGGTGGATTAAGAGGGGCTACTCCTGCTGTTTATGATATATATGATCAGTTATGCAGTGGCCAGCATCACTGACGTGCAGAAGAAATGCGTTCGATCCTCCAGGTTATTTAAAAGATATGAAGAAATTTGCTTAAGAGAGTAAACTTTAAATGAAAAATGCTCATCAGACCGCCTGCATAAAGTAGTGAATGTAACCAAGTGCCATTGAATTATATATTCAATGAGGCTCTTGCTCAGCAGTGGGCTAATGTAGTTTGATATGATGATGATGATGATTGGGTGTGTATATATATATATATATATATATATATATATATATATATATATATATATATATATATGTGAAAAACTTAATATAGAGTTATTAAAGTTTAATAAAGCTTAATAAAACTTAATAAAGTTTAATAAAGAGTTATTGTAGTTTTAATAATTTTATAATTTAAAGTGTTTTTATTTTACTGTTTTAATGATGTTTTATGTTACTTATAAATGAACTACTCAGATTTCAAAAGTTTTGGAAAATTTTTAAGAAAAATATTTTCAAGTTAAATATTCATAGAATGTATATAGAAAAAAGCTGCATATAGTCTTAATGAAATCATGATCAAGTTATAGAGTTTATAAATAATATGAAAACTTATGACTTTATTTTACATTTTTAAATCTTTTATACGGTACTTCGCTTGAGATAATTTTAATCAAAGAATATCTTCACTTTAGTTCTATGGTGAAAACAATTACTTATTAAAAAATGAAACAAAAATTTATAAAAAAAATAAGTTTTTGAACGCTTAATATTTTAAAGAGGTGCTCAAAGTAGTAATGATTTTTTCAATATTTTCAAATTAAAACATACTTCAGTAAAACTTTTGAAATTGCATTAGAAAAAGAGAAATATTTAATTAATACATTCCAAAATAAGAATACTTATTCACGAAATTTTTCTCTTATGAAAACATATTATTATTTTATTTGTACCATTTTTTTTTGTTATTTAACATTTTATATAAATTTGAAAGTCTTTGCTTTTATTGTATTTTTTCTCAGTCAATTTCAACATCTGATATATTATTAAGTAGCTTAGTCGGTGTTTAAAAAAAAATGGAATGAATGTGAAATATAAAAAGAGTTAAATATACCAGTAAGTATATAGCAAGTCTGAAAGAAAATAATTATACATTTGTAGTTTTCTTAAAGTATTTTTGATTATATTATTCTTTTTATAATTTTTCGTGACTGACTTTGGACTTGAAGCCATTTAATAAATTAATAAAAATAGTAGTATTAATTTACTTAAAACATCTACATTGATAATATTTAACGAAAGTTTGTAAATGGAATTGATCATGGAGAAATAGAGAAAGTCATCCAATAATTGAAAGTAGACAACTAAAATAATTGATTAAAATGCAATAAAAACAAATAATTTTAACTTCAATTTTAATTATTCTTAATTAGTCACATTTTTTGTAAGCTTTTTGTTATTTTATACTAAATGTTTAAGATAATATTTTACAAGTAAAATTACATTTAGTACTCAAATTTAAAAAATTAAATTTCCATTTTTGTGTAATATATTTGCAAATTCCGTACATAACATTTTTTGGTAATGATCATTTTTTGCAATTATGTTAACCTTCATAGAAAACACATTTATTTTAATTTCAATTGCAAGTTATTTCAAACTAATAAACACTTTTAATGTGCGTGTTTGTAAGTGATTTAGTTCAATGACAGTAACATTATCTGCAAAGGGTGAACAACTTAAAATGTACATACGGGTTTTAATCAACCTTGATTGTAACCAAGCGGGACGTACAAAATATAAATAAATTAATGACCATATATAGAAAGGTTTTTTGTTTATTTCAAATATTTGTTTTTTTAATATGCCAAATAAATTATTTTCACGTACTCTTCTATTTGATACTTAAAATTATGTTCTTGAAATGATTAAATATTTTTAAGTAGTGAAAAATTGATTAAAATACAATTAAATGTTTATTTTTTCTTCTTCTCATTTTTGATAGAATTTTGCTTTTTTATGATCCAATTCAATCCAAATTTTGAATAATTCAACACAAATATTATCTCTAAGTAACTTTGTTTTTAAAATATCATTTAATTAGTACTTGAAATTAAATAAATTAAATGTTATTCAAACTAGTCTTAGCGATTATAAAGTATATATATATACTTTAAAAAAACGAAAAATATACTATTTATTTTTCAAATAATTATTCATTGAAAGGTTAAATTTTTTTATACAACAAAATAGAAAATATATAATTGTAGAGCCAATATTAGTAATAAGTGAATGAAATCAAATAGGGAGTGGTCCAAATGAGACTGAAACATGTGATTTTTAGTTCCAGTTTACATTTTTTTAATCTCATTTAGGCCACTCTGTATTTAGAAAAAAATATACGATATAATGGTGTGCTATAGCCAGACATTAGATCGACAATTTAGGCAATATGAACAGCATTTGAAAGAATGAATAATAAAATGTTATCGAGCCTGAAACAGAAAACATATAACTAATATGTACTATCTGAATATACTTATGGGGTTATGAATTTGGATACCAAATGTAAAAATTAATAAAAAAAAAATAACAATCGAGCGAATCATGGAAAGAATAATGTTAGGAATTTTAAAATGTGATCGGAAAACCTGTAAATGGATACGAGAATAGACAAGAGTAACTGATATGACAAAATAAATAAAATTGATGAAATGAATATGAGCAGGACATATTAGGTCTATCGGAAAGGTCTATCCGATAATGTCATCTTAAGTTTCCAAGATGAGATTGTACAGAAATGGAATTCACAAATTACCCTCACGTTGGGAAGAGGTCATTAGTAACGAAGGAAAAATTATATTGTTCAGTAAATAATAATAAATATATTAAAAATGTATCATTCTTTTTAATTCAAAAATAGAACTTTTCGGTAGACCTAATATAATAAGAAATTAAGACAATAGATGGACAAAAATTATTATGAAGTGGCGATCAAGAGACAAAAAAAGACCCAGGAATAGACCCTATCAAAGATGGAGAGATGATATTGTAAAGTATTGTCGATATAAGGATTAGATGAGATTAGTCGCGGAAAGGGAATAATGGAAAAAGAAGGAGAAACATTAGAAATAAGAATATTGGAATTAGGAAAAACATTTAAGCAGACTATTGACTTTTAATAAGGCTTTCGCTCAGCAATGAACTAATACAGGTTTTTATGATAGATATATATATATATATATATATATAGGTGTTTTTTTAAGCGCGACAGAACTTTAAATTGAATCCCTATTGAAAGTTCTATCTAACCTAAAAACATCTTTCATATATACCTGTGTATGTATATATAAAGGTATGATAAAGGTTTTTTTTTAGATTAGATAAAACTTTTGATAAGGGATTCAATTTAAAATTGTATCACGCTTAAAAAACACTTTATATATAATATGTAATAATTGAAATGTATTAATTTTACTTAATAAAAATACAGGAATAAACCTTGTAGACATGTTAATTTTCAAATAACGAAAAGGACATTACATATTAATTATTATAATATTTTTATTACTAGTTATTAAAAATGCAATAATTGTATATAGGAATTTGGATATTTAATGTCTAATTAGAATTCATAATGAGGAAGTAATTATATTCGCTTTATAAAGGAATTAAAAATAGTAAAATTTAAATGCATAGTTAAAAAGCATATTTTTTTAAATAATTAACTATACAACTGTCTTCTTGATATGTAAAGATTGATGTATTTTACTGAAATTGTTGTTAAATTAAGTCGCAACTGTCATTTCATCAAGCGAAATTTAACAACCGTGACTTTTAAAAACTAATTATAAAATAATAAATAGATTTCTTTTATAACAAATTCATTATATGCAGTTGTATTTTGTTGCAATTTTTTTTTATTTTTCAATTTCTAGAAAAAAAATATTAGGAAAAAATGTACAAAAAGGTAATAATTTGAAAAAAAATATTTTTTAAATTTGCTTTACATTAATTTATTATATTCAAATTGATAAGGACAGAAAGGATCTGATGATGATGGCATCGCCATTGAAATGCATCAGCGGATATAATTATAGGCTATATAATTATAAATAATAAGTGAACAATAAGTGATTATTGAACACTTTAAACTATTGTGGTGTTGGGGTTAAAATTCATTTGTGTAAAGTGAATCAGCCACAGTTCCAAAACTACAAATAAATAGACATATACTCGTCCCTCAATTTACGCGTAGTATCCGTTCCACGGGGATTTGTTTTACGCGAATGAAAATCGCGTAAATTGAGTCTGTACAATAGAAAAAATATTAGAAATAAAAGCTAGTATAGTTGTAGAAACACATATTTATTTCACATAGCTTAACAAAAAAATAATGACGTTTTAGAAAACAAAAGTAGATAAATTTTATTCGGTGTCACTATCGCTACTGAAATTCAAAACAATCAACCTTTTATATATTTATATCGTGCTTTTATACGTTCAAGTAAGAATTTGCGTCACTCTGCTATTTAATAAATTATATAAAATGAAATCTATCTGACAGCGTATAAAAAGTGTCGCGTAAATCAATACCGCGTAAAAAAAGTCCCGCGTAAAAAAAGTCCCACGTAAATAGAGGTATAATTTGCGGTGTAAAAAAACTCGCGTAAAAAAACCTCGCGTAAATTGAGGGACGGGTGTATATATATATATATATATATATATAATATACACGTACATATTTTTTCTTCAGTATGAAGATTAGTTAACAACGATTTTATCTTCTTATCAACTTTACGACTTGAAACTCTCATTTCCTGGAGATTCAACTGAAGGACTGTTTTACTTTCATAATTTTTAGTTAAATGTTTGTCATGGTAGCTGAAAGACAAAAAATATGCTGTAGATCTTAACTGAGTTATTTCTTCTTCCTTTTCTATCCTGTGATGTTTACCGTATAGATTTATCTATTTTTAAAAGTAATTTTTCATTCTGTGGATAAGATGTGTGCTTTAAATTATTGTTTGTTTTTTTCTGCATAAAACTGTTAAAACATCCAATGGTAAAGTTTTGTTTGCAATAACAAAGTGCATTGTGTAGAGAGGTTACCAGTTATGTGAGATACTTCACCACTGTTTACGCTCTAAGTATATGATTATATACACACAAATATTACTTAAGTTAAATCTATTCTAAAACATTAAAATGAATGATCATATGTTTAGATATAAAATATGTCATCGGTTTAAATTATATCTCACATGTAGTCACGTGATTATAACATCATTTCCCATTTATCATTTATTATATTAGGTCTACCGGAAAGTTCTGTCAATTTTTTAATTAAAAAAAATATACATTTTCAATATATTTATTAATATTTACTGAACAATATAATTTTTCCTTCGTTATTAAAGACATTTTCCTAGCGTGATGGTAATTTGTAAATTCCATTTCTCTAGAATACTCATCTTTTAAATTTGAGATGACTTTATCGGACAGAACTTTTCAGTAGACCTAATATTTAATTATATCTAATGTTTTTTTAAAAATAATTTATGATTTTTCTTATTGATTTATTAGTTGAAATGATAAATATAATTTGATAGGCAATAATATTGATAATATTATGAAACCACAGACATAAAGAAATGAACAATTGCTTAGTAATTTAGTTTTTGTATCTATCAAAATGTTTTTTTAATAATTTTATAATATAAATTTATCAATATAATATTAATATAAATATTTATTTCAAGAAAAAATATTTTGTATCGGAAAATGTTTAATTTAATAAAGTTAAGATTATTTTACCGACTTTTATTTTAATTTACATTACGTTTAAAAATTCAATGTAACGAATCGATTATATAATATATACAAGTTTCCTATATAAATATTAAATCATACATGATATACGATTATATAGTGGTTTACAATTTTATTGTGGTTTATTTTATGAAGATACTTTTACTTATATGGAATAAATTTATATGTTTTCCATGACTTACATGTATACTTTAAACACGGAAGTTTTTATTATAAAAAAACATAGATTACAACAGTACATCAACAAATACATTGCACTTGAAATAACTATATGAGTGAAATTCAATTATCTACTTTCGAATTACACGTACATACGTGCATATATAATTTAACAATGAATAAGGTTTTAAACTAAATATAGACCGTACTTCAACTGACTACATAATAACTATGATACATAATTATGCATTGACTTTTAACTCTGGTTTTGTAAGCTATTAAATACGTTTAAATGTAAATTTAATGATTTATGAACGATCTAGATAAAGTATTTTTTTCTTTTCTTTTCGCTTTTATTCGTATTTATAGATGATTTTTTTATAAATTTATACACACACACACATACACACATATATATATATATATACATATATTTATATAAATATATATGAGAGTCGTTTGATAAGTAAGGTAAAAAAATAAGAAAAACTAAATTGAAAATTTAATTAAAATAATTAATTAAATTAAACAATAAATAAATTTACCACACTTATCAAACGATCCTTATATATATATATATATATATATAGAGAGAGAGAGAGAGAGAGAGAGAGTTTCAATAAGCACTTCAAAACTGTAAATCGAAATAAAACGAAAAGTATTTAATTAATTAGTTATTTATATTTTTTTATTTTTGTGCATATTTTATGGCATTAATAATAAAACACAATTTCTCATATATGACCACCAAGACTTCACTTGACATAGTTCATTCGCTTAGTCTAATTTTTAGTCACTCTTTCACATAATTATGGTCGAATTTCATGAATTACACGTTCAATGTTTATTTTTAATGCTTCTGTTATTTGTGGTTTATCAACATAAACCAATGATTTCACATAACCCCATAGAAAGTAATCCAATGGGGTTAGATTATATGATCTTGGTGGTTATATTAATGAGTCCATTTCGCGAAATAATGGACTCATTAAACTTGTGTTTTAATAAATCCTTTGAAGTTTTTATAATCTATAAGCGTTATTAAAGTGTTAAATGTTCTATAATAATTTCCCAAACTATACCGAGTTGAAATGACAAAATGAGCTTTAAAAAATCAAACATGGCTGCCACCAGCTGTCAAAGTTCTGACATTCTCATTAAAAAATCCTATATCTAATTATACGATATGATGATGACTTATGGCCAGAGGATAGATCGAGAATTAGGGAAATATAGACAGTATTTGGAAAAATAAATAATGTAATAAATTATTATTGAATCTGTGATTAAAATATATAACCAATTGCTTGTAGTTATTGGTTAAAAACTTGGACACTAAATGCAAAAATGAAGTAAAAACTTTTAATTACGTAGCGAAACATAGAAAGAATAATATTAAGAATTTTTTAATGTGGTTAAAAAACTCGTAAATCAATATGGCAACAAATAAGGATAACTAATATAGCACAACATATAAAATCTATAAAATAGGCATGATCAAGACATATAAGAACGAAAGACAATATATATACAATAATCATTATGGAATGGCGACTAAGAGACAAAAAAAAAACAGGAAAAGTCTTTCTTAAAAATAAAAGAATGATATTTTGAAGTACTGTTGACAGAAAACAATAGAAAAATTTTAGAAAAAATATTTAAGAGGATCTAATGACATTCGATGGGTTTTTGTTCAGAAATGAACTGATATAGGTTTTTATGATCATGATGAAGACAATGATAATGGGCCTATTCACACTAGTCAACATTCATACAGTATTCACGGCCCATTACTGCTCGTCTCACATCCTCTTTCCGGAAAACTAATTTTTTTAGGTGGGGGATTTTGTTGATAAGAGGTGTGAGACGAGCGGTAATGGGAGTGAATACTGTATGAATGTTGACTAGTTCATTGCTGGATGAAGATGTCTCCTAAAACTTTTTAAATTTATCGATCTATTTTTTTTTCTTCCATTCCACTCCTACAAATTTTCTCATGTATCTTTCCCATCTATTCATGAGATTCTTATTTGGTGTTTTAACACTTTTATGTTCTTAGTTAATCATTTTTATAATGTTAATCATTCACCTGGTCAGAGTGGTAAGTCCAAGTACCACCAACGAATGGAAACATAATGATAAAACATTCATTAAGGCTTTCGCTCAGCTGATATGTGCAATGCTTATGTATATATATATATATATATATATATATATATATATATATACAGGAATACCTCGAATAGTCTAGTTAATCGGTTGCATTGAATAGCAGGACTATTTGAAACCAGACTAATCGAAACATTAAATAAATAAATACAAAAAACGTTAATTGGATCCAAACAAATTTTTTTCCTGTTTTTCCGTAAATAAAACGAGGGTAATATATTCAAATGTTTGTATGTATCAACAAAACAAAATCAGCGATTTATATATTCATTTGAAATACATTTTCAATTGGGTTATTAAAATTTAATTATCAAAAATCGACTTTACTCTAGAGCAGTGATAGCGAACCTATGACACGCGTGTCAGAGGTGACACGCGAATTCATTTTGGGTGACACGCATCGATAGAGACAAAAAATTGCATAATTCAAATATTTGTCTATTTGGAAAAGTCACTAATTTCTAGTTTTCGTACCATTTGATTATCATTGTTTATATTATTATTTTTTCCTAAATGTACATTGTTTTTCTGTTTTTGTTCATTTTATTTTTTGGTTGAATTTTCTTTGTTAAATGGCATTTAATTATATAAAATAAATATTAAAAATATAAATATTTTTTTAATATGGTTGCAAATATCAAAAAATTATAATATTTCTATATATGACACGGCACCAGAGTTAAGTTAGGGTTTTTCAAATTTAATACGCCGAGCTCAAAAGGTTCGCCATCACTGCTTTAGAGGTACGAATTGAAAATTAATAGAAAAAGAAAATACCACAAAATTAGAATTGCGCATGCGTTGCGCAAAATGTGCATCTACGATTTCGGTTTTCTTTTTTATTATGTTTTCATAATAAAAGGAAAAACTTCAAAATTTGCGTATAAAAAGAATTTTATGTATTAATTTTTTGTGATTTTGTTCAAGAAAAATTTTTTAGTAGGATTTTTTCGAAAATTTCAAACCGAACTATACTGAAACTGGATTAATCGAAGCCTCACTAATCAAGGTTTACTGTATATATATATATATATATATATATATATATATATCTCAAAAAAATGGAGATTAAATTTAAAATTTCTCTTAAATTTGCTTTTAAAATATTTTAAGTACATTTGGTCTTGATCAGTATCTTAATTATCTAAATGTTGGAATTATTTTCAAACATTATATTAATTTGTGAAAAAAATGTACATTGTTTCTATACAATACAGATAAAGTTTAGAAAATGTGAAATGTTAAAAAAATCCTATATTATTTTAAATTTTAATAATTTAAGATGTATACATGTTATATTATAAACATCATATAAAAGTTAAAAACTTGTATTTTTAAAAAAATATGACTTTATTTTTAATTTTAAACATAACTGCTATTGTTTTATATAATATGAATCATATAAATTTTTCAAAACATTTAAGATATTTTAAAGTTATTCATTATTATTATCAACAATTTAATTAAAAATCTTGATTTTAGTTTCGTTCAAATAAGACTATTGTACTAAATTCACAACAAAAAAAAAATTGATTCTAAAAATCGGCTTAGAAAATGAAACATAAATTGTAATTATGTTGAAGGTTAAAATAGATTGTTTTAAACTTTAATTTTCAATTTCTGTATAACTATTATGTGTTATTAAAAATTCAAAAACATAATACGTTCAAGTTAATGAATACCTTTTATTATTATTACCAATACTCACCTAAGTAAAATACATTTACACATAAAGTACTGTTTGTTTTATGGACAATTAAATTGATAAGAGGGTAAAAGAACAACTGTTATATAATAACTATGTACTTAATTATAAACATGTGTTATACGAAAATAGTAAAATTTTAATTATTATAATTTAATTAATCAGATTTCACTTTAATTGATTAGTAGATATTTTTAATTCAAAGAGGAAATAAATATTAGAATTGTCATTTCTAGTTATGATAATTTCATCTCATAGAAGCAGTCAGATAGAACAGAGATATGCTTTTACCAAAAACAATATTATTTAATACTTTCTTAACCATAATATTGTATTTATTATATTATAATTGTATTTCGAATTATATTATTTGTTTTAATTTACATGCTGTGACTTAATTACATGCTTTTTAATCAGTTTAATTAACGTAAAGACTTAACAGAATATTTAATGTATTTCTTTACTAATAATTGCATATAATTGTGAACACGTGTTTTATGTAAATATACTAAAAAAAACATCATTTTATGAACATATATTGTTATGTTTGTTATAACGAAATGTTATTTGATTTTAATACAATAAGTTGTTTATATATATATATATATATATATATATATATATATATATATATATATATATATATATATATATATATATATATGTATATATATATATATATATATAGTATCATCTAAATACGACGACTAGATTTGTGTTTTATTAAAAAGAAACATATGTATAGGGAAACATGTGAATAGTTTTTTTGTCTTTTTTTAATAAAACACAAATCTAGGCATTACATTTGGATGATCCTATATATATACATTCAAGTCTCCTATATTCGCGGGTGATAGTTCCAAAAACTACCACAGATACCCAAAACTGTGTATTGCAGCGAACCCTTTATATAAGTCTTTTTTCATTTACGTGCATACCAATGATAAAGTTTATTGATAATTTATATACACTAAGATGTTATTAATGTCATTAATAATAAACTTCCTTATACATTATTATATTTGTGTTCTTTTTATCTATTTTTCTTTCTAATGAATGGGATTCTGATGTTGAAGCTTAACAATTAAAGGAGGATGGAGCAACGAGTAACATCGGGTACAAACACAATTTAAATATTTCTTTATATTTATTTCCATTTTTTGGGAAAACATTGTGTTAAAAAATTATGATTTCTTTCTTTTCTGCTCATCGAACAGATTAGGTGTTTATAAAAGTGACTTTAATGTTGTGTTCTGTCATAAAATCGTAATTCATGATTTTTTTCTTTAAAGTCTGTGGAACTCAACTCTGAACATTTCGCCAACTTTTTTTGATGTTCATATTGCTGATCCTGTTTTAGTTTATTATTCCTCATTATTTATTGAAAACTTGATAAGTTTTTTTAAGTTAGCCATAGATAATTGAAACTGTAGAGAACGGATCTCTGGTTACGGAGGTTTTATTATATATACTCGTATATATATATATATATATATGTATACACACACATACATATACATTCACACATACACACACATACATACACACACACATACACACACATTCACACACACATACACACACATTCACACACACATACACACACATTCACACACATATACACACACACACACAAACATATACACACACACACATACACATACACACACACACACATACAAACACATATATATATATACATATATTTATATATATATATATATATATTTCTCATACATTTTCACACATATACAAAATACACACACATTTTACACACACACATTTTAACACACATTACACACTTTTCACACATACATACACACACGAAGATGATTATAACATATCACACACACATACACACGCACATATAACAAATACACACACACTACACATATCACACACACGCACACACACAAAATATATTTTTTATTAATGTAACTAGTTTTCACACACACATAGTTTTCATGTTTTTTTTTTACCTTCTTATAGTAACTCAAATTGTTTAATTTTTACTAAGTTCACTAAAGTCATTAAATTATTTTATTATATAATGTTTAGTGACATTATGTTTATTATTATTATTATTATACACACATAGAATAATCATAACATTTACTTAAGACTGCAAATTCGTTGCAGAAATCCAATTTTAAACAAACTTTATTTAATTAAATATTTTTATTGGATTTTGAAAGCAGCCATTGAAAAAAAATTATAATTAAAAAATATTTGTATGAAATACATTTTAATATTAAGTATCTTTATGAAAATTTACACACACACATATTTATTTCTATTATGATCATTTCTACATAAAGAAACACACGCACAGACATCCCATAAAAGCTAAAATGCAAGTTAGTCTTTCTAAACTCGTGTGCACAGCTTTTCTACACACACATACATTAGTACACACATTAACGACACAATTCATGGTAGTCAAGCAAAGATTTTGTTAATACATGTAAATCATTTAACATGATACACATCGACATAAACATGACATGTACACATAACACACACACATAAATGTTTTGTATTTTTACTATTTATCTCTTCATTTTTTTTTGTTATGCATCTCCTTAGGTGATTTTGTTGTCTTTGTTTTTTTCTTAACCCAATAAATATATGATGACCCAAATAAGGATAGTAAAGGTTAATAAATGATAGCAAGTAAGTAAATTTATATCTAAACCTTTCAGTCTAATTTGTATCTCTCTCTCTCTCTCTCTCTCTCTCTATATATATATATATATATATATATATATATATGTATGAATTTGAGTAGGAATACAATATTATTATCTTTGTTTAATACATTAATTTTTTTTATGAAATGTAAATAATTATATATTATTTTTATAAAATAGTGTAAGATCCAGAGAGAATAATGTACTTAAAATTATTTTTTTTTTTATAAAACTAATTTGAAATTCAAAACTGGGTGTATGATTTTTTGATCTTAATTCTAAAAGTTAATTTTATGAACAAAAAATCTTATTATTTAGTATCAAGATAATTGGCATTTCGAAATATAAAGAGTACTTTTACTATTAGTAAGTTTAACGGAATAATATATGTAAAAGTAGGAAAGTATATTCAATTTTCATGAATAAAGTAATGATTCCATTATTTTCGTAACAATCAAACAGTTATGAATGTTTTGTAGTAATGTACTATCGCGAGTTCATGAACCTTGACAACAAACGACATGCTCAAAAAAACTTCGACAAAGTTGAATCGGTCGTTGTTTCACGTTCACTGACATTATAAATCAGATTCAGAAGCAGCAGTGCAATAATCATGACACAAACATACGTACATGTATCGTTATGATAAAACGTATACACCACCACCAGACCCATTGTCATTCGATGCACAGAGCAATGTCAGTTATTGTATAGAACTCCTTTTATTGGACCAGCAAAATATACGCGACAAGATTTATATCTTGCACAAATGTCCAAGAACAACCTGGTTCTTATTATACGATCATTATTCCATCTTGATATTTGTATTGTGTCAACTTGAGATATTAAATAAAATAAAAGATGACATTGAAAAGTTGACGCGGGAATTGATTAAATGTTTTATTATACCCGATACGAGAATCGGTTAATTGTATCAATAAAAATACTTTAAACTACGAATAAAATTATATAAATGCTTTTTGTGCACGATAAGTCTACAATTTTTTTTATTAATTTATTGAGTTAATAAATAGCAATTTTCTCGTTTTATGAGATGTTCGTGGTTTAGTGAGAGTGTGACGGATTTCAGGTAAGCAAATTAAGATTGAAAGTGTAGATAAAAATAAAGTTTATATTTAAAAAAGTATATATCAGCAGGCAATTCGGAAGTCTTTGAAGGTAGTAAGTGTGTGTATATAAATTATATATATATATATATATATATATATATATATATATTTATATAGTGGTGAGCAGAACTACATACATGATTCAAACATTTTCGTTAATATTGAAAGATTTTATTACTAAGAACAAAATTAAATATTATTTCATATTTTTTTTACTAATATAGGTGTTTTTTAAGCGTGATAAAACTTTAAATTAAATCCATATCGAAAGTTATATCTAACCTAAAGAACGCTTTTTATCATACTCATATATACATACATACACAAACACACACTCACACACACACACACACACACACACATATATATATATATATATATATATATATATATATATATATATATATATATATATTAGGTGTACCCATAAGTGATGTCGTTTTTTTCAGTGTCAAAACTGTACTTGAAGAATATTTTACTTTAAAATCGCTCTCATTTTACAAAAAGGGAATTTTGTAAAACGACATTACTTATGGATATATATCTAATAAAAAGTGCTTTTTTTAGGTTAGATAGAACTTATAATAGGGTTTCAATTTATAGTTCTATCACGTTTTTAAAAATATCCTATATAATAAATAACTTATTTATAAAAATAAATAATCATTCTTAAAAACAATATCTAACCCAAAAATCATTCTGATTTTCATTTATCCGTTACTTCATACATACTTTTCATTTATACTTTTTAGTTTTGGTTGTTTTGTTTAAATAATTCCTCATTTTAAGTATTTTATGAATGTCATTACATTTATCTTTAGTTGTATCAAACCTGATCAGTATATTTAAAGTATTTTCCTTAACATTTGTAATTATATTTTAAAAAAATGAAAATTACAAAAAACGAAGAAAATTTCAATTGATTTAGAAAACAATTTTGTTTCTATGAGAAATCATTAGTATTTATTAAGGATAATTTCTGAGGTGGTAAAGGTGCGACAAAGAAATGTTTTTCGATAAGAAAAATTAGGAATTCTTCGTTGAAAATAAATGCGTGAGATCGTTCTAAAATTTTGTTAGACAGTAATACTCGATCAATTAGGCGATTAATGAAAATTAAATGGGTCTAAACACCCAAACAAGATGCCAAAGCTCTACATAAAAACGTTAGTGAATTAACCGCAAGAAGAGAATTCATGAAGATTGGTTTATTGTCCACAGTGAAATAAAAACAGCTATATCAGAGAAAAATAAAAAGATTCGATTGAAATTTTGCTAGAAATATAAACATTGGATCATTGATGACTGGAAATTAATTTTTAGTCTGATAAGACTACAGTAAATCTTTTTTAATCTAATGGAAAAACATATTATTGGCATCATTTACATGAAAAAAGCATTCAATGACATGAAATAAAAGAAAGGAGAAAACATGTAATGGTGTGTGAAGAGGAGGAGGGGTTAATATGTAGTTGCATGTAGATCTATTGGTGAAAATTAATATGACAATGAAGAAAAAAGATTATCTTGATATTCTGTAGATACATTTGCCTGACTTTTTTGACAAATAGGTTTATATAGGATTTTTCAATAGCCACGCCTGAAGTTTGATAGTCGATCGTAGTTATGTTTCATTGTTAATATTCTGTCATAGCTGCCATTTAATCATGGAAAACTACACGCTTCAACAACGTATCGAAATTGTGAAAAAATACTATAAAAATGCGTGCTCTGTTCCTCAAATTTTAGTGAAAAAATCATTTTCAGTGACGAAGCGCATTTTTAACTGAATGGCTTTGCAAATAAGCAAAATTATCGGATCTAGGACGATGCCAATCCACAACAGTTCCAGTAGCTCCCTTTGCATCCAGAAAAACTGACTTTTTAGTGTAGATATTAGTCGGGTGGTGTCATCTGGCCATGTCTTCCGAAATGAAAAAATTGAGGCAGTAACTGTCAATGGCGCAAGGTATCAAGAAATGATATTCGATTTTTTTTGTCCCGAATTGGATGGTATTGACATAGACAACATGTGGTTCCAGCAAAACGGTGCTACGTGCCACACAGTAAGTGACACAATGGCGTTATTGAGGGGAAAGTTTTCAGGTCGTGTTATTTCAAGAAGAGGTGATGTCAACTGGCCGCCAAAATCGCACAACTTTAGATTTTTTTCTTTGGGGTTACTTAAGTCTCTAGCCTATGTCAATAAACCAGCAATAATTGACGACCTGAAGAACAACGTCATTCAAGCCATTGCTGAAATCCAACCCTATTTATGTGGAAGAGTTATCTAAAATTGTATCTCTCGGATTGACTCTTGCAAACGAATCCATGGAGGCCATTTGTATGATGTAATTTTTGAAACATAATGGCATTAGATGTACTTTAATCCGCAATAAAGATTTTTGCCATACCTTACATACAACTTTTTTTATTCGATTTTAAAAATTGAGCGCCCTTATTGAAAGACCCATTACAATCAATGAAATAATGTTTCAACATGATGGCGACTCCCATAATACTGCGAAACAATAACAATTTGATTTCAAGAGCAATTCAACGATTAAAATGGTCTCCGAAGAACCGGGATTTTAATTCAATCGAAAATTTATGAGCTGTTGTAATAAAGTAGCTATGCCAATACGAAAAATCGCTTAAAAATTCAAATGAGTTATGGAGTGGAATAAAGACAGAATGACAGAATATCTCTTATGAGAATATCCAAAATTTAGTTGAATTTATTTTAGTTGCATCGAGGAGTGAAAAGTGTAATAAAGATGACCAGTCTTTAGATAAAATATTACATTTTTGTCAATTAAAAAATAGTTAAAAATTATTGAAAACGTGTAAAAGTAAATGAAGATGAAGATCAGAATGTTTTTGCCTTGTATATTTTATTTTTAGAATATTTTTTTTATTTTTTATAACTAAATTAATATGCTAGCAATAAGAACATGAAATAATAATATTTAATTTGGTTCTTAATAGTAAAATATTTGAATCATGTATCCAGTTTTGCTCATTACTGTACATGTTGTGTGTATGTGTGCATATATTAGATATAGATAACTTAAAATATGTAAAAATTATTAAGAATTTTTTTACAATGTGTTCAGTTCCCATCGTAATAAAAATATTTTAAAATTGTTTATAAAAATTAATTAGTACCGATTACATTTACTAAGCGGCAAATTTATCTCAAAGTAATTTATTAACTAACTGTTATATTGAACCATCAACGATATTTTTAACTACGAAATGTGATATACAACTAAACGCAATTAGTCAATCTGGATCAGTACCGTGTGACGACGGATATGTAATTCGTAACCGAACTTCCGCCGAATGTCGTGCTCTATGTGAAACAAAGTATTGTCACTATAATTTTTTATCATTTGCGTTTCAGACGCGATACAGTATCATCAGTAATGTTACATAAATATGATCATTACTGTAATTGATAATTGTGTATAATCTTTTTTGGACAATGTCAACGGAAAAATTCGTGAGAATAGATGTCTTCATATATAGAATATATTTCGTGACTATTTTATAAATTACAATTATGACGATTTTTCTAAGTATATTTTGTATACATTGTCTAATTTGCTTATTTATTTCGTTCAATGAAAAATAAAAGTTCAAGAGAAAATGAGATGAACTATTAAGTTTACGGGATTTGATAATTAATACAGTAAAAATATTTTTCAAATTATATACTAGAAATTATATATTTTTTTAAGAAACCTTACTTTCACATATCCTCAATTAAAGATTTAATATTAAATAATGATCCTTTTGTAATTATTTTTATCATGTTTATTTATTTTTCGATTTCATAATGATCTTATATAAAATTAAAACTTTTCAATGTTATTTTAAATTAACTTTTTTTATTTTCAAAATGTGTTTTTCTTTATAATAATTGATAGAGTAATAATATAAAGAATTTAATATTTATTTTAATTTTTAGTTATCAACAGTTAATTTTGCAAATACTGTTTAAAGATACTGTCAATAATCTTTGTTGTTTCAATTAAATTTTAGCAATAAAAATTGTGTAATTAATTAATTAAGTATATATATATATATATATATATATGTGTGTATGTGTGTGTGTGTGTGTGTATGTGAGTTTTATTTTAAATAATCGAAAGTACGGTTTTTAAAATAAACATATTTTTATTTATCAATCAATCAATTACAACGTTTAAAATCAGGTTCTTCAATTATCAATCAACAACAGTGACTTGAGGAGTTCTTCTTGTTGCATCCTCCATTTTAGAATTGATATTGTTGTTGCAATGTCCAGTGTAGAACTGCTGTTACCAAGTGTAATAAGTAACAAAGAAACCTCTAGTTCTCATTATTAAGATATTTTATTTACTCCAAAAATTGATTTTCGCGTTTTTATAGTTCTATTTACTTCCTAAGGGAATTATTATTCAACAATCAACATGTGGATAATGTATGCTGTTCCAGTGTGACTAGTCTTGAGAAAGTTACATGTGTTTCATATAACTTGTGTGTGTATGTATGTATGTGTGTATGTATATATTATTTATGTATGTATATATGTATGTATGTGTGTGTGTGTATGTCGTGTATGTACATGTGTGTCTGCTGTGTACTTGTGTGTGTACTTGTGTGTGTGCACTTGTGTGAGTGTACGTGTGTATGTACGTGTGTGTGTACGTGTGTGTATATTTATTTATCCATCATTAAAAGAACAATTATAGATAGAGTAAACAGAAAAATAAAAATGAAATGATGTCAGTTGAAAAAAAATTCTTATATTATGAAATCTTTTATTTTTTTATATTCTAAGAAAAGAAAATATCAATGCTTCTTACCTCTTCTTATTTATGGCAGTGAAACATGGGATATAAATACTAGAATAATTCATTAGCTCCTAATAACATAAAATAGCATAGAAAGATGGGTATTACAAATGGCATGTAGTAATAGAAAAAGATCCGAATGTATCACGAAAATAATAACATTTATGGATATAAGAGTAAAAGTGTTTAAAATGGAACTGAACTAGTTTTATAGTAGGAAGAGAAAATCAGTGATGGATAATAGAAATAATTGGTTGGAAATACAGATATACAGAGTCATCCAAATGTGACGCCTAGATTGCGTTTTTTTATTAAAAGAAAATATACACGTGTTTCTTTTTAATAAAACACAAATTTAGGTGTCACATTTGAATAAGTCTGCATAAAAAGATCCAAAATAATACCTTTGTATAATTATACCGATGTTTATGTATCATCTCCCTGTTGGTCTTATCCTGATTTTTTTATATTTTCAATAATTTCACTTGTCCATTGCTAGTCTTTTTTTATTATTATATGACCGACCATTTTTTATTTTATATTTTTGCTTTTGCTATAACGTCGGTAACTTTTATTTTCTTTATGATTAATTTTTTCTGACTCTTCCTATTATTTCTAATTTTTATTTGTCTATGCTGTTTTGTGTTGTTTAAAACCATTGAATTATTATGGTATTTAAGACCTATGTTTCATTGCACATATGAGAACAGAAAATATATATAATATTAATTAAAAACTTTTATTATTCAAATTACTTCATCTATAAATATTTCTTTAGTGTTCTTAATATTCTTTTGGTTTGATTTTTCTCTAATTTGAAAATTTATTATATATTATTTTTGTCTGGAACCACTGAATTATTTCAGCCTTTAAGATCCATATTTTACTGCCATATGTAAGAACAAAGAGGATACATTAATCAAATATTTTTCCTTTAAATGTAGGTAAATATTCGACTTCATTACATAAGAATTTGTTAAGAATTGATACAATTAATTTTTATTCTTTTGTTTATTTTTTTATAAATGTTTGTATTTTTATTATTTTCTGCTTTAAAAAATTCGATTCTCAATATTTTTACTACAATTTTAAACACGATTAAATAACTTAATATTTTTTTATATTTTTAAATACTACATGGATGAATTTGTTCTGAATGTTCTTAGTGAAATTAAATTTAGTCATTTTAAATTGAGTTTTTTCTATTTAATTAAGATGTCATCGTTTTCCATTTATATTTAAAATAAATGTTAATTATAATTTTTAAAAAATTCAATTAATATTATAGACGAGTGATTATGTAAGATTGTAAACAGTGAGTGTAATAAACTTTGAATATTTTTCGAAGAAATCATTTTTAGTATATAGTAGAAGTATAAGTACTGATCTATGAACTTAAAGTTGCTTTTAAAAAATCTAAATAAATATGTTTAATTTTATAAAAATCTTGAAGTA
>CP092088.1:13887506-13920006 GCA_029203775.1 Neoneuromus ignobilis | reverse complement strand
ATATATATATATATATATATATATATATATATAATTCTGATTATACTTTTTCAATAATCGTTAAATTAAAAATTAGTTAATAAACAAATTTTGTGAATTAATTTCAGGGAAACGACAAAACTAAGTGATTAAATAATATGTTTCGTCGGATGTTATCGAATGTATAGGAAATGAATTTGAATAAAAGGAAATCATTAATCTGTTCGAAGAAATATAAATAATGTAATTTTATTTTAGAATGTTGTTGAGATCTATGTTTGTTAAGTCATGGTAAAGACAGTTGTGACCTTAATTAGGTATTATAGTCTGGATTTGAACTTGTAACACATTTATTGAAAATTTATTGTATTAATTAAAATATTTTCCACACACATATATATATATATATATATATATATATATGTATGTGTGTGTATGAACATTAAATTATATACATTCTCAATATTTGATTTTTTAATCTGAGATTTGATTATATTTATTTCTATTGTGATACTTCTAGGACAGATCATTCATTATTATTTGTTATTATCGACTCAATCATCAAGAAATTTGTATTTTTTACTACATTTATTATTAATTGCTTTTATTATAATAAACACAAGTGTGATTTAAAACTTATAACCTTTGATTGTCATTCATTACAACAATCAGTCAGCTGGAACTATAAACAATATTTAATTCATATACTGTCACAGTAGTTATTTTTTTAATAGTGTTTATAGTAGTATTATTTATATTTACTATTTTATTTATTTGTGTTATTATATACATTAAAAATAGTTTTTCGTAAAATTAATTTATTTTCTGTTATTTTTATAAATTCAAAATATGCCAAACAAGATTTGTTCAAAATATGTAAAGTTATTTATTGAAATAAAAGTAGTTATAATTTAAATTTTTAGAAAAATTCAAGTAATTTTTGATTTAAATTATAAACTACAACTGAATTGTTCTAAATTTATAATGAAAAAATAACGACATTATTTCACTAATATAATATATATATATATATATATATATATATATATATATATATATAATGAGACAATAACTAATAAACTAAATATTTTTAAATATCTCTGTATAAACTAATTTTATCTAAAAATGTGTATTTTATTAATACAGTAAAAATATACACGAATGCCTCGCATAGTGCAGCCAATTAGTTCCACTGATTAACCGGACTAATCGAAACATTAACTAAATACAAAAAACGTTAATTGGTTCCAAATAATTTTTTTTTCTGTTTTTCAGTAAATGAAACGAGGGTAATATATTGAAATGTTTGTATGTATCAACGAAACAAAATCAGGCGTTTATACATTCATTTTAAATTCATTTTCAATTAAAATTTAATTATCAAAAAATCGACTTTACTCTAGAGTTACGAATCGAAAACTAATAGAAAAAGAAAAGACCACAAAACTAGAACTGCGCATGCGCAAGGGCATAATTTTTTTTTTGAAAATTTCAAACCGGATTATAGTAAAACCGTACTAATCGAAGCAACACTATGCGAGGTATTACTGTAATTCAATACTATATTTTAATTAAAATATTTATACAAAACTTAATGACAATTATTTATGAAATAATTTTTGTAACAAGTATGTAAAATACCTGAAATGAAAATAATTTCAAAAAGAAATATTTTAATATATTAAATTATTTCATATTAAAATATTTAGAATTAGCAAGTCTAAAATAAAAAAGTAAGCATTCATAAATAATTATACTGAATTTTAAAAAAAGTAAAAGTTATTTCTTTAACGGAAATAGTTTTTTTTTATAGTTAAATCGTTTTATGTAATTATCTTAACTTATACAAATTTACGCGATTGTTTTAATGTCTATTTTACTTTAAATATGAATTTATATTTAATCATCCATATAATTTGTATACCCATATATAATATAACAAAAATATTTGCATAATTCTGTAAACGACTTACTTAAGTAATTTTCGTACTTATTAAACTATTAGATAGAAATATTTTTAGTAAAAAGTACTCTTTAGACAAGAATAATATTGACAGAGTATTAATTTATTTTTTTCAAAAAATACATAATATTTATTCATTATAGTTTTTTTTCACTAAAATTGTCTTTAGTACAGGATGGTCCAAGTGATACTGAAAAATTGTGAAGAATGATAGTAAATCCATGTCTAAATCCTTCAGTCTCACTTTGGCCATCAATATGAAATATTTACTTAGTTAAGACTCTTTTAGATGTGTATGAAAATCTATATAAAACGTCTAATATCAATTAATTTAATCTCAAATATATGATTTGATTAACTGATTACATTTTTTATTTTAAATCATATCATTTATTATGACAGTAAATTTATATAACTAAAAATCATTAACTATATAATTCACTTAATTAAATATAAATTGACATGTGCTACTTCTTAATATTCATCAGTGTTTGAAGATGCATATATTTGCCCTTGAAAATGTACACATTAAACAAACGTTAACATATATTATTCATATTTTATTCCAAATCGGGCGACATACTAATATTTTATTATTTAAATAGACGTGAATTTTATACAGAAAGTCATCGGGTATCTTCTATTTAGCTTGTTACATTATATCTCACATTTGTCTATGTAACCGTTACACACGCTATTCATATTTTGAGTGCAAGTAAATAATAATTATGTCTAGATCTCCGTTTGTTATAATTATCCTCATTACGGACATAATTATTTTTTATACCGGTACACATATTAATGCAGTGAAATTAACGTGTAATTTTTACATTATATACTCAATTAAATTAAGAGCTTCTTAATTTAACAGTTAATTTATTATAAATTTCGGATATTTTTACTTTATACATTTAACTAAGAAATCATTACTCGTATATATATATATATATATATATATATATATATATATATATATATATATATATATATATATACACGCACACGTATAACAACATATATTCATGCATTTAAGCTATTATTTCGGTAAATCGAAATATTTTTATTGAAATCTGTATTTAATACTCGTTTTTTACTACAATATGGTCGAAAGGTTTCTACCTGTAATCTTTTGTAAGCATAACTCTGTTTTTTTTCTTACGACAGTGGTTAGCAGTTAAGATTTGAAATAATTGACCTGATCATTTGATGGTGAAGTGGTATATACTTTTTTCGTACAATTTGTGAAATTATTTTTAAGATACGTAAATATATATATATATATATATATATATATGTATTATATACACATCTATACGTAGAACACACACACATACATATACACTGGTGTGTACTTTCAGGATATATACTTCTCTGTTCAAAAAATAAGGTGACTTTTTAATTTGAAACTCGGGAGAAAGTTGTAGTTTAAAACACTTTTTTTATATTGGCACAACCTTCAGTGACATTCGTTCCTAATTTCAGTTTGATTTGTCAAATAGTTTATAAGTTACAGCAGTTTATTTAGATGAACTTTTTGCATTTTTTCGATTTTTAAAATATCTAATATTGTTGAACAAAGAAATTGCATTAAATTTTGTGTTAAAAATGAAATTAATGCTACTGAAACGTTTAAAATGGTGCATAACCCATTCGGAAGAAAAACAGAAGAAGGTTATGAGTTCGTAGAAGATGAACCTCGTCTTGGTCGTCCATCAACATCAATAATCGAAGAAAATATTGAAAAAATTAGAAACAAAGTAAAATAAAATTGACATTTGACTGTAAGAAAGTTTGCTGAAGATATTGGCATATCAATAGGTTCAGTAGACGCAATTTTAAGTGATGTTTTGGGTTTGAAACCTTTGTCAGCAAAACGCACCTTCTCATAATGAAATCATTATTCGTGAGTTTTTCGCCAAAAATTCAACAAATATTGCTCCACAAGCACACTATTCTTCAGATATGTCACCATGTAATTTTTTCTTGTTCAGCCGATTAAAAAAAACACTTTGAGGAATCCGATTTGACTCAGCTGAATCGATAAAACAAAAATCAAAGAAGATGTTGGAAATTCCAAAAAGTGAATATGAAAAGTGTTTCCAAGATTGGATTAAATGTTATCATATTTATATCACAACGGGAAGGGGGATTACTTTGAAGGAGATAAAATGTATTTGGATGAATAAATTAATAGTCTGTGTTTTATTCAGTCACCTTACTTTTTGAACAGCGTAGTTAAAGAGAGTCGTTTGATAAGTATGGTAATTTTATTTTTTTTAAATTTAATTATTTAATTAAATTTTTCAATTTAGTTTTTCTTACTTTTTTACTATACTTATTAAACGACCCAGGTATATCATCAACAGTAGCAAAAACCTTTCTATTCACTGCTGAATGAATGCCTCTTGAAATTTAATTTTCTACTTCGACCGATCTAATGCATTTTTCTTCTAGTTTATTCCGACAAATTTTCTCATTTATCTATCTCATATATCCATGGGTTTTTCCTTAATTCTTCTTATATATCTAGGTTTCCAATCAATAACTTCCCTTGTCTATCACTGGTCCCTTTTCTTGCTTTATGACTCGTTCATTTCCATATCAAATTTTTCACTTTTGCCATAATATCCATAATTATATATATATATAAACATATATAAATAGTTTCCATGTATAAAAAATAAAATAAGATTTATGATCATAATTAGCTTGCCACTACAAATAATTCACTTTAACACAAATGCATCACTCACCTCAACACCACAAAATTTTATAAAAATATTCAATAATCACTTACCGTTATTTTATTTTTTAAAATAATTTACATTCCAGTGGTTTTACCATCATTTTCAGAGTGAGATATAAAATCAGATTTTATCATGGACCGAATTATAAGTTAAGGTTATCGAAATGCAGTTTTAAAGAAAAAGTGAATGAGAGTTACTGTTAAACATTCTTATATAGTTTTTTAGTACTGAAGATTGATTTTTTTATATTTATATAAGATAATAGTACTAATTTTAAATAAATATTTAATGATTAATTGAATTTAATAGTTTTTTATATTGTAGATAAAAAACATTTGTATACAAAAAAAAATAGAATTTTTATCTGAGTTAAACGTAAACAATGAATTTAGTAAGTAAAAATATTGACTGATATTTATAATTGTTAAATATTAAATGGAAAAAAATATAGTTCTTTGTTTAATTTTTTAATATCATCATTATCATATCAGTTTATATCAGTCCATTATTGAGCGGAAGGTTTAATGAATATTAACCATTCACTGATATTTGGTTATATTAATTACATTGACCAAACGTACTGGTGATAAATTTTTGTTCAGGTTTTACTCCCTTAGTCAGGTTGCGTTTACTAAGGCTAAATAACTTTGCTTGCCTTATATCTCCAACCCGAGTTGTATATATTATACGAGGTCAGACAATTAAGTAATGCGACCGATTTTTTTTCTCGGCCTGTGGTAACACTGCGAACCTGTAACTCCGCCACCGTAATAACAGATCCCTACTCTCTCGATTGAGACCTTGACCACCCTCGTACGATCATTTCTTCGCCAGCTGTTTAGTGTTTTGTAACAACGCGCGAGTAGTGCATGTCACGAAAATGGAACAGAGAAATTTATTACTGGTTATTACTGGTGATGAAAGTTATTACTAAAAAAAAAAGTTATTACGGGTGATGAAAGTTGGTTCTTTCAATATGACCCCGAAACTAAACGACAAAGCCAACAGTGGCTGTCCCCTGGAGCACCAAGGCCGAAGAAGGCGAGAATGAGCAAGTCCAAAGTGAAAACCATGTTGATTTGCTTCTTCGACAGCAAAGGGGTGGTTCACAAAGAGTTCGTACCACCTGGACAAACCGTAAATCAAGTATTCTACCGCAATGTGCTTGAAAAATTACGAAAAAGGGTGCTCAGAGTGCGTCCAGAGATCGCGAAGACTTGGGTTCTGCATCACGACAATACTCCCTGTCACAGTGCGTTCAGTGTCTCTCAGTTTTTGGCGTCTAAAGGCATCGCAACGTTACCACAACCGCCCTATTCACCGGACATGTCACCTTGCGACTTTTTCCTATTCCCCCATATGAAAAAATTCGTCAAAGGTCGACATTTTGACTCCGTTGAAGATATCCAAGAATCTGTGACGAGGGTACTCGGAGAGGTCCCACAAGAAGTGTTCCAGAATTGTTACGAAAACTGGAAAACTCGCTGGAATAAATGTATAGATGCGGGAGGGGACTACTTTGAAGGGGATCGCAGCGATGTACCTTAATTTTTAAATATACTCGATTTTTGAATTTTGTCACATTACTTAATTGTCTGACCTCGTACTTCTTCCTTTATTTTTTTTTTAAATATACACAAACAATTTTTTTTTAATATACAAACTAGAAAATATGAAAATAATAAATCTTTGTGTAATAATAACAACAGAATTGGCATAAAATTATTTAATTATTTAATAACTAGCAGGGAGATTAATATATTTAATAATATAAATCATTTTTATTAAAATGATACACATTCCACAATATTTGTAAGGATATAAATAAAAATTATATTAGATTATCAAATCAATAAACAACTTTAATAATTGTTTATTTTATAATGTAAAATATTTTTAATGGATAAATATTTTTTTATAAATGGTTTTTGACATTTGATAGTTATTAAGATTATTATTAGGTGCACCCATGAGTAATGTCGTTTTTTCAAATGTTAAAAATGTTGTCATCTACTTATTAGATAAAATAAATAAAATTATTAAATAAAATAAAATTTTGTACAGTATCAAAAAACAACATTAGTTATGAGTACAACTAATAGTTATTGAAATGACCTAAAAATCATGAAAAATGTATGCTCTGATTATTTATATTTGATTTATATTGACATTAAAAACATTTTTTTTCTGTTTATACATTAGCGTAAAAATTTATTAATCAACCATATAAAATAGTTTTTCTGAGACGTCAGAAATGGTCAGACCCATTTTTAGAATTATTAAATCACGTTAAGTTCATTTATTTCGTCATGTGTATATAAATAATTTTAGAGAATTTGTCCGTTTTTTAATTGAAAGTATAATAAAAGTAGTTCTGATTTTTGTTCGAATTGATTTACAATATATATATATATATATATATATATATATATATATATATATATATATATATGCGTATGTGTGTGTATACATATTTACAAACGTATATAACATAAAATTTACTAAAATTATTTTCTTTAATGTAACAATTAACTGTCAAGGTAAAATGACATTTGGATATATATATATATATATATATATATATATATATATATATATATATATATATATATATATATTACATATATATGGACTGCAAAAACTAATTTATTCATAGTTGTGCACACGCTTAGAATCCAGCACGTGACAATGAATTTGAAACTGTTATGTATGATTTTTTACCATCCACGTGTTTTAATATTTCAGATAAATGTATAGATAAACTTTTCTTTAAGAACAGATGAATATATTGACCTTATAAAAATAAAAATAAATCAGCTTATGAGTCAGTTCTATATTTAATATGTCATGGTGTGTTAACGTTCCTGTCCTTACATTAATTAATTTAAATAACAACAATTAGTTGTAGATTATTTGAAAAAAACATGTCACGGATGGTCGTAAGTTACAAAAGAAAAACAAGTACATAGAAAGAGAATAAGTTTACATGAATGTATATTTTGTTTTAGTTAAAAAATAAAATATTAAATATTCATATTTATCATCATTAATTTTTTAAAAGATATAATATTCTGTTTACAACAGATTAACAGGTTTATAATACATGCATATAAATATACAAATATATAAGTATTTTTTTAAGTGTGATGGAACTTTAAATTAAATCCCTATTGCAAGTTTTATTTAACATATATATATATATATATATATATATATATATATATATATTTATATATATATATATAGTAATATATATATATATATATATATATATATATATATATATATATATATATATATATATATATATGTGTGTGTTTATAATAGTAATACCTCGAATAGTCCGGCTTCGCTAAGTCCGGTTTCACTATAGTCCTGTTTGAAATTTCGAAAAAAAATTTTTTACTTGAAAAAAATCCTACTAAAAAGTTTTTCTTGCAAAAATCCCAAAAAATTAATACATAAAATTATTTTTATATGCAAATTTTCAAGTTTTTCCCTTTATTATGAAAACATAATAAAAAAGAAAACCGAAATCGTATATGCACATTATGCGCAACGCATGCGCAGTTCTAGTTTTGTGGTCTTTTTTCTTTTTCTATTTGTTTTCGATTCACAACTCTAGAATAAAGTCGATTTTTTGATAATTAAATTTTTATAGCCCATTTAAAAATGAATTTAGAATGTATTTAAAATGAATGTATAAACTCCTGATTTTGTTTTGTTGATACATACAAACATTTGAATATATTTACCTTGTTTTATTTACTGAAAAACAGGAAAAAAAATTTGTTTGGAACCAATTATCGTTTTTTTTATTTAGTTAATGTTTCGATTAGTCCGGTTTCAGATAGTCCTGCTAATTAGTGGAACCGATTAGCCGGACTATGCAAGGTATTCCTGTATATTGTGTGGGATATCTTAATAGCCATTCCATAGTTATCAGAGTACTAGTGAATAATAAATTCTTATTTAACATTTCCAATTTTCTTTAGTATAGCAATGAGTGATTCATTTGTACAAACAACTGTCAAAATAATGGTTGAAATAAATAATAGGGTTTAAAAAAATTTTTAAATCTGAGAATTGAATTATACAAATTTATAAAATTGAAAGAAATATTTTCCCATCAATGTATTTTCATAAGTTGAAAATAATGATGATGATATGTAAATGTGTACATGCTTGTGTATGTAACTGCTTCTTATAATTTTAATAGAATAGTATTAAAAATTCTAAATGTTCATAATAAATTATTTTAAACATTTCTGCAAGCAATTTACATTAAATTTGCGATTAAATTTTTTATTGCATAACTTACTACTTACTTGTATGACATATAAAAACAATATTATAAGATAAAAGTCAACGACTAAATTATACCTGGAAGACATAACTACTTAAGATAAATGTTTGAAATTCTAAAATTTATAACAGTGTAAAATTTGTTAAAGTCTGTTCATCTTGATTAAAAACATATTCCAATATTTTATTTTACAATCATTAATACGTAAATGTAACTTATTACAAAATAATATTATTTGTAATTAAAAAAAATACGATTGAAAAATATTCTAATTGAATTTCAAAAACACAAATAAATATTTTTCAAAATGTAATTTTCATATTTCATTCTTCATAACCCAGAATAAAATTATGGTATTTAAATAATTCAACTGGAAAATAAAGTTGGAAAAATTTTGAATGTTAAATTTGAAAAATCTGTTTTTTTAATATTAAGAAAAGTTTTAGAAAATGAAGGAGAATTTATAATTGATTAAAAATGTTGCGTGTTTTATTTTTGTCCTTTTCTAAAATTATTCGCAAAAAAACGCAAAGACTTAGGTGACAATCTAACATTATACATATATATGTAATTTAATGAATATTTTTTTATGTCAAAATAAGATGTATTTCTGTTCACTTTCTAGTTAATAAAAATAATAAGAAAATACTTCATATCTTTTATTCTAGTTTGACATTTTTTTATTTTTTTTTATTTATGTTCGTTAAATAAACTTTTTCAAAGTTTTTATTCTTTTGCAGTAAATTATATCTAGACAATAACATGAACGTGATGTTGGGTTCTAAGAACACTTTGCAAACAAGATAAAATTGTTGAATTCACTATTATTCACTGAAATGAAATAAATTTTTATTACATATATATATATATATATATATATATATATATATATATATATATATATATATATATATATATATGAGGGTCGTTTGATAAGTATGGTAATTTATTTATTGTTTAATTTAATTAATTAATTAATTTAATAAAATTGTTCAATTTATTTTTTCTTACTTTTTTACCATACTTATCAAGCGACCCTTATATATATATATATATATATATATATGTGTGTGTGTGTGTGTGTGTGTGCGTGTGCGTGCGCGTGTGTGAGTGTGTTATTCTATAATAAATGATATTTTGTAAAATCAACCATACAAGAAATTATTGCTACATGAATTTATTGCTATATTAATATTAATTAAAACACTTTCATGGATCAAATAAATATAAAAAGTGATTATAATTAACTAGGTTGTACATTTATTATTAAGGTATATAATTAATTATTTAATATGAGTTTGTATAGTGTAAAATCTCAGTTTTCAATTTATTCTTGTCACAATAAAACGAATTAAACACGAAAAAGTAATAGTCAAACATATTATTTTCTATTAGAAATGAAATGCAATTCAAAATGCACATGTATGTTGTTTCGCACATACTTTTCTTATCAGGCATTAATCAAAAGTTCTTGTAAACAGATATGTAATGATACACTTTTAAGACCGGTTATTTAGGTATAATGTATGAGACTGGTAATCCGGTTCGAGTCTTGACTATTTTTCCGGTTATTATGATCAGAAACGGAATTTTCGTTCTAGTTTACAGATATTGATTGAGTAAACTGTACAACTTTTATATAATATATTTACTCTCCTGATACAGTTGAGTTCTAGAAAAACAACAGTTAATACACTTACGGCTATATAGATTCAGTGGCAACTGTAATTATTATAATTATTTTTTTACACGTTTTCTAACTGGGATAATTTTACTAAAAATGTTTTAACTAATATGATTTATATTGAAGAATAAATATGTGTGTTTATGTGTCAGAAAACATATGTGCAATATATTATTTTAATTTATAATTAAATGTTTATGCGAAGATATAATTTTCGAGCATATTTATATTCAATGATTTTTTTTGTTTTAAATAAAAAATAGTATTTAGTTCATGACGTCAAAATGTTAATTTGACAATAATGAATCTTGCGAAAATTTAGACCTTCAACTCTATTTTATATCAAGAAAGACAATTATCTTTCATATAGATAATTACTGATTATACTAATATATTAAAATATATTCACACATTTTATATATATATATATATATATATATATATATATATATATATATAAAATTATTTATGTAATATACTGTATATATAAAAATTATATATGTTTGTAATATTGACTATTTGTATTATTTTTTGGGAATGTACTTTTCTAAAAAAATATAAAATACATGAATTTAAAGTTTGTAAAAAAATCGTTAATTTTTTTTATCCAATATTGATTAAATGTTTTTTAAATTGCTTTCATATTATTTTTAAATTTAAATATCTATGTTGTAAGCTCGGTTTATTTATTTTTTTATTAAAAAATATAAGTCCACTAATACATAAATATAATTGAAATTATAAAATAATATTTTGTTGTATATTTATGCATCTAAATATTTATATGAGAAATATAACATTTAGTTGAGTTTTTTAATTTAGTCAACCGAGTAAAGCAGTTGATTAATTTTGATTTTCATAGTATATATATATATATATATATATATATATATATATATATATATATATATATATATATATAGTAATGTTTAATAATTATATGGATGTTTTTACAATGGACTTAATTTAGGAACGTATTAATGCCTTTTTTGTTGTGAAGTAATTGTACATTCCTAGACTTGTTGAATTTAGTTTCCCTCACTTCTTATTCTCAGTCTTTGGTTCTTAGTTTTATATACATTTATTACATATAATATCTTTCTCTCTCTCTCTCCATCTCTCTCTCTCTCTCTCTCTATATATATATATATATATATGTTTATATATATATATATGTTTATATATATATATATATATATATATATATGTTTATATATATATATGTTTATATATATATATATATATATATATATATATATATATATATATATATATATATATATATATGAACAAAATGAAAATTATCTTTGATAGGTTTGTAGAGAAAGAATATATACCTTTAAAAAGTCAGTGCTTAGACAAATAGATGAAATAAAATACCTGTGAAAAATTATTCAATATAATAGTGACTAATGGCTAGAGATTAGATCAAAAATTAGGACAGAATGATCATCATTCGGAAGAATAAATAATGTAATAAAGAGTAAATTACCATTGAGTTTGAAATTGAAAGCATATAACCAATGTGCACTGCTTGTTTATAGTTGAGCCAGAAACGTGGACACAGAATACAAAAATGAAAGTTTCAAATAGCATTTTTAGCTCTTTTAGGTTTTCACTTTTATTATCATATTTTCAGAAAATCGAAGGTGGGACAAATGTTCTTTATTTATTTTTATGACTTTATTTTTTGCTTTTTTAATTACATCCTTTAGGATTACATTAAACAATTTGGGATACAAAGTATTTTCTTGTTCAATCTCTTTCTCAAGTCTATAATTGTATCTTCTGTTATTAGTATTTTCATTGTATCTTCAGAGATAAAAACGATGCAGTATCAACTAACTCGAATGATTTTCTAAATCTACAAATTCCAAATATAACGGTCGTCCCATTCATTAAATTTTTTTGGTAATACTTGTAATATTTGAAGATAGTCCATTATACTAAAATTGTTTGAGCCCTGCTTGACCTTCGATTATTGATAATTCAGCTCTTTTTCTAATGTTTTTACTACAATAGTATTCTATTGAATACTTTGTATATAAAATATATTGTTGATAATTATTCAGTTCTGTTTTGTCTCCTTTATGTAAAATTATCAATATACTACTCTTCTCCATTTCAAAGATTTTCTTGTCTCTTATACGTCTTGCAAATAGCTTTACCAAATATGTATATATATATATATATATATATATATATGTATATGTATATGTATATGTATATAAATTGTTTACCCTCCAGATTAATTCGCTTCTGTAGTAATTCCATTTTTTCTGGTGCTTTTTCACATTATTTATACCTGTGACTACTTTCTCAACTTTTTTGGTAATAAGTAGGAATCATATATTCATTAGTGACTCTATTTTTGTTTCTATTTTGATTATGATTTTCATCGTACATGAAAATGTTTTTAGAAATACATATACACACACACACACACACACACATATATATATATATATATATATATATATATATATTACGCGAATGAAAATCGCTTAGTATTGTTCCACGTGGATTTATTTTACGCGAATGAAAATCGCTTATATTGAGTCTATCAGTACAATAGAAAAAATATTAGAAATAAAAGCTAGCAAAGTTGTAGAAACGCATATTTATTTCGCATAGCTTAACAAAAAAATAATGACGTTTTAAAAAATAAAAGTACATAAATTTTATTCGGTTTCACTATCGCTGCTGTAATTCAAAACAATCAACCTTTTATATATTTATATCGTGCTTTTATACGTTCAAGTAAGAATTTGCGTCACTCTGATATATAATAAATTCCATGAAAAATTATATAAAATGAAATCTATCTGACCGCGTATAAAAAGTGCCGCGTAAATCAATACTGCGTAAAAAAGTCCCGCATAAATACAGGGACAATTTGCCGCGTAAAAAAAAACTCTTGTAAAAAAAGTCCCGTGTAAATTGAGGGACGAGTGTATATATATATATATATATATATATATATATATAATTCTTTGTGTATTACAATAAAGTATTTATTAGAGTTTAATAATTTATATAAATATCAAAATATATTATTTAAAAATTAAATGAAACCATCCAAACGTACATAAGTCAAATTACAATTGTTTTCTTTCTTTATAATATTTAGTTTTGGGAAAATATAAAATATATTGTATATTTTATTTATTGTTATATATATATATATATAAATATATATATATATATGTATATATATACGAGGGTCGTTTGATAAGTATGGTAAATTTATTTATTATTTAATTTATTTAATTAATTAATTTAATTTAGTTTTTCTTAGTTTTTTACCATACTTATCAAACGACCCTCGTATGGTCTGTAATGAGATTGAAGAATAGTGAATAATAATGAGTAAGTAAATGCATATCAAACCCTTCAATCTTATTTGTGTCTCTTGTATATTGTATTTAAAGAAATATATTTAATAGTAATCGTATATTTTTCTTAAGACTTAACAATGACTGATTAAAGCATTCATAAATAAATTTTTCACAACTTATGTGAATCATAAGTTGTAATAAAATATTCATTAAACTGTATATATAACAATTATATATATTTATATATATATATATATATATATATATATAATCGTTAATGAATTAAACTGTCAAACATTTATTTACATAACATTTATATAATGCGTATTAATCTATTATAAAATCATCTTAATTTAAATGCACAGTAAAACGTTTTCCGTTCAGTTGTACATTATTTTGTGTTAAATATGAATCCCGTTAAGATTTATAAAATTATGCTTTGTTAACTTTTTAACTTCTCATGTAGTTTTAACGACAATTCTTGTTCACTTTATAAGCAACTAAACATCTGTTATCTAACGGCGTTATTTCATACAATCTGTTTTTGTTGCATTTGCTTGATAATTCATCAGATTAAAGCATTTGAATATGGTATTAATAATTATTTTTACTGTATTTAGATATATATATATATATATATATATATATATATATATATATATATGTGTGTGTGTATATAATAATTACTGAACAGACAACCAACGAATATAAAAAATATCAATGACTTGTTAAATACTTTGACATGTTAAAGGAAGTATTGTTATTTTTAAATACATACATTATATATATATATATATATATATATAGAGAGAGAGAGAGAGAGAGAGAGAGAGAGAATAATTGTTTATCAATAAATGATTCACAGTTACCGTGATTAATATTTTTTATGTACTATTTTCCACATAAATCAAAAAATCTTATATTTTAATTATATTTTGTAATTTTTTCGAATATGAAAATATTTCTGTAATTTTTAAAAATATTTTACAATTATTCATATATTTTAATTTTTTATAAGAAAAGAAGAAAATGACATATACAATATATACGAGGGTCGTTTGATAAGTGTAGTAAAAAATTAAAAAAAACTAAAAAAAAACTAAATTAAAAAAAATCATTTAATTAGTTAAATTAAACAATAAATAAATTTACCATACTTATCAAACGACAAAGGGTCATTTAAATGCGACGCCTAGATTTGTGTTCTGTTAACAAGAAACAATAGAAACCATACATAAGTTTCCCTACACACCACCCTATTCATATGTTGTTTTTTTAATAAAACACGTATTTATGCGTCACATTTGGATTATCTATACATACAATATAATGTAAACTAAAATTATAAAGATATAATGTAACTTGCTACACATAATTATTTAAGTTTTCAATTTATATGTAATAAAAAAAATTATACATTTAATTATAAATAAAATATTTTATTAATTTCAATTAAAAATAAGTAGTTATTTATGTATTTGCCGAGCTAAGCTAAGTTAATAGGTTAATATTTATTTGTGCACTTTGTCTGCTTTCGAAATATTGTTAAATATAAAATAGTAGAAAAATAGTAAAAGTAATGTACAAAATGTAGTGTTTTTGATAATAAAAAAATATTAAATTAGATATCAAATCACATTAGTTAAAATCAAAATGTATACAATAATCGTATGAATAAAATGTGTAAATTAATGTATTTGTATGTGTGTGTGTATAAAAAATACTATGTTTTATAGAAAAATCCTATATACTAATATTATAGAATAAAAAAAATGAAAAAATGACCCTTACGTTATCAACAAATTTCCATGCCGTTTTTATTTTATTTCGAAAAAAATATATAATTATTATCAGCTCGTTTGTATCCATTCCTGGTCTCTTTCAAAACTTTCAATTTCACTCGATTTAATGCCTTTCTCTTCTATTTCGACGATTTTTCTCATATTTCGGTCCCTTCTATCTATGGGGTTATTCGTGGATTTTTTTATCTCTCTGTTAAAATAAATATACTATTTGTTCATTTTACAAAAAAAAAAAATATTTGTTATTACCAAATTTAAAATAACTATAGCTAAAAATGTATTTATATTTCCTCTCCATAATTCCAGTGCTGTCCACAACTACAAAGATAAAGTTTTTCATATAAAGTATATTTTATGACAAACACGTATATTTTATTGAATTCATTTAATTCAATAGTGTATATAATTTTTTATTCTAGTAAGAGTGAATAAAAAAACCATAGAAATACTAGACTCGAATAGAAAGGTAAATTATAGTTACTATTGCCAATTTTTAAATGTAATTATCGGTTTTATTATTGTACAATCACATTTCACTTCACTTTTCAGTGCAATGACATATTAAGTTGACTTAAAAGGAAATTACTGTTGTTTGTGTGATAAATATTTCCAAAGAATGAGAACCCACTCGTAAATTATTTTAAATATATAAACACTTAAATGTCTATCCACATTTGTTCATACATTTATTATTATTTACAATTTTATTTTCTATTTACATATATACATGTCACATTATTATATTTTAATTTATGAGTTTGTATATCAGTTTTACATGATTTATGTTTATGTACATTTCTATATTCTATTTCAGAACAATATATAGTCTGTAATTTATTTTCAATAGATTTCTTTCTTAAAAAAATTCTTAAGTGAGTATTGAAAAATAAATATGTTTTAAATACAATTAGTTGACAAATAAAGTCAAAATGATTTATAAGAAAAAGTAAAAATGGTAATAAAATGTCATATTTAAAATTAATTCAAATTAGTTTGACTAGAAAGTTTTTTATTTCCCTACAACAGTCTCATAATTTTTAGTATAATTATTTTTTATAATTATAATTATTTTTATAATTAAATTTTATCCAAGTACCCTAAATTTGCATTAAGTCATCTCATAAATAATGTGCAATTTTCATGATGGTCAGAATGAATGATTTAATTTAGTCGACCATTTCCATTTAACCCATTCTTTGGTCCATTGGTATCTAAAAACATTGCTAAATTTTCTAATCTGGATAAGTAAGATCCTTATCACAACTTAATCTGAAGAAACGAATAGACATCTGCACTTATCATCTTTATGATTGAAAATTGAGCCATTTCTGAATCGAATTGTTATGGATTGTTTATAACAATATTTAACGTTGAAGATAATTGCAAAGAAAATACCTTTCCATAATCGAACATCATAAATTGTCTATAATCGAAGGAAAAACTCAATTCAAGGAAGATTATGCTGTCACATTAAAATTGAAACAGTTTGAAAGTGAAATTATAAAACATCTACCGTATTACCCCAACCTGGTACTATCATTTGTTGTTTTGGAACTGTGTCTGATGCACTTTAATACAAATGAATTTTAACCCAACACCACAATGGTTTAAAGAGGAGATGGTTTAAAGAGAAAGGCTCTGACGATAATGGCGTCACCATAGAAATCAACTGATATAATTATAAATAATAAGTGATTATTGAACACTTTAAACCATTGTAGTGTTGAGGTTAAAATTCATTTGTGATACAATCATATTATCATTTATTTCAAAATCTTCAAAACTACATGAGTGGGAAATTATTTATTATAGAGACTGATGTCCGAAGGAATCTTTTAGTTTGTACCACATTTAATATCAAAATTTGAATGATGAAATTAAAACACAATACTGTAAGAAAAAAATATTTTATTTATTCGAAACAAGCACCAATTATATCAAGGTTTTTTTTATCCAACGTGATACTAAACTATAGATCCCTCTTTTATAAAACTCTGTGTTTTTAGAAGAAATAAAATGTGTAAATGGTCAATTATGGCTTCATGATTTATAAATTTTATTTAGAAGGAATAGATCAAGATTTGTGAAAAGATCAAAATCAGTTGATGAGTGTAGAAGATGCTGTAAAATTTCATAATCCAGCCTTGTTAAATTTCGTATAGTGATTATAAAAGTATGTGGTCAAAAATTGTCATACAACAATATTGGTCCATCTCTGTTGATTTGTGTAGGTTTTTAGGACCTTAATTTTTCATGCATTACTTCAATTTCTTGACAGTAAGATGCAGCAGTAATTGATTGTCCTTGAGGCAAAAAAACAATAAACAGCAATACAAACTTCCACACAATTGCCATAACTTTACGTGGGTGAAACGATAGCTTTGGGAAATTCTTTGGTGCCTCATCGAAGCTTAATCACTGTCCAGACCGTATCCTGTTATCCTGCAACATCCATTTTTAACACGTGATGATATGATCCAAAAATTAGCTATTGTTGTTGTAAATAATCAGTGATAAACAAAATTTCAAACACCGTTATTTCTGACCTTCTGTTAATTAATGCAGCACCAGTTTGTTTAGTTTTTTACCCTTTAAATTGCAGCTAAATGGCAAGATACTATCATAGGTAAAACTCCTAAGGGTACAGTAAGTTCTTTGTTGTTTTGGAACTGTGGCTGATTCACTTTAACAAAAATAAATTTTAACCCCAACACCACAATAGTTTAAAGTGTTCAATAATCACTTATTGTTTATAAATATATCGGTTAATGCATTTCGATGGCGACGCCACCATCGTCAGAGCCTGATTCATCAGCCAATATATTTATAAATAATAAGTGAGCAATAACTAATTATTGAACACTTTAAGCTGTTGTGGTTAAAATTAATTTATGTTAAAATGTACAGTAAATTCTTGTATTGTAGTTCCAGAATTATCTTCGATAATTCCTTTCAATTTGTCATTATTCAAAACCGTTATAAGTCTTCAACGTGGAACAATTTAAGGCTCAGATTGCCAATTCGAAATATCTGAAACCATCTTTGTATTGTTCGTTGATTAACAGTCCCTTTTATAAATACTGACATATTAGTTAACCCTTTTCACTCAAGAGGTGACTCTCAGTCACCACATACTTTATTGCGGCAACTCGAGTGGTGACTCTCGGTCATCATTCGATTTGACGCGATACGTGATCGCCGTTATACGACGGCGATGTTCATTTTCGTTTGATTTCTATGGCATAAAAGAATCATTAGATTTGTTTACGTTATTTTTTACCGATCAACGATTAATGAAATAGTGCATGAAACTAATAATTACGTTACAAGGAAATTAGAAGGGAAGACACTATCATCGCATTCTATATGGCGAACTCTTGGTATGATGTGACCATCGAATAATTCTGGACATTTATTGCACTAATAATAAATATGTGGACCATGCCGTTGGCAAACTTACAAGAGTATTGATCAAGAAATAATGTTAGCTACATTCTTTTTTATTCAAACACATTCACGAGAGACAGATTTAGTCAGATTTTTTGGATGCTTCATTTGAAGACAATTTCGACACAAAATACAAATCCAAGAACCCGTTTGCAGTTAGTAAGCTACTTCCTCAATTACATAAATTCAAAATTCTTGAATTATTTTACACCAGGAGAACAGATTTGTGTGGATGAGTCCGCTATCAAATTCAAAGGTCGGGTTTCATTCATTACCTATAATCCAAAGAAACCAATCAAATGAGGTATTAGAGTTTACACAATGGCAGATTCCAACACTGGCAACGTTTGTGGTATTCTACCCTATTTTGAAGCTCTGACAACAGAGAAATTGATAAGACCTGACCTTCCAGTATCAACCAGAATTCCACTGCACCTTTACACAATGATGCTGGATAAAATTCCCGGTGCTCAGGGACACCACCTGTCCACGAATCGGTATTATACAAGTTATATCTTGGCTCAAGAATTACGCGAACTGAAGTGCCACTTAACTGGGACGATCCTAACAAATAGGAAGAAGCTGCCATGTTTAATAAAAAAAACAAAATTCCACAAGAAATTCATAGTAGCATATCGCAAAGGTAATACTTTAGTTCTAGCATGGAAGGACAAAAGGATCGTCACATATTTGACCACTTGGGATAATGCGGGAATAACTCCTGTAAAAAGGATTTTACTAGGTGGTATTGAGGTTACTGTAAAAAAACCCAATGTTATCATATACCATATAAAATATATGGGCGGTGTTGATCAAGCTGACCAATATTCCTCGACATACTGTTTTCTAAGAAAGACCTTGAAATGGCGGCGAAAGCTATTTTTGGAGGGTTTAGAGATCTGTTCAATCAATTCTTATATTCTTTATAAATCAGTAAAGAAGCAGAGAAACGAACGGCCGCTTACTCGTCTGTAGTATGTAAAAACTTTGCTTTACCAATTGAAAGGAGATTTTCGCCAGACACGAGATCGAACTTCTACTTCGACCTGCAGTTTTGATGAAATCCAATTGAATGGGAAGCTACATGTTATTCTAACAGGAGTTAAGAAGGATTCCAAGGTTTACTCTCAACGAAATAAGCCTGGCGAAAGACACCAAACCACATATTACTGCGGTACTTGCCCCGACAAGCCGAGAATGCATCTTGGAGATTGTTTTATAAAATACCATACAAAGCAACAATACAGAGCTTAATTTTTTACAAATTTCCTTCTTTGAGGTATAGAGCTACATAAAATAATAAAATATAAATGTTTTATACCTTAATTTATGTGTGAAATCATTTTAAGTTAGCTGTAAGAAATTCACCAGAAATGCGGAAAATCGTCTCGTAAAAACTAAATAAATTGATTCTATAATACAAAATTAAAGATTTTGTCGTTGTGGCATTGAAAATGTAACGCATAGATTTGTGTTTTATTAAAAAGAAACATCTATATAAGGTGGTGTATAAGGAAACATGTGTATAGCTTTTTTTAATAAAACACAAATCTAGGCGTCACATTTGGGTGACCCTATATAAGATTAAGATGGGAAGAAGTTGTGAATAATAGCGAAAAATATATTTTATATTAAAATTATAATGTAATTTTTTTTTAATTTTCAAACTTCAAAAAAACCGCATTATTTATAAGATGATTCAGCATGTTTAGTAATTTCATATTAATATATAATATCAAAAATATATATTTTAATTTTTTATAACACCCTTATTCTAAATACATTTCCAGTTAAGATTAAATTAACAATTAAAATAATAATTAAAAATAAAACATTATTATGCTTATCTATATGTTATATTATTCTGTAAACGTTTTTACCCTATTTAAATTTTTATTCATTAAAATGGTATGTTAATATTTTAGTTATCAAGTATTAAAATGATGATACAGCGAATCTGTTGAAAAATCATTAACAAAGCTGAATAAATTTGTTAACACTATACATATATTTATTCGATCTTTGTATGATAATATTTTCCTAAAAGACGAATTACAGTTTTTTAAACAACAATAAATACTTTCACTGTGTGGTTTTATATTTTACTTCTATAGTTGCATAATGAGCCTTTGTTAATTGAATAGAAAAAAAATATTATATTGTTTTTTTTCTAAGGTATGTTTAACAAGTTGATCTTACGTATTATTCTAATTGTATGAATTAATTAAGTTAATGTAATAAGAACAGAAGCACAAAACACAAATCTTAAAAGAATAATTACGTCCGTATTTTGTAAAAACAATAATTAATTTGAAACGAATTTCGAACAATACGCTTTGAATCTTTAGCGAAAAAATATTAAACGCTCTTATAATTCTGAAACTGTATCATTTGAATAATGGATTTAGTAAAGATTGTTTTTCTGTTGAGTAATTTGTAATTATTTTTGTTCTTTAATCGAGTATAAATATTCTTAAATTACTTACATGCATATTAAGACATTTATAAACTTCCACACGTCTAATTGATAATAAAATCGAATTAAATGTGTATGGATTTCATTAATTTACAAATATTTTAATATGGAAACTTGTAGTTTAATTTTTGATTCCCAGAGTTTTTAAGCGTGATAGAACTTTAAATTGAATCCCTATCAAAAGTTCTATCTAACCTAAAAAATCCCTTATCATACTTTATATACACACACACATGTATATATAGAGGTGTTTTTTTAGATTAGATAGAACTTTCGATAGGGATTCAATTTAAAGTTTTATCACGCTTAAAAACATTCTATATTTCTGTTAAGAAAAGAAAAATATATGGGTGTTAAAAAATAACTATTATTTTTTTTTGATATGATAGATTATTGGATTTTTTTATAACAAGTCAGTTAATGTTTGCTTTGTCATTGAATACAATTACTTTATCGTGTAAAAAATGTTTTTTGCAAAAAAACATATGTAAACTTGTAGATAGATAAACATTTTAAAACGTGCTTGTTGTTTTTGCTTTTTGTAATAAATAATTAAATTGTTTTTAAATAGAGTATATAATTGAAGTTTATATAGGATAACTTAAATGAAACTGAAGGATAGTAAATGGTATTAAGAAAGTACATTTATGTTTCAAACCTTTATTCTCATTCGAGTTACGTTTTATAAAACTATTTTCAATTGAATTATTCATTTACTTAAAAGTATTGATTAATTTGAGTTTCAATATTATTAAAAAAATAATAATATGAGATATTTTATTAATATAAAATGTTTTAATATAAATAATATCTTTTATTTAACATATTTTATATCAATAAGTTTTATATATTTTATATATATATATATATATATATATATATATATATATATATATATATATATATATAGGTGTCCCAAATGTGACTGAAGAGTCTAAACACACATTTATTTACTTCTCATTTTTTACTATCTTTCAGTCTCATTTCAGCCATCATATATTCATATACATATATAGAATCATCCAAATGTGATACTTAAATTTGTATTTTATTAAAAAAAACTATACATATGTTTCCTTATACACCACCCTATACACATATTTCTTTTCAATAAAACACAAATTTAGGCGTTACATTTGGATGATTCTCTTTCTCTCGCTCTCTCTCTCTCTCTCTCTCTCTCTCTCTCTCTATATATATATATATATATATATATATATATATATATATATATATATATTAAACTTATTCGAATTTCAATTAATAGTTTTATTTTTAAATAACCAATAAAACACTTTGTATTTTCTTAATTCTCTAATACAATGTATTTAATCGCTATTTCACATATTGTATAAAATATAATATTCTAAAAAAATGAATCAATGTTCAAAATATTATAATGTTCAATTGTAATATTCGATACTTTGAAACAATTTTACAAGAATTTTGATGAAAATGTTATCATTCTCAAAATGGAAGTTCATTGAGATCGTATATAATAATCAACAACTATTTAACAATTAATTTTTATTTGTTATAAAAGTCTGGTGAATTTACATTCAATAAATTATCACTCCAACATTATCAGATTTTATAACACAGAGCTCTGATAATGATGGTATTGCCATTGAAATGTGCATCAGCCTATCGTTGTTACTAACAAACAAATTGAAAAATAAATAATTATTAAAAACTTATTAATATATTGTGGTGTTGAGGTGATAGTACATTGTGTATATTGAACAATTTAATTGTGATAGAAATTGATTTCGATCAAAATGAATCCAGCTATGTTATCAGATTATAAATTCAAGTAAATGTAAATATTTTAATAATATCTTCTTTAACATATTTTGTTCGAATTGATTTTTAACATTCTTTTCACACTTTATCGGTTGCATATGACTTCACGTTATCGAATCTAATAATTTTATTTGAAAATAAAATTTGAACAATGAAAGTAATGTTAAAAAAAAGATCTCTACAGTAAGAGTATTGGACACCCACAATGTATTAACTACTTAATACATTATCTTTTTATTTCATTAATATTAGGAGATGTCTTCTAATATAGATAATTTATAGTCTAACAGCGAATATTTTATATAGCTAATACCGAAAATATTAAATGAATTAAATCAATGGTTATTAATCTGGGGTGCGAGAAAGCATTTCCATTGATGTGAGAGAAGTTTCTAAATTTTCAAATGCAAGTGATGACTTATGCATAGTTCTTTCAGAAAAGGAGCTCCGCTCCAAAAGTATTATTATGATAAACAACAACAGTATAGCCACAAAAAATTGAGATATTGTTTTGTATGTATATGTAAATGTATGTGTTTATTTTTCAATAAACAAATTATCTTCCAATAGATGTAATTTCCTAAATAAAGAAATAGAAACACATTTTTCGACGGGGTGCGAGAACTTATTTTTAGATTCAAGGGATTGCCGATCACTAAAAAGATTAAGAACCACTAGATTAAATGAACAGTCCAACATGAGGTCTGTACAACCCACATGGCATTAAAAATATTAAGAATGGTTTTTAGTAATGAACGTAAATATAATAACTACTATTATATTCTTAATTATTATATTATCTTTTACTATGTATGTATGTTTTTTAAGCATGATAGAACTTTAAATTGAATCACTGTCGAAAGTTCTATCTAACCTAAAAAACATTTTTTATCATACCTTTATACACCCACATGTATATATAACATAAAATATGTTTTTTTTAGGTTAGATAGAACTTTCGATAGGGATTTAATTTAAAGTTCTATCACACTTAAAAAAACTGTATATATATATATATATATATATATATATATATACATTTTGTAGCTAACTAAAATTAATATAAATATATATATATATATATATATATATATATATATATATATATATATATATATATATTGATATTGATAAGCCTTAATATAGATATTAGAAAAACACAGTATTTAAAATAATTAAAAATATCAAAACAATATTTTTTTTATCTGGTTATAAATAAATGCTATCAGCTTAATAATTCATTGCAAATTTTAAATGTATATTTTCAAACTAATTATATTATTTTGGTATAATATATTAAAAAATGAATTGATTTTGTAAGGTATTTTAATTTTATTTAATATATTTTTAAAATCTTAAGTGATTTTTATTATTTATTATTTTTTCTATTACTAGATTTATAACATTAATATTTATTATAAAATAGCAATTCTTTACAAATGTTTTTTTTTAATTATTACACAAAAAAAATAAGAATATCATGAAATTTTTAAATATATATGTGAGAAATTTAATTATTATAATTATATATTTTTACTAAAAAAGTTTAAGAAACATATAATTTCGTATATAGTTTCATAAAGTGAATATATTATTAGAGTTATTATTTTATAGACAATTATTATTGTTATTATAAGATAAAATTGATAATTTGCATTAAAAGTAATCATCATAAAATGTTAAAATATGATCCTATATATATATATATATATATATATATATATATATATATATATATATATATATATATATATAATATATATATATATATATATATATATATATATATATATATATATATCTATACATTGCCGCGAAATTGAGTTATTGATTAATATAATATATGAGTTGTCATAATAGCAGTTTTTCAATATTTATTGAGCATTCCTTAAACCATTAAAGTATTGGGCATTCCTTAAACCATTAAAGTAGTTTTTATATATATATATATATATATATATATATATAACTTATTTATAAATCAAGGTCACTATTTCCCTTTCACCTGTAATGTATATGTGGAGTACAAGTTGTTAACCTATTCAAAGCCATTAAAACGTGTTATTGAGACTTTCGAGAACTTATTAATTGTTTGTTTTTGTTAAAGAATACATTACTCGAGCATTTGAAGATATATTTTCAATCATTTAAACAATATATCAATCTCTCAACAGCGTTGAATTTATTGAATACTTGAAAAAGTAATGTTTTTTTTTTGCTTTATTTATGTACAAAACATATGAATTTTTTGAATTTTTTATTTAATGAAAATAAAAAAATACAATGTATTATAAATTTCTAATTCTATTTTAAATGTGTAAATTTAATTCTATGTATATACAACCTTTTCTTTTTAATTTTGAATTCATTTTTTAAATATTTATTAAAGAACTTAGTATCTCGTAGAAATTTGTTGCGGTATTTATTTTTTATATACAATTTTAAGTTGTTCGGTTTAATTTATTTCTAAGTAAAATTCGAAGAAGTATATTAGTTTAAATTATTATATTTTAATAATCTTTCTCTCTCTTTCACTCTTTAGTTGTGTTTGACTCTCTCTCTCTCTCTCTCTCTCTATATATATATATATATATGTATATAGAATCATCCACATGTGACGTCTAGATTTGTGTTTTATTAAAAAAAAAACAAAGAAACTATACACATATTTTCCTATACACCATTCTCTATACACATGTTTCTTTTTAACACATTATGGTCCGCAATATTTTGTGCTAGACTTCATCTAGAGTGCAGCGAATTTTGCAAAAAAAATTCACAAAAATAACTTCTTCATAAATTCATGTTATTCTTAAACCAATAAACATTTTTAAATAAAATAAAATTTCATATCTTCCTATAAAAAGGTTCGATGCATAGATATATGTAAATATAATAGTGATGTTCAATCTGTAATGAGTGTATCAGCGTGATACATTACAAAAAAGAGATGCTTTATAATAAACATAGTTTATTATAAAAAACACTTTTTAGCGTAAAAAAACATCTAGAAGGCATAAAAATATGATAAATTACGTCAAGTATATATTCTATATACAGAAGTTAGAAAAAAATAAGAGAACCAATTTCGATTTTATTCCAAAAAAAAACAGAACTTTACTAGGGATAGAGATTACTTTATTTAACATATCTGAAATATTTTTTATAATTTACCAGTATTTTGAATATATACCCCAACATGTTTTGATGGAATTAAAAAATATATAGCTTATATATATATATATATATATATATATATATATATATATATATATATATATATATATATACACATATGTATATTGGCGTCAAAAGTTTATACAACGAAATACGCGTTAACGCGTGAACGGATTGATAGTAGTCTAATACTAAATATACATTTAGGCATGGCCGGGCGGTAATGTGTTAATAAAACACAAATCTAGGTGTCACATTTGAATGACCTTGTATATAGGAGACACAAACAAGATTAAAGGGTTTAAATATGCATTAATTTGCTTGCTATCAACTAAGATTAAGGGTTTATATATATATATATAATTATATATATGCTATCATATATTATATATTCTCTTCATTGTTCTTTTCGTCTCATTTAGATAGATAGATAGATATATATATATATATATATATATATATATATATATATATATATATATATATATATATATATATATATATATATATATATATATATATATATATATATATATATATATATATATATATATATATATATATATATATATAGATAGATAGATAGATAGATAGATAGATAGATAGATAGATATATTCATTTTTATAGGAATGAATTTATTAGTTTAACAATTGCTTATATTTCATGTCGATTAATTCTAATAAAATGGTTGAAATAAGATAATTAGTGATGATTAATTTTTCCACGAAAATAAGAATTACTACAAAAGTTACTACAGTTTTTTATTTCATATATTTCGTGTATAATATTCAAAATTGAAAAAAATCTTTTTATTAATGCAAAACGTCGATTAAAGCTGATTTGCGTGTCAAAAAATAATAGCAGTGATTATAATAGAAAACATCGAATTGATTCAACAAATAAGTTGAGATACTAAATAATAAAATTGCTGAAATATTTGACAGTTTAATTTAATAATAATTCGACAGTTGAGTTTAATAGTACAATATATTCATTTTTGTTTTAGGAAATGATTACTACCTCAAATTATTAAAAAATATTTAAGTGTACAATAATTTCTTATAATTCATTCTTCATTATTTATTTTATGTGATTTCTCTCTGACGATAGTGAAACATTCATAAAAATTCTTATTAACAACGAAGAATAGTAATTTCTTCGTGAAAAATGTTTGACATTTCAAAAACAAGTGTGTTTTGAGATGTACAAGAATACCTTGGAATATTACAATAGTAAGTGAATGGTAGATGTCGAAAATTCTGAGTAAAATGTGAAAACAGTGTTTTCGATATTTTTCTTAAAGATTGAAAAATTAAAACAGACACACATTTATGAAACATATTTGAATTGATATTATATTTGCAACTTATTTTGAGAAACAAAATTCTCAATTATTTAGAGGTATAAAAATAAGAATTGGAAAATATGAAAAACACATTCAATTAAATTTTGACAACTTTAAAAAATATTCATTTGATCTCTATTAACAATGAGGCCCATCAAAACGGCTACCAAGATCATGTGATCTAACTCCATTGGATTATTTTCTGTGGAGTTACGTGAAATCATTGGTTTATGTCATAGGTTCCCAACATTTTTTGGCCTACCGCCCCCTTTTCGAAAAAAAAATACTCACCTTATATATTGAAAAACAAAAACAGATTTTTAAAATTACTTTATTAAAAGATATTAATAATATTGATCTATTGCTCAAAGTTTATTCAACAAATATATATTATTAAAAAAGTTAATATAATATTATTAGTGAGAGGGCTGAGCTTTGTGTAATGACACTAATTTTTCGATATTTGGTGCCATATTTTTCATCAGCAATCTTAAATCGCCGCGTTCCATTATTGACAATCTGTTTCTTTTCTTTGTTAGTAAATTGCTGACTACACTAAATCCTCTTTCGTCTAAATATGATGATGAGAGAATGCAATGAATATCTTCTTTGATGCAACCCATAAAGCCGGATATTATACTGGAATTTGCCTTTTAAGCCAAAATTCTTGATATCCATTTTTTAATTTCAATTTCAACTCTTCATTTGTTGACAATTCTATCAACTCCTTCTGCAGTGATAATTCTGCTGTTTGTGGGTTTGAGAAAGATCCTAGTACCCAACTTAGAATGATCATGTTAAGGACATCCTAAAATCTATTTGTAAAATCTTCTTTAAGTGCTTCCAAATGCTGGCAAAATACCAGAATGTCGTCATTATTTGTTTCCACAGAGAAAAGATTCGGAAACTGATAGAATTGTCTTCGACCCAAGTTTTGTTTGTACAAGGCAAGTTTTGACACAAAAGCAGAAATAGTTGCCTTTGCTTTGATCAAATTAAAATCATCTCCTTGCAGCTGTAGATTCGTTTCATTAAATTTCATTAAGACATTTATAACTATTTGTTGAAAAATGCGTTCGATGATTTTCAGTATTAATCAAACTTTTTAGCGCATTCTTGCAAGCATTGCCTAGGGGGGGTGCGGTTGGTCCTCAACGCCCCCTAAATTTTTCTTAGGCCAAAAAAGCCCCCTTAGATCTCTTCAACGCCCACTGGTGGGCAGTACCGACTCCGTTGAGAACCACTGGTTTATGCTGATAAACCACAAACAACAGAAGCATTATAAATAAATATTGAACGTATAATTCATAAAATTGGACCACAATTATATGAAAGAGTAGAAGATGGTATAAAACTTCTATACTACATAAAGAAGCCGGAATAGACACAGCTGCAGAGTTCATCAACATTATGGTGTGAAAATTCTACACGAGAAAAAAAGACCATGATAACCCATTGATAAATGGCCTTGGAAGATCAAGATAGTACACATAGGTAGCCGGGTAGGAAAACACAGAAGAAGAAACGTCACAATGTAACCGTACATATTTACAGAGGATTACGAGACAAAGACGAAAAGGCCAGCCACAGCTGGTCGACAAAACGAAAGCACAATTATAAATTTTTCACATGGTCGAAGAATCAACCTCGGCCGGGACAAGGGTGGGTGAGCTACTAGTTACGGCAGCATCTATTCGACACAATTTTAGAATAAATATCAGGGTTTTTTTAAATTTTTCCCAGATAACGTACAGATACAGAAGACTGAACAATGTATAAGAAGATACAAACAGATATGAAGATATATAACGAGCTACGGGGGCATATCATACGTCCCTAGGTACGTTAAAGAAAAGAAGAGTAAAATCATCAGAAGACAAAGAACAACAAAAGCTGAAAAAAAGCTGTGAAAGAGTGATTAAAAATTGGACTAAACAAATAAACTATATTAAGCGAAGTCGTAGTGGCCATATGAGTGAAACTGTACTTCATCAATAATGCCATAGAATATGCTTAAAAATAAAAATAAAAAATAACTAATTAATTAAATACTTTTTGTTTCATTTCCATTTAAACTTCTGAAGTGCTTATTGGAAAACCCTATATTATTCACTATTCTTCATTTTTATTTAGGTCAGCTAGTATATATATATATATATATATATATATATATATATATATATATATATATATATATATATCTTATATCTTCACATCTTCACTTATGATGACCAAAAATTATTCGATTTTCGGTCTAAGAATCCCTCAAGTTTCAAAGTTTGTATAATATATACTATTTGTCATTGAATGTAAAGGGAAAGTATTAACAGCGGTCAAATTAATTCAATTTGAATAGTTCTAAATATAAAATTCTTACATTTCGAACAATTATTTTATTAACAATAACCTTATTTTCAGTTTGTGTTTGTATTTAGCAGCTTAAAATACAGTTATTTAGTTATATCCGCCTTCTATTGAATAATAATATATTTACAAATACAAAAAATGTTTTGAAAGTAAAATGACTAATTGTTTCTAAGGTCACCTATATGAATATTATGAAATAGTAAAATTCAAATTATATATAAAACGCTTTGGAACCTAAAAAAATGTTTATTTATATTTATATGTTATTTATGAAAGTTATTATATGTAGCACCGAATTAACATTGATTAATTATCCATTTTTTACAATAATTTTCTTTTAACTTTTTTGTATAGTAATCGTTATATATTTTATTTTACGGTTATAATGAAATGTTATTATAATAGCAATTAATTATATCGAATAAAAAAGCTTAACATTTTAAATGTAACTAAATTTGTAAATAAGTTATTTTACATAAATAATAAATACAGTTCTTTTTTTAAAAACACATTTGGCAATTATATTATTAGATTGTATCTCAATGCATTTTGTTGACAAACAATATATGAACCATATCGTACACTTTAATGCATTACACATGTAATACACGGAAAAGGTCATTTGTCTGGATTTATTCGTTTAGATTCTGATCGGTCAGGTGTCTGTTATGTTCATTTTTAAGGTCACACAGACATGTCGTGTATGTAATTACAATTATATAATTATGTCTTCAGAATATTCAATACTGCCGATGTATTTTTTACAGTAACATTTTTTCACATACATATACATACACACATTATATATATATATATATATATATATATATATATATATATATATATATATTAATAGATATTTTAATACATTGCTTATTGAATTCCATATTGAAATAACAACAACAGCTGATGTTCAATTAGACTACATTTGATTTGAATGTAGGTAAGATTACCGTATAAGATTTGATTGAACATGTGGTTTGGACCTCTAATTGATATCACAAAGGTTTTTTAAGTGCTATGTGCATTATTATTTAATTTAACACTTGTAAGTGATTTACAATAAAATAGTATCGTCCAAGTTTAAAGAAAATAAACTTCAAAATAATTTAAAAATGAGTAAATGTAAATAAAATATTTTTAAAACTGTGAAATAAAACACATATAAAAAATATTATAATAATATATAAGTGATATACAGTAATATAACTGTTAATAAGATTGTATTATATAATGCGATCTAACAATGATGGCATGATAACGAAGTGCGTATCAGAAAATAAAATCAATAAGATATAAATAATATAATCGATTATTGATTACTTTTATATAGTCTTGTAATATTGCGGATAACTGATTCATTTGTATTGAATTTTGTAAAATTTTCCACTTTGTCAAAAGAAATAGTAATTTTAGTCATGTTTTAACTATACATTTTTAAATAATGTTAATGTAATTAGGAAAAATAATTTTTATTTATTGAATCTTGTATCGAACTTTATATATATATATATATATATATATATATATATATATATATATATATATATATATAGTATATATAACCTGTGGGATAGTGATTATCATTATCGCCTATTATGTAGGCGAATGCATTTAAACCATGATCAGAGAAATAGAAAAAGCGGGTCTCTTTAGCCAACGTAAAGACAACCTGCCTAAGGAAATAAATGCTAAATAAAATATCCTTATCAACCCACCTGCTTCGCGTGGTGTATATAATCACGTGTCAGTGAATAAAAACGTTCAATGAGGCTGGCGTCTAACAGTAAACGAATATGAGGATATATAGTATTGATTGTGATTATATTATATACATATATAGGGTCATACAAATGTGACGCCTAGATTTGTGTTTTATTAAAAATAAATATGTTATATGGTGATGTATAGGGAAACATGTGTATAGTTTCTATTTAATAAAACACAAATCTAGGCGTCATATTTGGATGATCATATATATATATATATATATATATATATATATATATATATATATATATATATATACACACACACACACACACACAAATATTAACATCATCAT
>CP092088.1:13865006-13882506 GCA_029203775.1 Neoneuromus ignobilis | reverse complement strand
TATTAGATGAAAATTAAATATAATCAAAATACGAATATACAATCGAGCCAAAAAACGATTTTTTAAAAGAAAAACCTAAAAATATAAAATATAAGTGTTTTCTTATTGCATATCTTTTTTAAAATGTAATATTTATGTATGAAAAAATAATGTTGTTTATATGACAGATTTTAGCTTATACGCAATGCTACACTCTTTAAATTATATTTTGTGAGACTTTTTTTGAACATTGAAACACTTATCCAGCAACAATATCACGAATTTTCTCTTTTAACTTCTCAATTATCTTCGGTTAGTTAGTATAGACTATTCTTTGTGCAACCATACACAAATAAATCTAATGATTTTGGCAGCTAATCACACTTATTGGATTTTGAATTGACTTGTTCAGAAAAGATTTCTCATATAAGATACCAAAAAAATTTCTCTGCTTTGTAAATAAAATAAAATTGTATACTGTTTAGTAATATTTATTTAACCCTTTAACTGTTTATGTCGAGTATACTCGTCAGAGCGAAACGAAAATTTTTCGCATAATGTCGAGTATACTACCAATTTGAAGATAAAAAAATCAAATCGTATTATTATTTAACTTTAATTTTTTCCGAAAAAAGGGCAAATAAAGATCTTTTAAAAAATGTACATTTTGGAATACGTTAGTCTGGCAACTTTATTTATTTTAATACACAATAGTTTATTAAGCTGAAATAACAAATTCTGGGGAAGTACCGTTACAAAACTTTAAATCTTTAATTAAATCTTAATTTAAATTAATTTATTTTAAATCTTAATTTAAATCTTTAGTTTTGTAACTTAGATTTCTTGAAATTCAGTTGGTCTTTTATTGCTTCTGTTTTCATTCCTATAATGCCTTAATTTTATCTTTATGTGTATTTTTTTTATCAATGAAATAAATTTTGTTTGTTAACAACGAATAAAAATATATATTTTCTAAAAAACCAACACGCAACTTTTGATTTTTAATCATAATTGCCTACTTTTATAGGCAGAAACATTTTACTCTGTTTATGTCGAGTATATTCGTCTTCGCTGGAAAATAATTAAGCAGCCAGAAAAAGTTTTTCGAAACAAAATTAAACAGTTAAAAGGTTAACAATGTAATTTTTAACACAAATGAATTTTAACCCCAACACTGCAATGGTTTAAAGTGTTCAATAATCACTTATTGTTCACTTATTATTTACAATTATACCGGTTAATGCATTTCATTGGCGACGCCACCATCGTCAGAGCCTTTCTGTTAAAATAGATTTTCACAGAAAGGCTCTGATGATGATGGCGTCGCCATTGAAATCCATTAGTCGATATAATTATAAATAATAAGTGAACAATAAGTGATTATTGAACACTTTAAACCATTGTGATGTTGGGGTTAAAATTCATTTGTGTTAAAGTGAATCAGCCACAGTTCCAAAATAATAAATCATGTAATTTTTATTAATACTAATTTTTTCCCATCTTAATAGAAGCTTTTGAATTTCTCTCTGGTAAAATAACTCGTTCTTAGAAACTAAAAACTCATCCATTTTTTTAACATTTTCATTTAATATTTTTTCATTTTAAAAAGTTCTTAGAGACAAAAATAAATGGTAGTTAGTAGGTGCTAAATCTGAAAATCAGTTAAATTCTGCTATTTTCTATGGCTTGCTAAAGAAACGTGACTACGTTATCATGCTGTAAGATAATTTGGTTTCTGTTAATAAGAGCTGGACGATTTTTTTAAGTTCATTGTTTAAATTGTTCAACTGTTGATAATATTTTTTAGAAATGATCATTTTTTTGGATTAAAAAATTGTTAATAAATTGATCATTTCATTTTAACACAAATGAATTTTAATCCCAACATCACATTGGATTTAAAGTGTTTAATAATCATTTATTGTTCACTTATTATTTATAAATATATCGGCATACACCTGAATTTGATAATTTTTAACTATTTCGAAACTTCAAACGCGTTTATCTCAAAACGGTGTTTTCATAGTCGGTGATCTCGATATCTCAGAAATGGCTGAACCGATCGGTCTCAAATTTTCACACAATCTTTCAAATATATTCCTCAGGTATTGAACAAAGGAATAAGGTTTACAAAAATTATTACTATTTTTTAAAACAATTTGGAGCGAAAATTTTAGTAAAAAACGAAAAATTTTTTTCAAGTAGACGCCATTTTGTCAAAAATGAAAATTTTTATTATTCCTTCGTTCAATACCTGCATTAATCTATCCTTTAAAAGAATTGACCATATTTTTTGATTTCAAATAATCCAAATCGCCGATATGGAGATCACCGCCAAGCGCCTTTTTTTGGAGGTCTTTCGGGACATCGTCTGCAGGAGCGGTGCACTTCAATATTTTTTTATGATCGACATGTTATTTTATTCTTGAAAGTAGGATCTATTCAAATAACCATAATTTGTAATTGCAAAATAAATACTGTTTCTAAAAAAAATTCCTAAAAAAACGTCGTTTTTGCGCCTCGCAACTGCGTATAACCCCTTAAAGTGTTTAATAATCATTTATTGTTCACTTATTATTTATAAATATATCGGATGATGCATTTCGATGGCGATGCCATCATCATCAGAGCCTTTCTGTTAAAAATCTCTTCTGTTAAAATCTCTGATCATTTCATATCTCACCATAGAGACATCATTTTCTTTTTTTACACTTAAATTACATTTAGATGTTGACAAAGCGGATTGTTCACTTTTGCAGTATACTCTTTCCCTTACTGTATTTTTATATGTAATTCACTTTTCATTTCTAGTTACGAGTGTTCCAAAAATGATTAATTTTTATTACATGAAAATAGAGATAAGCAAACGCTTACTCGACCCTGCCTTTTCCCTGCAGTCAATTCATGTGGAACCAATCTTGCATATTTTGAAACGAATGCAAGCTGTCAGACATGATCTGAAACTGTTTGTTGGATTATATCGAGTTTTTCTACTATAAAACGTGTTTTCTTTCAAAATGTTACGAAGAACATCATCATTGATTACAGAAGGTCTTACAAAGCGTGGTTTGTCTTTAAGATTAAAGCCTTCATTCTTAAATTTTTCGAATCACTTCTGCATGTCCTTTTAGATATTGCGTTTGCTCCAAAAACCTTTAACAACTTTTGGTATTCTTTTACAGCATTCATTCCTTCTTGATATTTGTAAAGTACTCGATGCTGTAAATAAATCTTATTGACAGACATATTTCTTTTACTATTTTTTTTTTATCAATACTGATCATTAAACATTTGTTTCATTGAATGTTGAAGGGCACTGATGATAAAATATAACGGTAAAAGGAATGAATCATATACCTTTCATTAAAACACTTTTCTACATACTTAGAATTGTGCCTTAAGCAGATAGATCTTATCACTAGACTTAATATATAAGTGTGTGTGTGTGTGTGTGTGTGTGTATATATATATATATATATATATATATATATATATATATATATATATATATATATATATATCTGCCTTAATGATTAATTATTTTGTTTAAGATTGAAATTATTTTCACAAATTATTTTTTTTCAAAAAAATTAAAAGAATGAAATCAAAACGAGTTCATCTTTCACTATATATTTCAATATTGTGCTTAATTCATTCTAATGAACAAATCACTCACTAATAACACAATATTTCGTTAAAGTGTTTAATAATCACATATTGAACATTTTTTTGCTTATAGATATTTGAATTTTCGTGTTTTAATCCTAAAGTACGTCTTATAGATTTTATTACTCACATTTTGAGGTTGATGGCATTGTCACTTCAATCATATAAATAAAAAAGTGAAGAATATGTTAATTCTTTAAAAACAAGTTGAATATTAGATAGTGATTTATTGTTAAAAACGAGTTTGATTTAAAGAAGTATAATAAAATTATTTGTTTTTTTCAATTCGTCGCTTGATCAAGAATTCTTTTTAATTTCAATGGAATTGAATTGTTTATATTTTCACTTTTTTCATACTTTTCTCAGCCATTTTTTATTGTTTTTATTTCTTTATAAGGTCTTTATTGTATATTTTATATTTGCATTTTTTGTTATCAGTTTTTTTGGATTTTTTATCCTCATATTAATTCCATTTTTCTGTTTGTGCGATTCTTCAAATAGTTTTTTATTTGTTGTATGATATATATATATATATATATATATATATATATATATATATATATATTTGTTTCTGACATAGAAACATACATAAATATAAATATTAATAAATTAACACTATTTATTTAGATTAGAGTAGCTGTAAAAAATATACATATATATATATATATATATATATATATATATATATATATATATATATATATAAAGTATATAATTTATTTAAAAGAAAACGAGTATACAGTTAACACAAGTGTATTATTGTATTCAGTATATAATATGCATAAAACAGGAAACCTATATTTTTTAACAGAATTTCCAATTTACTAATTACTTCGACGAAAATTTCTTAAATAAACACATGATTGAAATTTCACAAGAAATATCTATCTCAATTGTACGAAAATGATCTCTAAATGTAGAATAAGTAATTTGTATTATTATATCTTAAAGCATTGAAAATTAAAGATTTTATTAAATTGTAAATGAATAAACTTTTTTACAAACTACAAAAAAAATCGTCTTTTTTGAGATATTTGAACGGGGAAAATATTTACTATATTTTTCGTCTGATGATCTACATATATACATGAAGTTCTATATTAATTATATATTATAATAAGCATACATTTTATATATTGTAGTTTTGATATTCAAAATTATCAAAAAGTGAACACTTAAAAGATAAATAAAATCATTCATATACCAAGTTAATAATAAGGTCAGAACATTACTAAGAGTAATAAATAATTACTAAGAGTTTAACGAATTTGAATTATAAATAAGGATATATATATATATATATATATATATATATATATATATATATATATATTATATATATATATATATTATATATATATATATAATCATCATTGATTTTCTGTAATTCTGCAAGCCCATCTTAGTATTAGTTTTAATTGTATTCGAGAAATTAGTGTAGTTTTCTGTTTTCTTAAATGTTGTTTATATATATATATATATATATATATATATATATATATATATATATATATATATATATATATATATATAGGTGGTCTAAATGATACTCAAGTATTTAGGCATACATTTACTTTTGTAATGTCATTTATTATTCTAATATCTTCCAGTCTTATTTGGGTCAGGTTATATAAATTGATATTGCATTCAATTCTTTGACCTAAATTCGAAGGATTAAATGTCCTCTTCAACACAAAAAGAAATTATTTATAAAAATGTCCAATAATAACTTATTGTTCATTTTATTTACTAATATGTATTTCAGAAGATGTCATTATATTGTTTTATTATGTTTTGAAAACTATAGATTAGCTATCGAAATGTATATTAATGAAAAAATGGAACAATAAATTATTATTGAACATTTTAATAATTCTGTGATATTAAAATGTGACTCATATAGTTAAAAAATAGTCATTTAATTTTTTTGTCAATAAATGATTTTATACTATCAAAGGTATTGAAAGAAATATATTTTTAAAAATAAAAAGTTGTATTTATTAAAATAAGCAAAATAGTAAATATTTATAGAAAAATTTTTGAAAATTGTCAAGTCTATTATTTCGAAAATTATAGTTTATCATAGATTTTAGAAAAACTTAGAAAACATATTTATTTTAATAAGAAAAAAATATTTATTATTTTATATGTATTCTATTTGCAATTATGTATTTATTATATAAAACATAAAATCTTTCATTTATTGCTTCAAATATTTCGTAGAAATACTTTTTAAGATATCGATCAGAGCGTTTAAAATAATTTCAATAACATCAAATGTGTATCTTTTATTTTTACTCTTATTTAGAAAATAAAATTATATAATTGAAAAATAACAAATCGGATTATTAACAAAAATGATTACGAACGAAATCTTCAAGAATTCTCAAACGACAGTTGATTGATACTTTATTGAATAAAACTGATTAATTGTCATATTAAGAAGTGCGAGTGAACATTTTGCCATAAAATAATTTATATCATCCAAGTAATACTTATTGTTGAAATTTATATTTTGTAAATATAATTCTTACAATTATATAGCTTCATAATTAATTCAATAAATTTTATAAAAAAACTATAAATTTCATTAAATCGTGCGTAAAGGTATATTATACAGTTGCAAAGATAATGTGTATAAATGCTAATAATGTAATTCAATATATTTATATAAATATTAATTTATACAATATTTATTATTAATAAAAATTGAACAATTAATATTCATTTATATTATTTATTTTATTTTAATGTTAATTTATGCATGTGCATTGATCTAAAAAATAGCAAAAAGAAAGTTAAGGACAAGTATGAAAATATTTTCTCGGAAGTACTAGTAAAGCAGTCGATGACTTGCTTATGCTAGTATTTCGTATGTATACGTGTTAATAGGTTCATGTAATGCAGTTAGATATTTTCTCTTTTAAAATCTAGCTATCTATAATAATTTAAAACTGTGCAGAAAATTTATTATAGAAAATTACATTTGCTTTATTCTGTAACTTGATTTTACCGTAATTTAATTATTTTTATTCAACATACATACATACATATATATATATATATATATATATATATATATATATATATATATATATATATATAATACTTGATACCAGACTTTTAATATCTTTAAGAACTTATTAAATATGACATCAGATTTTAATACAAATGAATTATCACCCAACAACACAAGATACTGAAAATGCTCAATAATCACTTCTCTTCACTTTGTTTTCAAACTGATGGCACTTTTCGATGGTTGTATTATCATTGTTAAAAAGTTATATTATAAATTCTGTTCAGATTAGATTTTAAATCTCAAGATTCTTTTTGAATTTTATTTAGTAATAAAGACAATAAACATTATTTATTGTCTTAAGAAAACAAATATATGAAATATTACATAAAACTAATCTGTATTAAATATATATATATATATATATATATATATATATATATATATATATATAAATGTGTGTGTGTGTGTGTTTGCATGTGCGTATGTGTATGTATGTATGTTTGTATACTTTGTAAATCTTATGATATTTTGACAAATGATTTATAATTTTTGATGTATGTAAGACTAAGGTACTTTCCATTTTTTCCAAAATCTATTACCAAATATGTTTAATATACGGGGTAGCCCAAATAAGATTGAAAGGTTTAGACATACATTTACTATTCTTCAGTATCGATTGGGCCACTATATATATATATATATATATATATATATATATATATATATATATATATATATATATATATATATATATATATATATACTCGTATAAAAATGTATGCATGTAGAGTCTAAGAAAGTTCAAAAGAGAGGCAGGGAGAAAGATATGAAAATATTATTTGAATGAAAATTTGTTGTTATGTTAAAATTTTTTTACCCTTGAGTTTGAAATATTCTCTTTTTGAATTTCAAAAGTCTAATTTAGATAATGTTTTTATATCTTCTTTTTCTGTGATAAACATAATAATCATTAAAATGTTATAATTTATATATAAAATGTCAATATTTAATTTCATACTTTACTTTTATTAAAGTTATTATTATAAAAATGAATTTATTATTATATTTTATTTCTGAAAATAATATATTTTAATATTTTTTTCATAGAAATACAAAGTTTTTATACGTGTACATACATAAATACATTGTAATATATATATATATATATATATAAATATACACACATCCACACACAAACACACATACATTCATTCATACATACATTACTTTTCTAGTGCAGATACCGCATATCAAGTTTATTAAATCTTATCTAGTTTTATAATGATCTCACACGATAATGTTTCTTCAACATTAATGGGTAATGAAATGGAAACAATTTGTATTTTAATTTATTTATATTAATATTAATATATATATATATATATATATATTAATATAGAATAGCTCGAATGAGACTGAAATATAGTAAATGATAGTAAGCAAGAAAATGTATATGTAAACCCTTCAATGGAAGGTTCTGTCTTATAATGTCAACTCAAGTTTCAAAGATGAGTCATTCTACAGAAATGGAATTTATAAATTACCAACACACTGGAAAGAGGTCATTAGTAACGAAGAAAAAAATATATTGTTCAGTAAATATTAATAAATATATTGAAAATGTTTTATTTTTTTCATTCAAAAACGGACAGAACTTTCTGGTAGACCTATTATATATATGAATATTTAGTATTAGTCATGAAATATTTTTTATGAAAAAAACTATTTTATTTTTTTTTTTGTTACAGGTAAGCACACAGAAATTCAAAATTTGGTAAGATTCTTATAAATTATTTTAGTTCATTTACAAATATACGTTTTTAATTTTTCACACAAAATGTATAAAATATGAGCATCTTTTTTTTAGTGTTCTCATTTACATTATAAAAATAAACTGTACTAATTATTATTTATATTAATCTTATATATTATAACACGGTATATATAATTTATGAATTAATTAAATCATTGCAGAATTAAACATATATATATATATATATATATATATATATATATATATATATATATATATATATATATCACAAACTCTACTAAGATAATGATGAAGTAAATATTGTAATAACTGTAATACGATATAAAATATTTTCTTATGCAGTAAAAACAATATACCGCTTAGTGCCCAGTGTATTTATTTATTTGTTTTTTAAAAAACAGCAATATAAAAGTGTTTTATCAAACTGCATTTATAACAGTAGTTTAAATACTTTAATTATACTCATTTATTCAGTATTTGACACAATAAATCAGTTTTAATTAACTGCATTTAATCGAACATCTGCAAAAATCAATTAATTATTTAATATATATCACACATACACACACATACACACACACATACACACACACACACACATATATATATATATATATATATATATATATATATATATATATATATTCTAAAAGTATACGAAGTTTGATTTGACAGATTTTTGTTTGTTTTTTTTAACTAGAGAATTTTTTTTTGTTAACATTTCACTTATAACTATGTTCAGTTATTTGAAATTCGATGTTTACTTCATTAGTTATGATGTCAAATATGTAATTTTTTTAATATTCGTCGAAAAAAACAGTAGACAATAAATAGAAACATTTTAATAAAATACGGTAATGCTTTGAATGTTTAATAAAGATTATAGGGAAAACATTTATCACATATAGTAGTTTACAAATAGTGTATAAAGTTCCAAAAAAAAAGAATTTAGAAGTTGATGAACGTAGCAGGCGTTCTTCAATTAATTAAAAAGGAAAAATTGTGGAAAAATTAAACATCATCTTTGCATATCTACAATATTAATTGAAAATATCACTTGTATTAATAAAACGCAAGTGTATCTCATATTGATTAAAATGTTACAATGAAAACAAATTTTAGCGCGATTTGTCTGCACAGATCTATTATTGTACGCAATTTTTTAGCATCAAAACGTATCATAGTGCTTAGTGATTCTCCTTATTCTCATGATTTGATATCCTATGACTATTTCTTGTTTCCAAAACTAAACATGAATCTAAAAGAAAACCAATTCAACATTTTTTTCGTATCTAAAAAGCTTTGATCATTGATATTACGAAAAAAGAGTACCAGATATGTTTTCAAACGTTTATAGTCTTTTCGAAGATTGTACTTCTTCAAAAGGAATATATTTTGAATAATCAATAATAAAAATCAGTTATAAAATCATTTTTTTTAAATTGAAGTTTTGATACTTTTAGGACAAACTTTTTTTCTATATTTATCTTTTCTTTATATATATATATATATATATATATATATATATATACACATACATACATACATACATACATGTATACATACGTACGTACGTACACACACACTCACACAAAATTAGTGATATTTGTCATTATTTATATCAACAGTATTTAGTCATAACGTTATAATTGTCTTTAGATGCAGAATTTACGAATTTTATATTGCCATGCTTTAGAAATAATGGTATTGTTATTGAAATACTTAATAATAATTAATAAGTAACTAAAATCTTGTGAAATGGATAATAAATTTATCATAGAATCTTATACAGAAGATAATAATTTTATTAAAAAAGTGAATTTATCATATTGTCAAAATGATTATTTAGAAAATTGTTTATTTTTAATTTCATTTCTTTGTAATTGGAAAAATAAAAAAATATAATGAAATTTCATCAGAAATGTACGTTACTTTTTACTCCGTATAAAGCTATTACGACACACACACGCACACACACACCACACACACACACACACACTCACATATATATATATATATATAGAGAGAGAGAGAGAGGGGGGGATTTTTCGATAAGAATGTCAGAACTTTACAGCTGGTGCCAGTCATGTTTGAATTTTTTTTAAGCTTATTTTTACACTTCAACTCAATATAGTTTTGCAAATTATCATAGAACGTTTTACACTTCAACAATGCTTAGAAATTGTAAAAACTTTAATAGACTTATTGAAACAAAAATTTAATGAGTTCATTATTTCACCAAATGGACCCATAAATTGGCCACCAAGATCATGTAATTTAACTCGGATTATTTTCTGCGGAGTTATGTGAAATTACTGATTTATGCTGATAAACTATAATCAACAGAAGCATTAAAAATAAACATTTAAAATGTAATTCTTAAAATTAAACCACAATTATGTGAAAGAGTGACAAAAAGTTGGACTAAACAAATGCATTATGACAAGCAAATTTATGGTGGTCATATGAGTGAAATTGTTTTCAATCATTATGCCATAGAATATTCTTAAAAATAAAAGAAATAAATAACTAATTAATTAAATACTTTTTATATTATTTTCACTTAAACTTCTGAAGGACTTATTGGAAAACCATATATATATATATATATATATATAAATATATATATATATATATATATATATATATATATATATATATATATAAATATATAAAGAAATTCGTTGGAATGAAATGGAAGAGAAAAGCATTGAATTATCGAAGTGGAAAATTTTGGTAGAAGTCTTTATCCAGCCATAGATCTCTCTCTCTCTCTCTCTCTCTCTCTCTCTCTCTCTCTCTATATATATATATATATATATATATATATATATATATATATATATATATATAGATATAGATATAGATATGTATGTATGTATAATCCACGAAAAAAACTTTAGAAAGTAAAATTTGGCTTTTAATTTTTAAAATTTTTTTGTAAAAAAATTTACAGCTTGTAAACATGCATATTAGTCTGTTATATTGGTAATATATAAATTAAATAGCTGCGTTATTTTTAATCACAATATTTAACTGGTAGAACATTAACATCGTTTTAAGATATTAATAAATTACAATTCAATAATTTGTTTTGAAAATTTAGCTTGTGTTATTCAATTTCTTATTAAGTTTCACACAAACATTTCCAAATCAAATTGTTAATAAATATTTTAAATAATTCTACCTGTATTTATAACAAAGTTTGTAAAAACTAATCTTAAAATAAAATAATATTATGAGTCTAGTAAAAAATGCAACGAGTAAAATTTTATTGGTGTAAATAGTTTATTGGTGTAACTGTCTCTGTGTTGTAACTCGTCTTGCATACATATATACCTACATATATGTATTTAGCGGACTATACACGCTCAACAGCTGTTCGTTTTGTTTGGACAGGTCTGCCGGTGGAGCAAATGTTACCTGTTTGTGAACACACCATGCACAATATGTATTGTCTTGTATGGTAATGAATGCTGTTCTTATTATAGATTATGTAAACTGCAGACGGAGTGTGCTGTTACGAATTATAATAAAGAATCTACTAATTGGTTAACGGTTGTGTGCATCAATAGATTTACAACTATGAACCCATCCTTTCATTGATAATATTGGATGCAACTTTTTATTGTTTAAAAATCTATTTTTATTTATTTTCATTTACAAATAAACGAAATGCATTAAATAAGACATTCGGACAATGTTAAAGCCATCTATAAAAATATATTTGTTTATAAACATTGTCAAGTTCTTTTTTTATATAACAACATAGGAAAAATTATTATATATAATTATTTTGTTGTATGTCTTTTATGAATCAATAGAATATTTTTTAAATAAATAATGATTATTTATTGTAATTGTCTACAAAAATAATTTAAATAAACATTATATATATATATATATATATATATATATATATAATATATATATATATATATATATATATATATATATTATATAATATATATATATATATATATAATATATATATATATATATATATATATATATATATATATATATATATATATATATATATATATATATATATATATATATATATATATATGAATATATATCGATATTTAATTTTGATTTAAAAATATTTATTTTTAGATTTAGCAAATATTTAAGTGTGCAATTTTAAATTTAAATATACACTTAAATTCTGATTGAATATTGATATAAAAATAGTTTGTGGTAGTAATAGAAATGAATAATTTAATACATATACTATATATATATATATATATATATATATATATATATATATATATATATATAAAATTGAAATTAACTACTATAACTGATTTGATTTTAAGCTATAATCTTCTTGCAAATTATAACTTCAAATCCGGTTACAGTCAATGCAGCAGAACGTAGTCATTAATACTTTTTTAATCACTCTTATTTAAATAATGAACTTATAACGGTTATTTAACTGTTTGGTAACATATAGTCTCTTTATATTTTGTTCTTCCGTTTTGAACTGTCTTAATTTAACTACTTTCATATATCTGCTCTATAATAATGGCACATAAAAAATAAGACACTTTATATACACATGTGTGTGTGTATGTGTGTGCATGCTTGATGTGTGAATATCTATATGTGTAGGCCTGTATGTGTATGCTTATATGAGTGACTAACTGCGTTTCGTTTTTTTATATGAACAGAAATAAAAATGATTTTTGTGTATGACCATACATACATATATATATACCTATATATTTATATATATATATATATATATATATATATATATTTACACTATATGTACATATATACATATATATATATATATATATATATATATATATATATACATATATACATATATATATATATATATATATATATATATATATATATATATACAAATATATATATAAGTTCTTATAAATTATTGTAATTTATCTTTGTTAAATTAATTTATAAATTTCAAAATAAAATAAATTATTCTTAGAATGAACACTTGTAAGTAATTAAATTTAACTCAAGTCTTTTATCATATATTTTCAATTCGTTTTTAAATAAGTATTGTAAATTAAATAACAACTAATGTAGAATATGACAATATAAATATTTTATATTTAATTTTTTTGGCATATATATATATATATATATATATATATATATATATATATATATATATATATACACACACATACATACACATACACACATATATCATCATTGCCATCCGGTTTCTATCTACTGCTGGATGAATACATCTCCTAAAACTTTTCATATTAATCCAGTACAGTTTTCTTCTATTCTATTCCAATTATTTTCTTATATAATATTTCAGTTCTATTTATCCATAGGTCCATTCTTGAGCCTTTTTATATTTCTAGGATTACATTCAAGAAATTCTTTTGTTTATCGATGGTCTTCTCTTCTTGCTATATACATATGACTAGCCCGTTTCCATTTTGAATTCTCACTTTTGTTACGTTTTATATTATTGTTTTCTTTTTGATTCTATGTATTTCTAATACGCATCTTTCCATGATTATTTATGTTGTTTAAAACGGTTAAATTTAAGATCCATCCTTCACTATCATAACTGAGAATACGTAGGTGAATTGGTAGAAAAAAATTCATAGAGAAATGTTAGATTTTGTGAATTAAGAATTTCTTCGGAATTGAACCAATCGCATTTTTATTCTTCTATTTCATTTCGTTATTAAATCTGCGTGCTCGCGTGCGTGTGTGTGTGTGTGTGAGAGAGAGAGAGAGAGAGTGTATGTTAATGAATTATTCTAAATACATATAATTTTTAACCTCTGTTATGTCTATATTTTTAAAAATATTTTCTTTGGATTTGCAAATTTATTATACAATTATTTTGTTTTATTGTGATTCATCACAAATACATTTTTTTAATTTTCTTTGTTCAATTCTATTCTTCTTTTTTCAACTCCATCTGAGTTTATTTGAAAAAAACAAATCTTAAGCGAATATATATTAGTTGTTTTGGAACTGTGGCTGATTCACTTTACACAAATGAATTTTCACCCCTACACTACAATATTTTTAAGTGTTCAATAATCACTTATTGTTCACTTGTTTTTATAATTATATAATTTATAATTACATAATTATATAATTATAAAAACAAGTGAACAATAAGTGATTATTGAACACTTAAAAATATTGTGGTGTAGCGAATATGTATCTCGCTATTTATTTTTAATCTGAGATTCTTAGTTTACTGTCTTAAATAATTTTTCCAATTCCCCTGTAAATAGCTCGTTGTTGACATTGCATCATCTTGTTTCACTTCTTTCTTGATTTTAAACATTCATATTTCTTCATATACTTGTATGACTATGTAGCATTTCTATAAATATTTCTTAAAAATTCGGTATATATTTCCTCAATTCCTTGATTCTTAATTGCATTCAATATTATATATATATATATATATATATATATATATATATATATATATACATATATGCCAAATTTGGGAGAGGCCTTCATTAAGCAGTGGACTGAGAGGAGATAATGATGTTATAAAATACACACACTCACACACACACACACACACACACACACACACACATATATATATATATATATATATATATATATATTTAAAAATAAAATAACTTAATATCTTCTTTAATAAATTAATCATTGTATATAAATAAATCAAATAATGTCATTATTTAATGGCATAATGTAAATTTATATTAACTTTGTCTTAATATGATTGTAAATATTAGTTCTTAATTTATTATTACAACGTTATCAATTGAAATTTAGAAATATAGCACAACTGAGGAATTAATTTTTTTTCTTCACTGTATCTAATCTTTAAAACTTTACCTGCATCTATAATTTTATTGTCGACAATATATAGTTACAAATTAAAGAAGAATGTCTTAAAATTACAAAAAATATTCATTTAGAATATTTTATTAAAAGAAAATAGTCGTATGTGTAAATATTTTTACATAAATGTAATTTGCCTTAAATATAATGAAGTATACCCAGCTATACTTACAAATAAACATTGTGTCTAGTTTTAAATTTTTTGTAGATATTAAATTTTAATATTCCTTAATTTTGTATAAAATAAGTATCATTGTAATTGATTGTTTTGGAACTGTGGCTGATTCACTTTAGCACAAATGAATTTTTATCCCTAACACCACAATGGTTATAAAGTGTACATTAATTACTTATTGTTTATAAATATGTCGGGTGATGTGCATTTCGATAACGATGTCATCAACGTCAGAGCATTTCTATTAAAAAAAATAATTGTAATTTTTTGACTCTTTTATATTTTTTACTCGGAAGATTTTTTTATTATAAGTATTTTTGGAACTTTATATAAAAAATACATTATTTTGCTATTAATAATATAATTCAATAATATAAATAAATACATATAAATAATGTTATTTTATGTCAATATACTTATTGTTGATTTTAGTTTATTATTCTATCAAAATATTTATATATTATTGAAACAAGCATACTTGTATGCTAATTAAGAAAATAAACAATGAAAATTTGTTAACAATATTGAAATGAAAACATGTTTGGGTTTTATTATTCTAACTGATGCTGATAGTTCGAAAGTACTTTGCACTGAATTTCTTCATCCAGTTTTTGTCTCTTGTATTGTTTAGTAACTACGACTAAAAATTATTTTATTAGAATGTATGGAAACATCTGTGTTGATCGTCAAAATACTAAAAACTATAAAGAGAACTTGTTAAGAAAAAATTGACAACTATTAGAAATCTGTAGGATGTGCTTAATTGTTATTTATTTTTGTATTATTTGCTAAATGAAAATATAACTGTGTTGCTGAACAACTAGTTTTATTTCGAAATATTATATATATATATATATATATATATATATATGTATATGTATAATATGTATGTATAAAATTGTTGTCTAAAACAAGAGTATAAATATGAATCTGAAGGTTGATATGATAATCTAGTAATGTAAGGATTGAAAAAATTAAGGAACGAATATAAAATATATTTTTTAAGTAATGAAAATTTATTATTAATTACTTTAGTTTTTTGCTCATTATATATATATATATATATATATATATATATATATATATAAATTAGAAACTACTATATTGTTGTTATTGACTTCTTGTCTTTATATAAAATATTTATATAATCTGTTATTGAATATTTCTTTATTAGTAAAAGACATATAGAAAGAAGTAAATGTATTCTAATTAATCTATATACGAGTATAATAAAAATATTTATTTTTTTATATAAAGGAGAATTTATTAAAATAATTTTTAGGTTATTTCTTATCGTTATTTATTGAATTTAGTACCTTTTTAATATTAATTAGAAAAAAGTTATTAGTAATAATATTTTATTATGTAAAATACTGGAAAAGTTTGATTTTATTTTCTCATAACGTCTATCTATAAAATATTATTCATTTTTTTAAGTTTTGGATAAAAAAAAAAATTCATTTTTGTAAACAAATATAATTTCTGTGGAATGTATGTAAATTCCATATAATTTTATATTCGGTTTTATGAGTTTTAACCATGAATTCTCTCTACGTTTTTGTTGTTGTTGTACCTAAAGATGTAATCATATATCGACATACATTTATTTATTTTTAATAATTTATTTTCATAAGTATTTGCTTGTTTTTATATCATTAAACAGAAATAAATAAAATAAAAAATGTATATGTTCGTTGACTTGTATTTTTTTTAGAAAGAATCGTACATAATATATGGTTTACATTTAAAATTTGTTTTTAAAAGTTGTTTTTCTCTCTCTTACATATACATATACCTACATATGTATATATATATATATATATATATATATATATATATATATATATATATATATATATGTAGTGGGGCTTAAATAAGACTGAAGATTTTAGACGTACATTTATTTGCTTATTATGATTTACTTTTCCTTACAGTCATTTAGTCTCATTCAGGCCACCCTGTGTATATATATATATATATATAAAGTAAGAATAAATTTCCATTTTTTAATTTTACATTGTATAGATTTTGTTGTAAA
>CP092088.1:13752506-13860006 GCA_029203775.1 Neoneuromus ignobilis | reverse complement strand
CCAAAAGAAATAAGTACTTTTTTTGGTTTTATCATAAAAATATAATTTCTAATTATTACAGATAGAAAGGTTGAAAAAATGCTACTATCAGATATTATTTTGAAACAAATAAATTACTTACCCCTAATACCACAACATTTTATAAAATCTTATAACGTACTTTATTTGCTATTATGAATTTCAATAGTCATGCTATGATTGTCAAAATACTGTACTATGAAATAGCTTACAGACATTGGATTTCAATAAAATATAAAAAAAGTATTTATATTATTTATAAAAAGAAAATGTTGCTTTGTCGAAGATACTATAGTTATCAAAATGTATATCATTGAATAAAATAAACAATAAATAATTATTGAATACTTTTATAAAATATTGAAATATTGGAATGGGTGTTTCAATTATATTAAAATGGATGTGTCACAGTACTTAAACAAATAGTGACTTAATAAGACATCCAACAAGAGATTATTTTAATTAAAGAACTACTTTTGTTCATTCTACAATCAAAATGATCAAATAATAAATATTTAATTAGAAAATTATAAAAAACAAATCGGTGAAAGTTTAATCTCTCAATCTTAAAGGTTTTCGAGGTTTAATTATTTTCCATTCCAATATTTTTAATTCATTATCTTTATTAATTAATATGTTTAATATTAGTTTGAATTATTTATTATTATTTCGAAAATTAAGTAAAACTTGTATCTTATTCAAATCTTCATCAATTCTTCGTCTTAAGCAAGTACATTATATATATATATATATATATATATATATATATATATATATATATATATATATATATATATATATATATATGTAACCATCAACAACCACTTTCAATCCACTACTGGATAAACATCTTCCCCAAAACTCTCCATTTTGACTACTTCAACGGTTTTCTCTTCTAATGCACTCTGAACAATTTCCTTATTTTTCTATCCATGTTTTTTTTTTTGGTCTTAATAGCGTTTTTATCTATCGGTGATCCCTTCTTCTTTCTACATGACCAGCCCATTTTTATTTCAATTTTTTTATTTTTTCCATAACATTCATAACTTTTGTATATATATATATATATATACACACCCTTCCTCAATTTACGCGGAGTATCCGTTCCACGTGGATATGTTTTACGCGAATGAAAATCGCGTAAATTGAGTCTGTCAGTATAATAGAAAAAATTTTGGAAATAAAAGCTAGTAAAGTTGTAGAAACACATATTGATTTCGCATAGCTTAACAAAAAAATAGTGACGTTTTAGAAAATAAAAGTAGATAAATTTTATTCGGTGTCACTATCGCTACTGTAATTCAAAACAATCAACCTTTTATATATTTATATCATGCTTTTATAAGTTCAAATAAGAATTTGCGTCACTCTGATATATAATAAATTCCATGAAAAAATATATATAATGAAATCTATCTGACCGCGTATAAAAAGTGCTGCGTAAATCAATACCGCGTAAAAAAAGTCCCGCGTAAATAGAAGTATAATTTGCCCCGTAAAAAAAACTCGTGTAAAAAAGTCTCGCGTAAATTGAGAGACGAGTGTATATAATATATATATATATATATATATATATATATATATATATATAATATATATATATATATATATATATATATATAAAGTGTATCCATAAATAATGTATTTTTTTCAAAATTTAAAAACATTGCCATATACTTATTAAATAATTATTATAACTTTTAAATAATTAAAAAACGACATTGCTTATGAGTACACCTAATATATATATATATATATATATATATATATATATATATATATATATAAAGAGAGAGAAAGAGAGATCCAAATGCGACGTCTATATTTGTGTTTTATTAAAAAGAACCGATACACATGTTTCTTTTTAATGAAACACAAATCTAGGCCTCACATTTGGATGACCCTATATATAATATACTTCCTTGAATAAATTAATTTTCTAGAAAGAATATTTCTTTTTCATTATTCAATTTATAATTAAAAAAGAAATATGTGTAAATATTAAAATATGTCAAATTCAGCAATAATAAATAAAGGTACAAAGTTTTTTAAATTATCTGAATAGAATTTATATTGTATTAAAAAATGTATATAATATTCTATAGTATTGGTAATTATTTTCAAATATGAAATGTATTTTTCATTTTTTATACAAAAATTTAATATTATAAACAAAATAACAATGAGTTAATTATATTTTTTGCTTCAATTTACTTTATTTTTTATTTATATTTATTTTAAAGACAATATATCCTTTATAGCAGTAATTTTATTGAAAATATCGTATATTTAAAAGAATATTCTCTTTATAATTAATAAATAAGACTAAATGTTGTTCAGTATTAACATGTACAGTTACAACAATAAAAATAATTCATTAATAACCTCTTTAGCAATTTATAAATATTATAACTGTAATTTTTATATTCAAGTATTTACTCTTTAATGATGTTGATCAAACAATAAAGTGAAAATAACTTGTAAAAATATATAAACTCGTTGGTATTTTTATTAGGTTATATAGAGATATAAACATGTAATGTAAAAATAATCAAACATTTAATTGATATTTAATTAATATATAATTGAGAATTTCGAAAGGTTTAGTATATAACATGCAAACGAAATGTAATTGTCGATGAAATGAAACATTATTTGTAGTGATTAATGAAAGTAATTCATTCTCCTTTCCTCGAACTGTAACTCCTTTTTAAGTATCAATGTACAAAACACATAGTACATGTTTTATAATTTATTTGATCGCGCAATTATCGTTATTGAGACGTGTTGCAAAATATTGAAATATAGCAGGTCACCATTTTAAGCACTTGCTTTATGTGGACATGTGCCTACGATGAAATTCGATTGCACGTTACTGACCTCTCGTTCAAAATAACATGGAAACATTGCTTCGTGTAGCATGTAGTGGGATGTACATTTTCATAATTACTGGTTTTTGTATGTATACATGTATGTTCTACAATCTTTATAACGTCATTGTTTTTAGATAATATTTGGTTTTTTATTTTTATCGAATGTTCATTTTAGAAAAAAATATTATCGTATAATCTTATATTTTTTGTATTTGATTATATATACCACGCCTATTGTTTATTTTTATATTTTCGTTAGTTTTTGATAATTGCTCATTTTATTTTACATTAAAATAACACTCATTTCATTAACAATTTACATACTGTATTAAATTTATAACCAAACCCATTTTTAAAAATAAATAAACACATCTATTTTTAAAAAAATCAATAATTTTTTTACTATTATTACTCTTTTGGTTTCCTCTTTATGCTCTTTACATTATTTATTATATGATATCATTCAACACTCTGGTGAATTCAATATCAAATATTAAAATGTAAAAAAAGGACAAAATTATAACTTTCTATTCTAAGGATATAAATATTTGTAAATAATTGAAGTTTTTATTTGTTATGGAATTGAGCCGAATTTATTTTCATACAAATGAATTATCATTCCAGCAAAACAAGATATTAAAAAAATGTTCAATAAGTATGTATTGTTATAGCTGATGTTCATTTCGAAGGCAATGTCGTCATCATCACATCATTACGTTATAAAATCTATGATAAAAAATAGATTTTATAACCCAGTGTTCTGATGATAATGACATTGCTATCAAAATTCTTATCAGTTTATAAATAAAGTGAATAAAAAACAATCATTAAACATTTTTTAAATATATTGTGGTGTTGGTGTGTAAGTTTATTTGTGTGAAGTTGAAATCTTTGTTAATATTATTATATTTTAAGAATATACATTAAAAGAAAAAGCTTACAGATGGCAATAGTAGTTATTTAAAATTATTTTTCTTATATTTTTTAAAAAATTTTGGCTATCTGTATAAGAAGTAAAATATGCATGTCATTCTTATTGAGATTAGCATTGCTTTAATATGAAGAACAATGAAGCATAGGAAAAAGGATATTCGACACTTTTTAAATTCTATGTTTGTTCGAAAGGAAAGTAATAATAGGTACAATATTATCAAATTATTGCATTTGCTATTTTCTAATATAAGTGAATACCTTCTGTTGCAATTTTTTGCACCACTAAATGCTCTATCTTAACACTAAACCTACCGACAATTTTTGTATCCTATTCCCTATGCCTACGCGCGCGGTCAAATTGACCGGTACTGGTAGGTTTAGTGTTAATATTATTAATGTCAAATTGAAATTACATCTTTTAGGGGTTTCCTGTATAAATTATAAACAATTCAATGTCAAGTGGACATAAAAATAAGTAAAGTGCAAACAATTGTTTATTTTTCCTAAATAAATAATAATTTGTTTTTGATTTTTAAAAAAAAGTAATGTAAGTGTTTTAAATTAAAAAAACAAGCAAGCTGATTATTACTGTCGTGAAATTTTAGATAATTATGTGTGTAGTTAATCATTCTTCTGTTGAGGAAAAAATAATAATACTAAACTTTGATAAAGAGTTATAGGTATGTGTTTCTTATTGAAAATTGTAAAAAATCTGAAAAATAGTTTATTTTAATTGAAAATTTATTAAACATTTTTATTAATAGTTCAATTTCAAATTTAATTAAAGCAATGTTTATATATATATATATATATATATATATATATGTATATATATATATATATATATATATATATATATATATATATTTATATATATATATATATATATATATATATATATATATATATATAGGCTTTTTGTAAATCATCATCATCATCAAGTTTAGACTATTCCAGTCCCAGGCCTGTTTGATAATGTCAGTTTAAAAAGTTTTCTTGATCGATAATTGTTTTTTACAAGAAAAGATTGTCAGCCTTATGCTCAACTCTCGAAAAATGAGGGATTTATATATATATATATATATATATATATATATATATATATATATATATATATATATATATATATATATATATATAATTAAAATTCATTTCTTTGGAAAAGAATACTAAACAGTATAATATATAACCTAAAATACAAAATATGCATAAAATAGAAAAAAAACTTACAAGAATATATTTAAAATATAATCAATAACATTTAATATATACATAAAAACTGTCAGTTTAAAAACATCATAGTAATGAAATTTCTTTTCAAAAATTTACATATAATAAAACTTAAATTTGTTATGTAAATATAACAAAAAAATTAATAGCTTTATTTCATATTCTATTCAAAAAATACAAATAAAAATTATAATTATACCTGTAGAAACAAAGAAAAAACAGAATTATTTCTTTCGTTTATTTATTTAAAAATTATAAATAAATCAAGTTAAAACCTGTGAAAAAAATGAAAGAAAAAATAAAAATCAATTTGTTTCTTTATTTGCAAATATACAGAATAAACTTATAATTAAAATCTGGAAATTGAAAAAATACACTCGCACGTACATGGAAATTAAAACAAATAAATTAAAAAAAATCATAATGAACGATGTGTTTTTTATTATAAAATTTAAAAAGCTACCTAAATATATATATATATATATATAGAGAGAGAGAGAGAGAGAGAGAGAGAATCAAATACAGCTATTTTATTCTTTTTTGAACTGTGACATTTGTCTCCAATATACATCTTTTTATTAAAATGTAAATAAAACAATATCTTGATGGAAAATAACATATTATTAACCAAAACAAAATGAACTAGTCATTTTAGAACCATTTGAAAATAACTACATTTATATATTATATACATATATATATATATATATATATATATATATATATATATATGTATGTATATATACACTCACACATACATACACTCATACACACACACACATACCCACTCACACACACACTCACACACACACACACACACACAATCACACACACACACACTCACACACACACACACACACACACACACACACACACACACACACACACACACACACACACACACACACACACACACACACACACACACACACACACACACACACACACACACACACACACACACACACACACACACACACACACACACATATATATATATATATATATATATATATATATATATATATATATATATACATATATATATATATACATACGTAACTTTTGTACTTAATTTTTAAAGTTATAAACAAATATATAAAATTCAAGAAATGGTTATATACAATAAACAAATACTAACCTTCATATTAATATATTAACACTACTAATTTACTAACAAACTATTTTTTAGATATTTATAAACTAATAATATATAAATCTCGTAAAAATAAAAGCGTGTTTATCTTTTTTTTATAATAATTAATACTTTTATACTATATTGCAGATTATTTTAAAACACTACATATTTTGTAACATTCTACACATTTTATACATACAACAAACAAAAAAACACAGTAAACAAGTACCTGTATCTTTTCCTTGTGATATATTAGAATGTTCTCGAACTAACCCCCTCGTTCCACTCCAAAGATAATCATTTTTTTTTTAATGAACATATTATCCTATAAAATGCTTGAGCATAATACAAGCAAATATAGGCTATTGAATAGTAATAATTAAATTAAAAAAATAGTACCAAAAATTCGTTGAGTGTAGAAAAGTATATGATATATAACAGTGTTTCCCAAACTGTGGTCCGCAGTCCAGTACCGGTCCGCAGAAAAAAATGCCGGTCACAAATTAGCACTTTAAATAATATGATATATGTTTTTTACATAAAAGAGGGCCGCGCAAAAATTTTACCAAAAATACTGGTCCGCAGTCGAAAAAGTGTGGGAAACGCTGATATATAATATAATTATATATATATATATATATATATATGTACATAGATTTTTTAGATTTTAATAAACTAATAATATACTAACCTCGTGAAAATAAAAATGTGTTTGTCTTTATTTTAAATAACTAATATTTTTTTACTACATTACAAATTATTTTAAAAAACTTCGCATTTTATACATACAATAAACAAAATCAAATATAACATTATTATATTTAAAACAGTACGGTTATTTCCTAACTAATTTAGGATTTATTGTAAATATTAAATTCTAACAAAATTTATATATATATATATATAATCCTAAATTAGTTAAGAAATAACCGTACTGTTTTAAATATATTCAATATAAAAAGTAGAATTTTAATTTGTATCAGTAATTGATTAGTAATCACAATTTTTCGTTAATTAAAAACGTAATTATCAAAATTCGTCTCTAAATTGATAGATTTCCAATATAATTCCCTATAATTATTTTTGATAATTATTAAACTGAACTGAAATATTTATCAAAAAAACTTAAAAACTTACTGTGTTTATAAGAATAAAAATATAATTATTTTTTAGCAATGTGTATAAGTATGTACAAATTATATATATATATATATATATATATATATATATATATATATATATATATATATATATATATATATATATATATATATATTATATATATATATATATATATATATATATATATATTATATATATATATATATATTTATATATATATATATATATATATATATATATATATATATATATATATATATATATATATATATATATATACAAGTCTGTATTTTGTATGTTTGTAATATGTTAAAGATAAGGTAGTAGTAGACTTGCAGAGGCGGTTGTAGCCAAGTAACTAGGACGTTGAACTGTTGACTATTTTGTTATTAATTTGAATGCAGAAATGTACATTATTTGTATTAAGAAACTGCCGGTATTGTATGTTAAAAAAACGATTAAGAGATTAGATTCTTTAATTTGAAAGGGGTGTATTTTTTCAAAAAACTACATTGTATTTCATATATTGTTATAATTTATATTTGTATATTCTGTATACTTAGAATTTGTTATTCATATTTCGATTAAAAATAAGAAATTAAAATATCAAAATCTGATCAGATAAAAGATTCACATTAACTGTATTATGTTTATAAAAATTGTATTTATACAATTTTCTAAGTTTATTTTTTTTATTTTTAAATTCTACCGTTCATTTTATTTTTAATTTCCTTTAATTAATATAGGATTAAAATTTAAAACTATATATATATATATATATATATATACATACATACATATATGCATATATACATATAAATTTTTTTAAATGAAACATTTTCAATACATTATTACAATTTTTAACATTTTTGTTCTTTCAGTCGTTGATGTCGATAAATATTTGACTTATTTTCTTAAACATGAAATTGTTTATTTTTAAAACAATTTTTTATTGCTATACAATAGTTTACTGTTTGTTAAATAGCTATTATAATATTAAGTTTTAATTTGATTCAGAATGAACAATTTTTGTTAACTAAATATTTTTCGTAAACAAAAATCGAATTCTTATATAACTTCTGCATGTAGAAGTAATTACATTTATTTATATTTTTTATAATTTGCATAACATATAAAATGTGCTTTTATATATTAGTTACAAACTTTATTTTAAACTGACGAAATCTTTAATGAAATTATTTTTTTAAGAGTGAATTTTGTTTTTTTTTGTATATATATATATATATATATATATATATATATAGAGAGAGAGAGAGAGAGAGAGAGTTGTCCAAATGAATGTTACAATCTTGAGTGTATTTTTAATTTCCTTAATTATATATTAAAATTTATATATATATATATATATATATATATATATATATATGTAGGTGTTTTTTTAAATGTGATAGACATTTACATTGAAATTATTTTAAATTTCATCACGCTGATAAAATATTTATATTTTTATATATATATATATATATATATATATATATATATATATATATATATATATATATATATATATATATATATATATATAGTATATATATATATATATATATATATATATATACGAGGGTCGTTTGATAAGTATGGTGAAAAAATTACCATAAAATTTAAAAATTTTTAAATTTTTCATCAATATTTAAAATTTACCATCCTTATCAAACGTGTCCTATATATATATATATATATATATATATATATATATATATATATATATATATATATATATATATATATATATAACCGACTGGCAAAGAACAATGAATGAGACTTCTAGAATATCGATGATAAATTATTTTTATTATATTTCCTGATGGCCCGACTCTGTTCTCCCTCGTTGACCATCGTCGTGCACACAAACAGGTGTGATCATTTCCGGCGAGCAGACACCGAGACACGTCACTTTGTGCGTGCACATGACAGACGAGTATTTGTGCAGATAAAGAGACATGGTGTTGTCTGACGACACATAACGAGTTGCATATCGCATTCGTGTTGTTCACTAGACCCATGCGATTACAAAACTCGCAGACAGTGGTTGTGACAACGATATCGTTTTTGCATGTAAATAAACGTGCTTTATTCAAATATATGTATACGTGCTATAAACAATTATTAGCTTCTTAGGATTAATACATTGCACTATCATAAAATTTCAATTGTCTCTTTTATAATTTCAAGAAAAGGTATGTCAAGAATATTATAATACACAAAATTACACATACATACACACACACACACACACACACACACACACACACACACATATATATATATATATATATATATATATATATATAAGAATGGAAAATTATTCAGACAAAATTAGACTAAAAAAAGCAGTCAGACAAGAAGACAGTTTGTATTTCAAGTTATTTAATAAGATAAAAAATAAAGGTATTAAAATAAATGAAGAATATTTATTATATATAATGTTTTTTCAGTGTGATAAAAATTTAAATTGATTTCAATATTAATTTCTATCATGCTTAAAACACCCTATATTGACGATTTGTTGACGACGTACTACTTATAAGTGAAAAGCAAGAAGAACTTAAAAAGCTATTTGAAACGCTTTAAAGAAAAGTAGAAGTTTTGAATTACAAATAAATATTGAAAAAATGAAAATAATCTTATTAGATTTGTGAAAAAAATACATTCGAAGAATATGTGTTTCTAACAAGTGGATGAAATAAAATATCTATAAAAATTATACAATATGATGGTGACTTACGGCCAGAGATTAGATTGAGAATTAGAGTAACATAGGAACAATTTGAAAGAATGAATAATACAATGTAGAGTAAAAGATAATTGAGTTTAAAACGGAAAACATATAACCATTGTGTATTATCTGCTTGTACTTAAGGGTCAGAAATTTGATACTGAATGCAAGAACTTTTCTCCACGAAGCATGGAAAGGATTATATTAGAAAATTGTGTTATCAGAAACTTGTTAATGGATATGAAAACAAACAAGAGTAACTGATATAGTAGAAAAAATGAAATCGATGGATTTGGTATAGAACAAAAAGAAAGAATAATAAATGTACAAAAATTATTATCAAATAGCGACCAAAAAAAAAAACAGGAAATGATTCTATAATATCAAATATGGAGGGATAATGTTGTCAAGTATTATAGAGGTGAAGGTTGAGATGAGATTAACTGCAGGCAGGAAATAATGAAAGAATCCTGAGAAAACATTTAACAGCTAATGACATTTGATAAGGTTTTTATCTAATAGTTTGTGATGATTATATATATATATATATATATAATGAAAAAAATATATTATCCACTTAAAAAACTAACAATTATTTGAATAGTTGCATCAAATTAAATACAACGGAAGTGGTTTTTAATCGTTTATGATAAAGGTTATCTTATACACAGACAGATATATTTTCACATGTTTCCGTTTAATTTCTTTTTAAATGATTTATTATGTTAGGAGTTCATGTTATTTAAATATTGTAATAGAATAAGAAAATATTTTTTTCTAAAATACAAATAAGTTTAGTGTATACATACACACACATTATATATATATATATATATATATATATGTATATATATATATAATTTGTTTTGTAATTTTCTTATTATTATTATTAAATATAAATTCAATTTAAATATTCAATGTTAATAATTATGAACTGTAATATTAAAATATTTGGATGTTTTAATTTCAGCTAATGATAATTTTTAATTATCATTTCAAATACACAAAAAATATTAAATAAAAGAAGTTACGATCTAAAGTATATTTAATTATTAAAATTGTTCATTCTTTCATTCATTTCTATTTTATATTTACAGAATTAAAAAAATGGACAATTAAAATTATAATAGTTGAAAAATAAACAAGATTCACTAATATTCGTACATTTATTATTATGATGTAATTTTATGTAGAATATCTAATTATAAATTACTGTGCTGAATATTAAATTATTTTATTATGTATTAAAAAAATTTAATACCCTTGTGTGTAAAATATATATATATATATATAATTTCTATCATCATTATCATTGTTATCAAAGCTTATATTATTTCACTGCTGGACGAAAGCCTAATTGAATTCAAATAACTTTTTCAAATATTTTTGTAGAGATTTCGACTTTTTCGTGTCCACCACTAATCTCATCAAACTCTCTTTATTATTGATCCCTCGCATTTTTATCTACCCATCAATCATACATAACACTCACTTCATAATTTCATCTCTTCATCTTTTATGGAGTAACTTTTTTATCTTTTTGTTTTCATGTCATAATGATCTTTGTCCACCTATCACTTTTATTTATCACTGTCAGTGATTTTACTCGTTCTAATATTTGTATTAATTACTTTTGTATGTTATATCAATTTAAAACAATTGTGATCCCGTTCATAAACTCCTAACATTATTCTTCCCATACATTTTTGGGTTGCTAAAAATTTTTGTTAATTTCATTATCCAAATTTTTAATCCTTGTTTATAAGAAGGTAGAACACATCAGTTATATTCTTTCCGTTTCAGGCTCAATATTATTTTGCTCAATACATTTTTATCCTTTTAAATGCTACTTAAACTGCCCTGATACTTTATATCGTTTTTGACCATTGGGAACCACCATACCGTATTTTTTTCAAATATTTTTTCATCAATTTGTTTTTTATTGACCCTCTACATATAATTTTTCTTACAAAACTCCTCAACATTATTTTAGTTTTATTTATATATTAGGTCTACCGGAAAGTTCTGTTCGATAATATCATCTCAAGTTTCAAAGATGAGTAATTCTACATCAATAGAATTCACAAATTACCATCACGTTGGGAAGAGGTTATTAGTAACGAAAAAAAAATTATATTGTTCAGCAAATATTAATCCTTATCACTCCAACCGACAGTAATGCTACCAAGCTTAAGCCAGCGTTCTACTCCAACCGGCAGTGTCACTACTAGAATTTTGGAATTTTATTATTACTAACATTTATAGAAATATTTGAAAAAAAAACCGTAAAATATGAATAAAATTCTTTTTTGTACTCATATTTTTCGTTTACCCAACATTTATAAATATTCTTACAAATAAAAAGCTACCTTATAAAACTTATGCAGCGTCTTATCTTAGCACTTTGAAATTAACAAAGTTTGTTTGGAGTTGACTGAAAATCATTTCATAAAATTCTTGGAGTGATAAGGGTTAATAAATATATTGAAAATGTATTATTTTTTTTAATTCAAAAACGGACAGAACTTTCTGGTAGACCTAATATAAATATATATATATATATATATATATATATATATATATATATATATAAATGTTTATATAACTTGGATCAAAATTAAAAATTTTAACGGTTTAGTACACAAATGAAATAATATTTATTTTTTAAAAATAGTTTAAACAATGAATTCTAAAATTTATTTGACACTAATAACGATGATAAGATATAAAGCTTCTTATCGTTATAAAACTATATTAAATAAATACATACCAAATATGTTTTACTACTTTTTAACAATTGTATGTTATAGTTAAAATAAAATATTATGATCTCTCAAAATATTAAATGTATTATCTTTAAAAGAATTATTGCCAGATCATAGTATTTAAATGTAATATGTTTTTTCCGAAAGTATTTCGGCGAAGAATTTTATTTACTTTTTGTTACCAAATAGAGCAATTTGTCACGTCACAAGAGAATTGATAACTCAACAAAACCTTGTAAACAAAGCAATTTCAAGGAACAGTTTTTTTATAACTTCTAAAATTGCCCAGTTCTACTTGTTTTATTTTTCATATCATAGTAATGCAAACAGAATATGTGTAAAAGAAGTTAATGTGATACAATTGATCTTAAAAAAGTTTTAGTAGTTATAAAATAGTTTCATGAAATATATTGTATTTATATATACTTTTTTTTGATTAGTAGTAGACTTTACGTTTACAATAGTTTAAGAAAAATCGTTTTTGTAAATCACAACAATGCTGTACACATAAAAAAAAAGTTTCCATTAAAAGATTTTTATATTTTATTTTTCTTTTTTTTAAAAAAAGAAGAATACTTTTAAGTTATTGTTTGTTTTGTGTGTTAAAATACTTCTTAGTATCAAGTCATAAAAACATTATATTACAAAGGTATATTTTATTTTGATTTAAATCTTACACATAAATTATTTATTTTCATTATTTCTTTATCTTTACTATTCCTTATCTTTATTTTTTTTATCAGTTAAATGTTCTATAAAAACAATAAAATATTTTAAATGATCTATGAAATATATTATAATATAATTTCAACAATTAGAGCAAGAAATATTTATAATAAATATGCATATTTTATATATATATATATATATATATATATATATATATATATATATATATATATATTATTGTTTATAAGAATAAAAATAAAAGATCATAGTTTTTTGAATGTAATATTTTATTTTCAAAGTATTTCGGCGAAGAATTATATTTACTTTTTGTCCAACGCTAGAGCAATTTGTTGATCACTTCCGAATAATTGATAACTCAACAAAGTCTTGTAAACAAAGTCAATTTCAAGGAATCAGTTTTTTTATTCTTCTAAAATCTTTTTGCCCAGTTCTATTTCTTCATATTTTTCATATCATAGTCCGATGCAAACAGAATATGTGAGAATAGTTAATGTGATACAATTGAACCCTCTTCCAAAAGTTTTAGTATTATGAAAATGCGTTTCGTGATGAAAATATTTTGTATTTATTTATACGTTTTTTTGCAACTCGGTTTTAGACTTTCCAATAACAATAATTTAAGAAAAATGGTTTTTTTCCAAATAGTCGATAAGATTATTCCTTACACATAAAAAAAGACAGTCGCCAAAACCTTCCCGGCCGAAGGAATTTTCTTCGCCTTAAAAAAAGCAGAATCCCCTTGATAAGTTATTGTTTGCTTTTGTGTCTCAAAAGTGTAGTGATGTATCAAGTTTCATAAAAAGTGATGAAACGAAGGTATATTTTATGCGGATTTAAATGAAACAGCATTTCTTATTTATTCACAGAATTTCTTTATCGTTTATTATTTGACAATCACTCGATTTTTTTATTCAGTTAAATGTCAAATAAAAGGAATAAAAATATTTGAAATGATCTATGAAATATATTATTATATAATAACCTCAATTACCAGTGATGAAATATTTCGGAATAAACATGGACTTATATATATATATATATATATATATATATATATATATATATATATATATATATATATATATATAGGGTCATCTAAATGTGATGCCTAGATTTGTATTTTAATTAAAAGAAATTATACACATGTTTGTCTATACATCACCCTATACACATGTTTCTTTTTAATAAAACACAATTCTAGGCGTCACATTTGGATGACCCTATTATTGTATATTAAATAGCCAAGGAAGTTCTGTCGTTTTTGCATGTATCATTATTCCAAGAATTATTTATACATCGTATGATTCATCACATTCGTTACATTAACTGATTAATAAAGTACATACCTTGTTTAATTCATTCACTACACCTTGTATTTACTTGAATTTAAAATATAATTTCAACCCTTAAACATTTTTGTATAAAATAGTATAATATGCATATGTTTACTTCACGAATTTAAATTAGATTCGTTGCTGAAGTTACAAGAAAAACTTGTACTGCATATAGAGAAAAGGCCGTTACATCAGCAATGATCCTAAGCTGGTTTGAAAAATTTCCTTCAGAGGATGAGTCGCTAGAAGACGAAGCCATATCAGATAAACCATCAAATGTTAATATCTACGAATTACAAACAGTAATTGAAACAAATTAGAATTTAACATGTCAACATTTTGCTCATAAGTTCAAAATGAGGGATTAAATAATATGGAATCATTTGTATAAAATAGAAAAGAGGTGGAAATTAAGTAAATGAATACTGCACGCTTTATCTTTTGACAACAAATACAGTGTTTTAATATTTTTATATCTGTTTCACAGCAAAAATCGCGAAACTTTTTCAATCAAATTTTAATTTGTAGCGAAAAATTGATTCTATATTCTAACTATAAACGTATTTATCACTGACTATTACTGACGTATTTACCACTAATTATACAAATAGGATATAAAATAAAAATATAAATATAAAATATATTTTTGAGTAAAAAATATATATATATATATATATATATATATATATATCATCATCATCATAACGCCCACATCAGTCCACTACTGGACAAAGCCACAATGAAAAATTATTATTATTCATACGCTGACCATATATATATATATATTAAAAGTAAATTAAGATATATTTAGTCACTTAAGATTTACTGACGATAATATTATTATAATAACCCCACCCACAAATATATATATATAAGAATTGAAGATATATATATAAAATATGGTATATCATTAAATTATATATTTATATATATATATAAGTGAAATTGATATATATATATAAAATATATATATATCTGTGCGAATTTGGACATCACTTAAGATTTACTGGGAAAGCCCAGACAAACTCAAGAATTTAAGACAAAAAATAGTAAACATTGACTCCAAAGAGTGCATAATGTGGATAATAATAAAAACAGTAACCAGGGCTGCACAATGCATAATAATAAAAACAACCAGGGCTTGTAAATCGTAAAAAAATGTTTTAAAAATACAGGAATTTTTATTTAAATCTCAAAAGCAATAATTTTTTTTGGTTACTTATATATATATATATATATATATATATATATATATATATATATATATATATAGGGTTATCGAAATGTGACGCCTAGATTTGTGTTTTATTAAAAAGAAACATGTGTATAGAGTGGTATATAAGGAAACATGTGTATTGTTTCTTTTTAATAATACACATATCTATGCGTCACATTTGGATAACCCTATATACTCTTATTTTTTCCTAAATTTATATTAATTTAAGAAACATGTTTACAAATTATCATTTAACATAATACAAACTTCCAATTTAATTAAAAACAAAACAATTATTAGTAAATTTATTAATAAATATAAATATTTTTTAGAAAAAATCATATAAATATAAATATATATAAATTTTGCATTTTTTAAATCTACATTTTAAAATGACTATTTCTATATAATAAATATTTATTGTTAATTTAATTTCATTTTAATTAATAAAATGGAAAAATAATGAACAACGACTTTTAATTCATTAAATTGTATCTAACTGAAATTCTACTCATATATTTAAAAATATAACATTAACTTAAAAAAAATAATTTGTTTGTGTTTATTCATATGAACTGAATTTAAAAGTGAATTAAATCATACTTTTCGTTCCGGTCATTAATTAGTAAAAGTTAGTTTAATGACATAACACATTACTTAATAAAGTTAAATGCTTTATAATCATATTAAAGCGGTTAAGTTTTAAAAATATGCATAACGTATAATGACCGCAAAAATTTACAATTCAGATAGATTTTAATGACACTTGTTTAGATACACTTTTAAAAAAATAATTTCAATTTAATCTTTACGAAAAAATGGCCCACGATATTTAAAATAATTTAAATATTTGTACTTTTTAATATAATATAGTGTCATCTAAATGTGATGCTTAGATTTGTGTTTTATTAAAAAGAAATATGTTTATAGAGAAATATGTGCATAGTTTCTTTTTAATAAAACACAAATCTAGGTTTCACATTTGGATGACCCTATATAAATTTCACACAAATAAATTATCACCATCAATACCAAAAGTGTTCAATAATTACTTATTTTTCACTTTGTTGGTTTATAACAACAATTGACTAATGTGCATTTAATTAGCGATGCTATCATCGTCAGATCATTATGTTATAAAATCTAAACTAATTCTTGGGTAAAACATTGATATAATGTGATGTTGGGAGTGATATTCATTTATATAAAAGTAAATTTGTCAGTTTTAAAACAAATAGTAATCATATAAATTGTTAATATTTATTTTTGATCATAAAATGACTCATTTCATACTAGTATTGTCTGAAATAATGATTGGAATTTATTGATTATCATAGAAAAGGGTTCATTCTATCAGGATTCAAAATTTTTTCTAAAATATTTCTGTACTTTCTATCACATTCTTTAACCTACACGATTTATTAATTGTTATTATAAAAGATGTTTGTGAATATGTTCATATTTTAGATTTTTATTTATGTAAAAAAATCCATGAATTAATTTTCAATTCTATGTCTCTTTTGTTCATAATAATTTTTAAATATCATTTTCAATATTTGAAAGTTTACTATTTTTTGTTCTTTTTTAGAAAATATAGTTTTTTTAATTAATAGTACTGAAATTATTATTTTTTTAATAAATGTGAATGTTTTATATATAATAATATACAAAAATATTGATTTTAAAAATTACAATACAGAACTAATAAACATATTTTATTAATTTCATTATTAAAAAATTAATATATTCAAATTTCCAATAAATACAAAAATAAAATAGAAAAAAAAACATTATATTGAAAACCTAATCAAATTTTATTACACAACGCTCTGATGATAATAGCATTGTTATCGAAATGTGCACTAGCTTATTGTTATTATAAACAGTTAGTGAACAATAGATAATTATTGAACAATTTTTAATATTTTGAGGTATTGAGTATAATAATTCATTTGTATGAAGATTTTATTCTAAAAAAATAATTATTGTTCTATAGTAAAATTTTCAAAAAACATAATAATTGTGTCAGTGGAATAATTTCATTTTAAAACAATCTAAATTAATCTACTGTACAATCTTATAATCTTCACTAATATTATAATCTTATTAATCTACTGTATAATCTTAATATAAAATATATTGATAATAATTCTACTGATCTAATTTCTACTGATAATAATGGAAGATAAAAATGTTTTGTATTTTATTTCATAATTTAACAAATACGTTTTCAAATTTCTTTATGATAAAATTTTCTTGTGTAATTGAAATATATTTTTTTAAATTTGGAATTGAATGTTAATTTGTAAAATATTATTTATAATAAATTTAATTTTTTAGATAATAAATTATTGTATTAGTCAAATTTAAAATAGAAAAAAAATTATTGCAGTTATTAAAATCTTCATGTATTTTGAACCTTGTTTTTAAATAATTTTAACCAATCATAATTAAAGTAAATAACCGTATTTAACAATTTTTTATTCGTTTCCTTTTATTTTTTCTATAAAATTTTCTTAAGATTTTTTCAAAGTATAAAAATTTTTACAGAATATAATATTTTGTCAACAATTGAATATTTTTTTCATAATGTATGGTTAATTTGAATCATATTTCGATGGTCATTATTTTTAGACACAGGACACTATCAAATCTACAACAAGAAATCAATTCATATATTTATATTATTTTAGTAACATTTTATATTTTCTATTCATCAGTACTGCATTGATATCGAAATGAGAATTAGCAAAATAGTAAACAATATATAATTACTAAACACTAAATAATCCTGTGGTAAAAAAGATTAGTTAATTCATTAAAAATTAATTTCAGTATTTAATAAGATCTTTTTTTATTGGTAATTACATTCCAATTACTAGAATGTTTCATATTCTATTATAAAAAATAACATCTTGCCATTAGTTTTTTATTTAATTGATAAAAATGCTTTATTCTTTCCAAGTATGTGAACAATGAAATATACTGTGCATTATGAGCCATTGAATTTTTTGCTATATTCAGTATTCATACACCGTATATAATCGTATATTATTTACATTTTGTGTACATTTAACTTCTTTTATTAAAAAATGCCTTATTAAATTTCTTTTATGATTTTTTTTAATCATCACATCTTTATAGCTATTATAATTATATATTGTACTTCAAAATTACTTTTGTAAAGTTTTCTATACACAACTTTTTAATCAATATAATTTTTAATTTATAAACCTCATAAATATTGTTTTGAAATAACATAATATTTCTGATATTAATTTTTTATTCGATTTCCTAATGAAATATCAAGTATTTAAAATTCTTTATATTTTTCTTCATTGTAATTATAATACCTGGTAATTTGCATGTAATTGTTTTTACTTTTTTAGTATATTCACATTTGGAAGTAGTTGTTTACAAACTAAATGAAAAATAAAGAATAAAAGTCTAAAATAATACTGAAGTATCAAGTTTTCAAAACTATTTGAAACTGTAAATAAAATAACAAATACAAAAATATTTTATATCCATACTGAATTAATTTTATGATGTTTATTACTTAAGCAGTTTTGTAACAATAGTTTTTGTAATTTATACAATCTGGTTTTTAATAACAAGGCATTATTTTTGTACGTATATAGTATTTTTTTGAATTTATAGATATTATTGTTTCATTTTTTATTTATAGGTGTTATTGGTTTTATTTTTTAAATTTATATTATTATTAGTTTATTACAATTATTTTTTTCATAATGTGAGTTTGTGTTATAACATTATTATTCGTTATTACGCTGATTTTATTTCAGTAATAGTGTTCTCTCTCTCTCTCTCTCTCTCTCTCTCTCTATATATATATATATATATATATATATATATATATATATATATCTATATATTTGTTTCCTTTTATTAATTTATTGTTGGACAAGTCTCATAGAATACTATAGCTTTTTCTTTAAAAGCTTTTCTTGGCCTTTCCCACTTTTTTCTGTCCACCAAATCCAACCACTGCTTTCATTATGGTTCATAATTTTATCTCTCCATCTTTGATACAATCTCTTTCTTTATCTTCTTTTATTTTTTAGTCTCTATTCTATAACGATTTTTGTCTACCTATTGCTTTATTTATTCTATTAGAGTTGTTATTGTTGTCTGTTCTCGTATTTATTAACAGAATTTTTGATCATATTTAGTGTCTAAATCTCTGATCCATTATTACAAACAAAAAAACACATTGGTGATATGTTTTCTGTTTTAGTATCTAGTATTTTGCTTTTTATTATATTATTCATCTTTTTAAATACTGCTCATACTGCCATGATTATCGATTTATTCTATGGACATAGATATACATACATATAAATCATCATCAGTCTTTTTCTATCCACTGCTGGATGTAGTCCTCTCCTAAAACTTTTCACTTCGACTGATCCAATATTTTTTTCTTGTATTTCATTCTGACGAATTTTCTTATATATCTATCTCATCTATTCATGTGCTCTTTCTAAGTTTTCTCTTTTTTAGGTTCCTCATCAATAAATTTCCTTGTACATCGCTGGTCCCCTGTTTTTGTTATATGACCGGAACATTTCTGTTTCAATCTTTTCACTTTTCCATAACATCCGTAAATTTGATTTTTTTCTGATCCACTCGATTCTTTCTCTATCTTTTAATGTTGTTCGTAATCTGAATTTTTCCATTTTTCTTTATTCTGCCTAGAGCTACTGAATTATTCTAGTATACGATTATTATTCTACCACGAATTACTGCTATAGGTGAGAACAGGAAAGATATATTGATCAAAAATTGTTGTTTTTAAATTTAGAAGAATATCCGATTTTATAATATGCGAATGTCTTCTCATTTGACACCATCCTTATATTTATTTATCCATAAATATTTATTTAGTGTTAATGAGTTATACCAGATATATCAGATATTTACTGTTTCTATTTTTCGATTTTTCTTTAATGAAAAAAATCATTGAATATTTTTTTTGTCTTATTGAGGTTAATTATAAGACTAATTTTTTGTCTCTTCAATTCTTGAGTTTGTCTGGGCTTATTAAAATAATAATATCGTCAGTAAATCTTAAGTGATTAGATATCTCTCCATTCACTTTTAATACATATATATATATATATATATATATATATATATATATCACATAAAAATAATTTTTACTCAAAAATATATATTATATTTATATTTTTATTTTATATTCTATTATTTGTATAATTGAAATTTCGAAAGTTTTTATTTATTGTACGTATTTTTTGAGATTTCTTATATAATTATCTTTTGAATTAAATTCTATTTAATAGATCATTTCTTAAAAAATAAGAAAAATTTGTATAAGTTTCTAAAAAAATTTTTTATTATCAGAAATAAAATTTACGAACATATAACTGAATGAATTCTAATGTAGAGTATATTTTGGTAATATTCCTGTATATACGAGTGTCGTTTAATAAGTATGGTAAAAAAGTAAGAAAAACCAATTTGAAAAATTTAATTCAATTAATTAATTAATAAAATTAAACAATAAATAAATTTACAATACTTATCGAATGACTATCGTATATTATTATTTTTCATTGCAGATGTACGAGGGTCGTTTGATAAGTATGGTAAATTTATTAATTGTTTAATTTAATTAATTCAATAATTAAATTATTTTTTTTTATTTAGCTTTCCTTACTTTTTAACCATACTTATCAAACGACCCTCGTATTATTAACCAAAAATGTATAGGGTCATCCAAATGCGACGCTTAGATTTGTGTTTTATTAAAAATAAACATATGTATAGGGTGATGTATAGTGAAACATATGTATAGTTTCTTTTATTTCTCTTTTAATAAAACACAAAACTAGGCGTCACATTTGGATGACCCTATATAATAAATAAAAATGTGGTTTGTGAAATTTTTTTATTACATATATTGATAAAAAAAACATTTTAATGTAATACAACTGAATTACTTCACTAACGTCATAAGATTTTATAACAATTCAATAATCATTTATTGTTCACTTTATTTGTTAATTGCATTTCGATTGCTATTCAACGTCAGAGAGTTATGTTATAATATCTTTTTTTAAGGTTGTAGTTTGGTATTTATAACCTGAGCGTTGGAATACATATCAGGTAATAAAATAAACAATAAAATATTATTAAACACTTAAAATAAAATCAATAAAAAAACCTCTTGATATTAGTAATTACTTTTTGTTAAAATGAAACTATTACAGTACCAAAACAAATAGTGAAATATTGTATTGTTATTAATTTTATATGAAGTTTTTTTATTTTCAAACACATTAATTTAATACTGATTCAATTCTATAGACATTTATTTGCACATGTGATTTCTTCATCGAGTAAAATTTTATATTTTTTATTATAATTATTATATTTTTATCACATTATGTATGCATGTACAAAATTCATATGACTTGCAAATATTTAATTGTATTAAAGAATACAAAAATAAATTATATGTAGATTTGCAAAATTTAGGTACATACGCACGCACACCTATATACATATATATATATATATATATATATATATATATATAAACACGTAGCTGTAAATGCGTATGTACATATAAATGTACTACAAGTTAATTAATGCAAGATCTAAAATCTTACACCAACCGTGTCAAACCTTATATGAAACAATCCATAAAATGAATATTTTTTATGAGTTCGTTGAACACGTCTAGTACACTAGTACATAATTTGAAAATGAAATCTGACATTATGAAAATAAATGATTTATTACAAAGTACATTAAGACCTAATATGAAATTCAAATTGCATCTTTGACCTATCAACAGATATACAGATTGGCTCGTTGCAAGGACGAATGTATGTATGTATGTACAAAACGTCGATTGTATTTACAATGTTCGTTGATTCATTCAACACCTTTGCTATAAAAATACATCTCATTCCGCCTCCGTGTTGACCGTGACACTGCAAAATGTATTCCTAAGCAGTTGAAATTTTTTGGTATCGGTTGTTTTAAATAGAGGATATCGAAACTTACCCACGCGATTATCCAACCACACCTTTTGAAAAAGCAACAGAGCGTAATGTATTTCGATTCGGCGACTCGCTTATTATTTTTTCTCTGATAAACTTGACAGAAATCTTGTTTGATGCACATTCGATTAAAGACAAAAGCCTTAAATAGCGTTATTGTTTAAAGCAGATGAAGAGTCGGAAACTAACGACGAAACAATGGTGTATACTTAAGTTTTCAAGTGCGGTCATCCTTAGTAGTGTACAAGCGTTGAAATTTACATTTATATATATATATACACATATATATATATATATATATATATATAATATTTTGATATTCTATTATTTAGATGCGGAACTTGTAAGACAAAATTCGATTTATGTTAATTTTTTTATTAATGTTCATATTTACATTGTCGTTAAAATAATTTTAAATCTTAATTTTTTAATTTTTTAACAAACATCTCTCTCTCTCTCTCTCTCTCTCTCTCTCTCTATTTATATATATATATATATATATATATATATATATATATATTGAATGACTAGGAAAAAAAATATGAAGATTCATGGATTAAAGGGACAGAGGTATTAAAAAGTTCATCGGAATGGATTGGAAGAAGAAATTACTGATTTGGTTGAAGTAGAAGATTTCGAAAGAGGCCTTCATCCAGTAGTGGATTGAGAGAAACTGTTGATTATTATCTATGGTAAGTCCGGAGCAGACGGCCGTAGTTTTTTTAAACCTGCACAAAATTGAAACTAATGGGATTAAGACTATCAAATAAGTGAAAATAAAACCTTTATTAATATATTCTTTTACAAATATACATAAAATAGAACTCAGATTACAAAAATATAAAAAAATAACAATTTTCGAAAAGTTTAGTTTGGTCATCTCTCCCAAAGTGCCCGGGGGAAATGGCCATAGATAACAGGAAGAGATAGCTAGTGTCTAAATTATTTGTGAAGTGAAACTTCTTTTGCGGCGTTGGGGTAAAATTGTATATATATATATATATATATATATATATATATATATATATATATAGGTGTTTTTATATATACTTTCGATAAGGATTCAATTTAAAGTTCTATGTTGATATATATGCATTAATTCAAGTAATCGAATGAAATATATTTTAAAATATATAATTTATAATTTTACCCGACCACACTTGATTTCAAGACCTTTTTATTACAATTATAAGACACGTATATATTTCTTTTTATACAATGTGCCCACAGGTAATGGCTAATTTGTTCATTGTGTCGCTTCTAAACGGCGTGGGATTTTGTCTGATTTGGATGAACAGTTTAATGTTGTTTTAATTCGAAGCATTAATTTAACCGAATTTATTTTCATGTAACACAAATGACAACTTTCATTTACTCCATATCAAGTGAACTATCTTGATTTTGTCAGTGGGTTTGTATGGAACGAAAATTATTATTTATTATATGTAATTAATTATTTAGCAATTACATACCTTGCTCATCTATGTGCTAGCTGTTTATTTATTCCCACATAGTCTAACACTAAATATTTTACACTTCGCTGGTTTCAAATTAAATCACTGATTAATACATTAGGTTCTTAGATATTAAAACATAAGTATAATTAATATATGCTATAAATTTATATATATATATATATATATATATATATATATATATTATATATACACATAGTTAATATGCTTAGGAAGAAAGGTTTAAATAACAAGATTCAAATAACTAGATATGATTAAAAATAAATTGACTTCATTGTATAATTTATATAAATTTTATGATAAATATTTAATAAATACATGGTTTTGCTTATTTATAGTACAGATAAATAATCAAACATTGTATATTTTTGAAAACTTATTGTTTTTAAACAAAAAGGTATCTTAACTGTTGTTAATACTTTAAGATAATAAAAAATTAGTTACAATATTGCAGGTGAATTTGAATAAAATTACTGTATATATATATACATATATATATATATATATATATATATATATATATATATATATATATAATATTTATAGATTTTCTCAAGAAATTGTTAGATATTTTTAATAAAATCATCAAGCCTAACATTTTAATTTTCAACGGTACATTATTTTACTTTCGTTACTTTTTTTAACAGTATTTCTGATGAATCTTAAATAATGAATATCTGATATAATGAAATATTCAATGGTGAACCATGAAATTTTTAAATTGTTTTGAAAATAATGAACATACTCGTACACTATAAAAATAATTTATGAATATATATATATATATATATATATATATATATCTCTCTCTCTCTCTCTCTCTCTATATATATATATATATATATATATATATATATATATATATATAAACTTAATAAGAATAAATAAATTATGTACATAATTATATAATTTGTTATTTAAATTATATGTACTGACTTGTACAAAAAAAAACTAGGAGACTTTTTATTTATTTTTTGTTGCTAATAGGATCCATCCCTTACTTGTTTTGCTTGTCGACCCCATATTTGCTTATTTAACAATGTACGAAGCACCGTTAATTTACTTCATAAAATTTGTACTTTAGTAATTTTTGTAAAACCTCGAAAAAATTCGGAATCGAAATTTTCACATCACTAAGAAGGCATAACACCATTATTTTTTAAATATAAGCATGTTTTGGTAACACAAAAAATAATATACACATATAATTATCTAGCATATAAATTTTTAATTATAAGTTATTAAGACTATATTATTGTTTCCATTGTTATTATAACAATATTTTATAAAAGTGTTCAATATTTACTTATTGTTTATTTAATTCGCTCGTATGCATTTCGATTCCTATTTCATCATGATCAGAGCACTGTAATATAAAATCTAGGTAGAGATTTTGTTATACATCTTTCTGACATTATTGATATGGTAGTCGAAATGTGCATCAGCGAATAATATGAACAGTGAGTAATTATAGAGTACAAAAAATTTTGGAATGTCGGAGTGAGTGATTCATTTATGTTAAAATGAATTTGCTACAATACCGAAACAAAAAGAAAAAATGTATTTTCATCTGTTTTGTTTTAATGTTTGTAAATCTGAATAAATTATTATAAAAAACTACTCCATAAGGATTATTTATCAAAGTTATGGTGATGATGACACAATTAAAAGTTTTTGCTATGATTATTTTCTGAAGTTTAGAAATACTGACTGGTTTGAAAGATAAATAGTATTCTAGGTAGACATAAGAGATAAAATTAAATAATTTTGAAAACGTTGTTGCTGAAAAATTCTATACAATTAAAGGTATAGATTTGAATGAAATGAAGAAGATTCATCAAATAAATAAATGAGATTATATGAACTGTGTGATATTTCCATTGAAATGCGGATAATCATTCATTTTTCCTTACTTTATTGTTATTTCCAAAAAAGTTTTTTTATGCTACAAATTATCGTACAATATAATACTTAAGAAACCATTTTTAATTTGCACAAATTAATATATTTAAAATAATAAAATTAATTAACAAAGTTAGAAATTTAATTACTACAGATTAATGTAATCTTTGGACAAGTTTTCATCCAGAAGTAAATAGAAAGAAGCTGATATATATATATATATATATATATATATATATATATATATATATATAAATATGTATATGTATGTATGTATGTATGTATGTATGTATTAGGTGGCTCAGATGAGACTAAAGGGTGTAAACATACATTTTCTTACTTACTATGATTTACAATTCTTTACTATTCTTCAGTCTTATTTGGACTATTCTCTATACATATAGTCTCTTATCAGGAACGTACAACTTAATTTTTAAATAAAATACATCTTTTATGAGTGAGCAATGATAAGAGTGCGTTCCTGATAGGACACCTATATAAAAGTCGTTCAAATGTGATGCTTAGTTATTAAATAGAAACTTATGTAAAAGGAAACATGTATATAGTTTATTTTTAATGAAACACAAATTTATAGGTCACATTTGAAAGATCATTTATATATACACCCGTCCCTCAATTTACGCGGACTATCCGTTTCACGTGGATTTGTTTTATGCGTATGAAAATCGCGTAAATTGAGTCTGACAGTACAATAGAAAAAATATTGGAAATTAAAGTTAGTAAAGTTGTAGAAACACATATTTATTTCACAAGCTTAACAAAAAAATAATGACGTTTTAGAAAACAAAAGTAGATAAATTTTATTCGGTGTCACTATCGCTACTGTAATTCAAAACAATCAACCTTTTTATATATTTCTATCATGCTTTTATACGTTCAAGTAAGAATTGGCGTCACTCTGATATATAATAAATTCCATGAAAAATTATATAAAATGAAATCTATCTGACCGCATATAAAAAGTACTGCGTAAATCAATACCGCGTAAAAAAGTCTCGCGTAAATAGAGGTATAATTTGCCACGTAAAAAAAATTCGCGTAAAAAAAGTCCCGTGTAAATTGAGGGACGGGTGCATATATATTGTACATTTTCAGTAAATAAATTTATTTTAAAATCACAATTTCGAATTAAAATTATTTTATATATATATATATATATATATATATATATATATATATATGTATGTATGTATGTATGTGTGTGAGTGAGTGTACGCATAATAAATTAATTGTAATTTAGTATTTAACTAAAAATTCACTTTTTGATATTTTAATGAAAATTATAAATATATTAATGAAAAACATACATTATAGTGAAAGTACGAATATGGAATGGGTATCTCTAACATTTATTAAAATATCTGCATGAAGATAATATTTTCAAAATAAATAATTAGTTCTTCCATAAGAATATGTATATATATATATATATATATATATATATATATATATATATATATATATATATGTATGCATGTATACACATACACACATTTATGTGTATATATTTTTGTTTTAGTATTATGTGAGAAATATAAAAAATGTAATGTTATTAAAATATATTATAATTGCTGTTCGTTGTCTGTTATGTAACAAATTTTAATTACTACTATGTCTAGTTTTCTTGTTACAATTAAAATTTTAGCGTCTACAGCAAATTACATTTTACTTATTAAAGTATTTTTTTAGATAAGATGTTCTTTACGCAAGCTATTTTTAAACATTATCAAGATTGTAGTTCATTGTGCTTTTTGGTGTATATTTAAATGATACAGTCAAATAATTAACATAATTCGATATTGCATTGTATATTCATAGAAAAATATAAAACATATAAAACTTATTTTCGAGAACTGAATTACATATTATTGAAAGGTGCTAAGTATTTGTGGATAAAAATTTATGAACAGGAAACGTTTAGAACAACTCATCCGTAACGAAAGGAGTTTAGTATGTTTATTACTATACACTAAATGTAAGTGTGTAGCAGTTGAATTTAAAATTGAACAGTTCTGTTTAATGTAATTGAAAACAGAAATATGATATTATAAAAATAGACAAATAAACATATAATATATTATTATGACCCAATGTATATATATATATATATATATATTAAAATTATTGAATCATCAATTTTCTTATATTATAACATAAATATTAATTTCAACAATTAAAGAAAAAAAATTGAAAACATTGATAATCAAATATTTATTTATAATTTTTATTCATTACTTAACACGAAATGATGTAGTAGAAATCATTGAAGAAAGATAATATAAATAAATTATTTTTCATTGAAAAATTTGAAATGTACCAAAATCAGAAAATGAATTAAAATTCAGAACAAAAATTAGGAAAACAATTTTTTTAATTTATTTTTTATGAAAGTTTGTAATTTCAAATATTAATTAAATTGTGTTTATTTAATGTTCTTTGACACTTAAATAAAAAATACTTGATAATGAGATTTACATGTAGTATGTTTTAAATAAATTTAATACTTTTATGGTTATTTTGTTCCTTGTTAATTTTCGTTTTTTTTAATTAAAATAATTAATCAGTCTAAATTATGTACTTAAAGCAAACATATGTAACATATGTACTAAGATGTAAAATACAGAATAGTACAGAATGATTATTAGATATGAATTCAAAATAACAAGCAATTCGTTGGTAATATAATATTAAAATTAGGTTCCTAATGATAAACTAAGATGTTTATCTCACAGTCATGAGATAGGTGAAATTCAAAATACACACTGATACAATTCTTATTCGCAGAATATGATTATTTTAATTAGGTGATCTCAATGACTGTGATTCACTATTTTATTATAAAACAGTGAACACATTTAAACGCAAATTGTTGTATAAATTTAAATAATTCTCAAAAAACTTTCTAGAAGCTACAAATGGCCATAAATTGAATAATTTATTTCTTTAAAAAGGAAAAAATGGATCTTGTAATTAACAGAAAATAATAAAAATGTAAATTAAATTAAATGTATTGATATTTTATACGTCATATCAAAATTAAATTAGATTTAATTGAGTATTAATAATTTATTTGAATAAAATTATATCTTATAATTATAATGTAAAAGATAAGTAAAAATAACTTTGAGAAAAATGTATAATGTATTTCCATTATAATTTTTTGAATTGTGTTATTATTTCTCTCTCTCTCTCTCTCTCTCTCTCTCTCTCTATATATATATATATATATATATATATATATATATATATATATATATAAGATTTAACAATAATTATATTTTTTAATTCAATAGAAATTCAAGACGAATATGAACATGTGTTATTCTATATTTTATTTTTAAATTTGTAAAATTAAAAATATTTTTTACTTGATATTTAATATTTTTCGATAAAAATATAGAAGCAATTAACAGTATATTTTTTTTTAATCCTAATAATATATTTTAAGATAAATATGCCTAAATAGAATCAATAATTGTTTTATAAAATAAATTAAATGAAACAATACATTGAAAAAAATATTTTTTTCTTTTCAACCAATCGTAAAGCTGTACGAATCAAAAAAAGATAAAAATATATTTTTTTTAATAGAAGAATTTGTCGGGCCATAACATTTTGTAAAAGTGTTCGATAGTTTCTTATTATTCACATTTTAGTTTACATCTGTTATAGTGACAATGCTATTATTTAAAGAATGTTTAATTATAAAAACATGTATTTTTTAGCCTACTTTAAATTATTTTCTAAGATCTAGCATACTTTTTAATATAATGTACAGAATCATAAAATTAACTTTAATGTGATATAAAAAAATTGCAAATTTATTAAAACGAAAACGTTACTCCTTTAATAAAATTATATCATACAATAATTGATTGTTTTTATTTTTATAAATAATTATTCCGTTAACTTACCACTATATTTTTTAATAAAAATAATTTAAATATACAAATTGTGGTTAATGACCATTTAAAATATCAGAACTATTTTGTTTCATTTCTGTACTTATTAATGTAATTTTCTTTTTGAATATGTATTATTGAATTACCGGCTCCAAACATTATCATAATAATAACGAAAAGAAATAATCCAGCAAAAAGTACTAAAAACATAATAAATATAATTACTGATTAAATTTTATTTCGAGAAAACAATGCTATATTTAATTGTATTTACTACTATCTTTTACAGATAATGAAATCAAATTATATAAATTATTAATCAAAATCCATTCCGACGAATTTTTTTATATCCATGTCTCATCTAATTTGTAAGTTTCTTACTGGGTCTTCTTATATATCTAGGTTCCCAGTCAATAACTTCTCTTGTTAATTGTCGATCAATGACCGAACCATTTTCATTTCAAACTTTTCGCTTTTGTCATAACATTCATAACTTTAGTTTTCTTTCTGATATATTCATTTATCTTCTTATTTTATCGAGTAATTCCCAACATACATCTTTCCATATTTTTTTTTTGTGTTGTCTGGAGACGATGAGTTATTTTTCTATTTAAGACTCATGCTTTACTACCATAGATGAGAACAACAGGTAGAATGCATTGATCAAAAACTTTTTTTAAACATGGAGGAACATCCGACTTCATAATATGCCAATTTCTTCCAAACTGATATTATCCCATTTTTACTCTCCTGTTTTCTTCATTTATAAATGTTCCCTTAATGTTAATGAGTTGTCCCAGGAATCATAATCTTCCATTTCTTCTATTTCTCTTTCTCTTAATTTGATTATTTTTGGTCTAAAAATTAATTAAGCATTACTTTTATCTTGTCAAGATTTATCATAAGACTTACCTTTTGGCTTTATTTATCCATTTGTACTATTTTATCTTCTTTCAGTTCATCTGTACTTGTTCAGAAAATAATAATGTCATCAGTAAATCTTGAATAACTGAACATATCTCCATTTATTGTTATTCCTTCAAATTCTTAGTTTAATATCTTAACTTCTAAAGCAGATGTAAATAGTTTCGTTGATATTGCATCGCCCTGTCTTACTTATTTCATAATTTTAAATTTATTCTTTCTTCATGTACTTATACGGATGATATAGCATTTCTATAAATATTTCCTAACAATTAAATATCTCTGCAGTTTAATTTTTTAAAGTATTTAATATCGCTTTTCTGTTGACTGAATGAGACTTTTTCATTATATATATATCTATATATTTATATATATATATATATATATATATAGAGATATGTATGTGTGTGTGTCAGGAAAAGATCTATAAATAGATGGGACAGTAATAAGGAAATTCGTAAGAGTGAACTGAAAGAAGAAAGCATTGGATCTGTCAAAATAGAAGGTTTTGGGAAAAATCTTCGTTCAGTAATAAATTGAGGGGATAATGATGCTAATGATGATGTTGACATTATATATAGGTGTACCCAGAAGTAATGTTTTTTTCAAATTTTAAAAACATTACCATCTACGTACAATATTTTAACTTAATATAACATAACCTATATTCTAATTAAATTTATTGATATTTAGTGTGATTATTGTTAAATTTAAAAAAAAATTAGGTGAACCCTATAAGAATGGAAGAGCAAAGTTTCGATAAGTTCCATATTAGACATTTGATGCTTTATGAGTTCGGAAAACATAACAATGCCACTAATGTCACAAATGCCATTAATGCTGTTTATCCTTGTGCTTTGGATAGTAGAACATGACAGCGTTGGTTTAAAAAATTTAAGAACAGTGATTTCAATCTTTTTGACCGTATAAAATCTGAAAGACCTGTTGAGTTTGATAAGAATCTGTTGTTAGCTGAAATTGAAGCTGATCCCAAACAAACCATCCAGGAATTAGTCACAAAATTTAAAGCTTCATGGTCTACAATACAACGATGTTTAAAACAACTGAATAAAGTGCAAAGAGAAGGAAATTGGGTGCCGTATCAACTTTCAGTTGAAAATAAAATTCAACGTGTAACCATCTGCAGTGCACTTTTGTCCAGGTTAAGCAACGATTATTTTCTTCAACAAATTGTTACTGGAGATGAAAAGTGGATTCTATACAGCAATCCACATAAGAAAAAATAATTAACACCAGAACAACCATCTTTGCCCACTCCAAAACCAGGTCTTTACCCTAAAAAAGTGTTACTGTCAGTATGGTGGGATTTTACAGGAATTATTCACTATGAGTTTCTGAATCCTAATGAAACCAAAAGTGCTGAATATTATTGTGTTCAGCTTGATAGACTAAACATGGCTTTGATTCAAAAACGTTCAAGACTGATTAATCGAAAAAGTGTTATTCTACAGCATGACAATGCAAAATTTCATAGTGCCAGAATCGACTAATAAAAAATTAAAGAGTTAGATTGGGAAGTATACTTCCTCACCAATTGTATTCTCCTGATACTGCACCGTCAGATTACCATCTTTTCAGATCTGTGGAACATTTTCTTCGTAGAAAAAAAAATTCCTACTATACAACTATTAAAACTGTATTCGAAAAATATGTTACTTCAAAATCATCCTCATTTTACAAAAAGCGACTAGAAAATTTGTCAAGGGAATGGGCGAAGATTGTCAATAACGATGGAGATTATATTGTAGATTAAAACTGTATTAATTCTTAAATAATATAAAATTCTGTACAGTATTAAAAACAACATTACTTATGGTTACCCCTAATATATATATATATATCCATGTTTCATAATATTAAAGATAGGATGTTACATTGCAAAGGTGGCCGTAACTAAGTAGCTAGCACGTTGAACTGCTCACCACTGTGTCATGAGTTCTAGTTGAAACTTACAGCATATGCTATCTTTTAGTAAGGAAACAGCTGTCGCTAAAAAAATAATTAATGAGTTTTTTCTTGAAGTGTTATAAATTATTTTAGAAAAGAACCCTGTATTATTTTTTTACTCATCACCTTTTTTAAAGAAAGTTCTATTGTTTCCGAAAAGATTTCACGTAAATGAATGAGTGCCAAAAAATGTATTGTAAAAATATTTTTACAAGTTTTATCATTTGGTATTCAATGCATTTCTTTAATATTTTTCTAAAAAATGTCAAGTACAAGTTTAAATATTATGACTTAATATTTTATACTAAGTATTTATTTAAAGAAAAAAAATATAGTGTAGGTTTGAATACAGGTTTATTTAAATAAATAATAATTGCTTTATGGTTGTAGTAAGAAACATTTTTGAATAAAAGTTCATATTTGATTGTTAATTGTGTATACGAATATAAAATAACAGTTTGTTTCTAAGTCATTTTAATTACGTATATAAAGAAAACACCTTATATTAAAAGTAATTACAGATTTTATTTACATTAATAATTTATGTTCTTAACTAGTTGGTAACTCGACTTATTGTGCCACATTATTATCGTCTATGTGCGCATATCTGCTGATAGTTGAATGTTTTCCTGTTTTGCCCACTCAATCCAGAATAAACTTACATGTGAGGGTGTTACGGGCAGCAGCCTCGTGACTCATACCGGTGAGCGAGATACACGTCAGGTCACGGCGAATGAGCGCCTCCAAGGCCCCATGCAGGCGACCTTATAATAAAAACGTGCGGTCAATTGTTAAATATACATATACGTATGTATGTATCTCGGTGTAAAAATAATCAAAACGAATCTCTATCCTTTATATATTTTTAGTCGCCATTCGAACATACTCATAAATAATAATTAGGTTTTAAAATACATCGTACTAAAATATGTTTCTTTTTTAAAAAAAGTGTATGTATATAAATAGCCAGACAATATGCACACATAAATCATAAAAAAATTAAACTATTAATAATTAAATTTATTTACGTGGATTCATTTTATTTTCGGTAAAAGATAGTAATCAGCACAATTAAATATAACATTGTTTTCTTGAAATGAAATTTAATTCAATATCAAGTTATATTTAATATTTTTTAATACTTTCAGTTGGATCATTTCTTTTCGTTTTTCACTATTGTGATAAATTTCGAAGTAACTGACTGAATAATAAATATTCAGAGAGAAAATTACAATAATATGTATAAGTAAAACAAAGTAATTATGATTTTTTAATAAACATTTACTATAATTTGGATATTATATAATTTTTTTATTTCAAAATTGATTGTAAATAATATCATTTATAGAATTAAAAAGAATCAATTATTGCATCATTTGATTTTATTAGAAGAATAATGTTGTATTTTTAGTTAATTGACAATATTTTTTGTTTATATTATTTACAGTAATTTATGTTAATTATAAAAATGACATCTAAAGATATATATTAGTTCTTCGAATATAATTTGAAGTAGGCTGAAAAAAATTATAGTTTAGCATTCTTTAAATAATTGTACTACCATAAAAATAAATGTAAATGAAAAAATGAATAATAAATCACTGAATACTTCTACGAAAATTTATGGCGCGACTGATTTTTTTGTTAAGAAAAATATTTTTAATCTTTTTCGTGACAATACAACTGTATAATTGGTTAAAGATCAAAGTTATTTTTTTCAGTTTATTATTATATTTAATACATTTTATAAAATAATTATTGATTTTATTTAAGCAAATTTTCTGTAAAATATTAGAATGTTTAAAAAGGATTTATTAATATAAATAATTATTTTTGTATTTTAAATTAAAATAATTTATTTAAATAAATTATTTATAATTAATTGACTTTATATTATATTATTATAAAAATATGAAATATCAAATAATTTTTTTTTAACACAAACCAATTTTTACCCCCAACACCACGGGGTTAAAGTGTTCAATTGTCTTTATTGTTTATAAATATGTCAGCTGATGCGCATTTTGATGGCGATGCCATCATCGTCAGAGCCCTTCTGTTAAAATCTCTGTTAGACATAGTTACAAACAATAACTGATTTTTGAACAATTTATAACCATTGTAGTGTTAGGGATAAAATGCATTTGTATTAATATTTTTTCAGTTCTATAAATTTCAAAAAAATATAAAATAATCTGCTGTTCACATTTCTTGAAGTTTCTAAAAAATATAATTATTACTAGATTATTAAAAGACATATAAAATAGGAAAATTTCCCTAAAAATATGTTCATTCTTAAATTATGTCAGTTTAATGGTATTGTTAACACACACACACACACACACACACATATATATATATATATATATATATATATGTGTGTGTGTGTGTGTGTGCCTGCTCCAGAAGAGATTGAAGGATTTAAACATACATTTACTTGTTTGCTGTTATTTACTATTCTTTAGTCTTATTTGGACCACCAGATATATATATATATATATATATATATATATATATATATATATATGTATATATGTATGTCTATGTATACATATATAAACAATAACGTTAATTTCTTTCTATTCACTGCTGATTTAAAATATCTTCCATTACTTTCCATTTTCATCAATTTTCGATCTAATGTCTTTCTATTTCATTCAACACTAAAACATTTTTTCATGTCTTTATCCCATTTATCTATTAGGCTCTTGTTGGAGTATTTTATAACTCTAGGTTCTTGATCAATAGCTTTTCTTATCTATCCGTAATTTCCATTTTAAACTTTTCACTATATATATATTTATATATTCTATTATACTGTGACGTTTTCCTCTGTTTGGTGTTTGTAGACTACACTGTCCAAAATCTTCAATTTTTGCAAATTTTTAATTTGAGTTTTTTTGAGTTTTAACATCTTTGTTTGTTTGTATACCAGGGTTTATAACTCATCCTCTAATTTGGAACAGCAGGGTATTTTTTTTAATCTAACTTTTCTTCCTGACCTATATCTCAGCAGTATACTTACATACATAAATACATACATACATACATACACACATACACACATACACACATACACACATACACACATACACACATACACACATACTCACATACACACATACACACATACACACATACTCACATACATATACATATATATATATATATATATATGCATATATACACACATACCGACTGGGTAGTACAGTGGTTATATATATCATGCGGGATATGCGTTCGATTAGTCGGAGAGTATCGTTTTCAAGTCGAGGGTTGAGCATGAAGGCCGACAACCTCATCTTGTAAAAATAACTGTCGAGAAGGGAGTAAACCCCGAATAAAAAAATCTTCACCAATCCGCCTGGTCAGCGTGGTGAATATGACCAAATACCAATGAATGGTAGCATTCATTGTGGCTTTCGTCCAGTAGTGGACTGATGTGGGCGTTATGATGATGATATATATATATATATATATATATATATATATATATATATATATAAAAGTATGATTTAATAATAAATAATGGTTTTTTATCTTGTATAAAATTGTTTCTACATTTCGCAAATATTTTTCTGCTATCAAATTTATATCAACACATTACCGCCGGGTACGCCTAAACGCGTGTTTCGTTTTGGACATCTGTAGATCCGTTCACGTGTTAACGCGTATTTCGTTGTATGAACTTTTGACGCCTATATATATATATATATATATATATATATATATATATATATATATATATATATATATATATATATACAAGCTATATATTTTTTTAATTCTATCAAAACATGGTGGTGTATATATTCAAAATATTGATAAGTTATAAAAATTATAAAAAATATTTCAGATATTTTAAATAAAGTAATCTCTATCCCTACAAAGTTCTGTTTTTTTGGAATGAAATCCAAATTGGTTCTCGTATTTTTTTCTAACAACTTCTGTATAAAGAATATATACTTTTATCATACTTTATCATACTTTTATCTCTTCTAGATGTTTTTTACGCTAGAAAGTGTTTTTTTATAATAAATTATGTTTATTATAAAGCATCTCTTTTTTGTAATTTATCACGCTGATACACTCATTACAGATTGAAAACCACTATTATATTTACATATATGCATGCATCGAACCCTTTTGTAAGCAGATATGAAATTTCATTTCAAAATGTTTATTAGTTTAAGAATTACATCGATTTTAAGAAGTTATTTTTGTGCATTTTTTGCGAAATTCGCTGGACTCTAGATGAAGTCTAGTACAAAATACTGCGGACTATAATGTGTTAATGAAATAAATACATACATATATATATATATACATATGTATGTGTGTATGTATGTAATGGATATTAAAGTATACCTATAGAAAAATTATATTTGATATCTGTTTTTTTTAATTCGAAAATTCTTTGTATATCGCATATAAATATCATAAAAACATAAAAATCTCTCGTAAATTGTAGATTTGCAAAGATTTAATTTAATTTTATATTTTTTATAATATTTTACATCCGAACATCATTTTTATACTTATGTATTTTTTTTAACAATTTAATTTGATGTTCATTACATTTAAATTACAATACTTACATTTATTTTTCTTCTTTTATATTCAGGGTTAAACTATCTGAACTTCCTTTTTCGTACTAAATAATTATTTTTCATAATTTAATGATCTTGTTTATGTGTGTTTTTTAAAAAACAACTCCTACGGACATCCATTATTACGCAGACATTTGTATCCTTAATGTACGAAATGTATTTTTACACGAATGATTTTTACAAACATTATTAACAAGCAATGTAAATTTGTATCAGTTAAGACTATAATATACTTCTACATGAATTTCTACGAGAAATTTGTTAGCAGGTGGTGTCAGCTTACTACATTTCAACCCACGATACCATTATAATCATTTATTATCCTTTGTTAACGATGGTAACTATAATGCAGGTGTTAAACGCTAATGCACTTGAATTTAACGAAGTACAGATCCTACATATAAATTATATCTTGATAAACATTTGTGATAAAATGCTTCTGTTTGTAAATAAAGAAAAGTTTTTTTATGAAACGAAGAGTTGTTAAACATGAGATGTATTTATTTTTTATATCCTATGTATCATTTAATAAAATAAAATAATATATAGAGATGATATTTTAATAGACTGTAAACAACAAACATTTAATTTTCATTGGAAAATTAAGTAATAAAATATTATTTTCATTAAAATATATTAAAAATTTAAATATGTATATATATATATATATATACATATATATCAGGCCTATAAAAAATCAGTTCGTTTTTAAAATAAAAACATAATGAATTTTTATACTGTTTTTTTAAAAAAATATTTAATTAACAATAAATTTTTGATTAATATTAACTTGTTCCTATCTTAATAGAAGCTTTTAAATTCTTTTCTAATAAAATGACTTATCCTTGGAATCTAAAAACTCGTTAAGTGCCTTTTTATCCCCATCTTTAATATTTTTTTCCATTTAAAATATTTTTTAGAGCTGAAAATAAATGGTGATTAAAAGGTACTATATCTGGAGAATATCCTAGATGACTTAAAACATCTCAACCATAATCCGCAGTTTTTTTATGGTTGCTAAAAAATATGGACTTGTATTGTAATGCTTTAAGATAATTTACTTCTTATTAGCAAGAGTCAGACAGGTTTTTTTAAGTTCATTGTTGTAATTGTCCAAATGTTAACAATATTTTTCAGAATTAATTATTTCTTTTGAATTTAGAAGTTCATAATAAATTGATCCTTTATATCTTAGCATATAGACAACATTCTTTTTTTACACTTAAACCTGGTTTAGATATTGACAAAGCGGGTTTTCCACCTATGCAATATACTTTTTTCCTCATTATATTTTAATATGTAATCCATTTTTCATCTCCAGTTATAAAAAGTTTTAAAAAAAGTATATTTCTATTGTGTGAAAGTTGAGAAGAGCAAATTGTTATACAATCCTGCCTATTCCCAGCAGTCAGTTTATATGATATCTATCTTGCATACTTTTACATGAATCCAAACTGTCCTTGATGAGTCTTTTTTTAAAATGTTTAAAAAAATATCATCGATCATAGAAGATCTTCTGAAGTGTAATTCGTGATGATATTATTGTTTTCTCTATAAGCTAAGACAACCTTGAAAAAAATAAAAGAATTGGATAAAGAAAGACAAAAAATAGGTCTTATGATAAACATTAACAAAACAAAAGCAATAGCCAATGAATTTTTAGATCACAAAAGAACTAAAAGGAATAGAAATAGAGGAAGTTAAAAATTGTATATACCTGGGACAAATCATTACCACTCGAGGAACATTTATAGATAAAATAAACAGGGGGGGTAAAAATTTGATAGTGTCAGTTTAGTAGAAATTCGTATATTATAAAGTTGATTATTCCGATTATTTATTGATATGTTTAAAAAGAAAACCTGTTCTCGCCTGTGTCAGTAAAACATGGGTTTTGAATGCCAGAATGATTCAGCGGTTCAGAACAACACAAAAAATATGGAAAGATGGAGGTACGTTAGAAATTACAGAAAAAAATTAGTAAAGAAATGAATGGATCAGAGAGAAAATCAAAGTTACGAATGTTATGCCAAAAGTAAAAATTTTGTAATGGAAATAGGCTGGTTATGTAGCAAGGAGAGAAGATTAGCGATGGTAGAGGGAAATTATTGATTAGGAACCTAAATTTTTAAAATGTACAGAAAGAACCCTATGAATAAAAATATGAATAGATAGACCTATGAATACAAATATGAATAGATAGGATAGAAAATAAGATAATTTGACGGAATGGACTGGAAGAGCAAAGCATTTGATCGATCGAAGTGGAATATTTTGGAAAAGGCTTTCATCCAGAAGTGAATTAAGAGGGGCTGATAATATATATATATATATATATATATATATATATATATGTATATGTTTTTTTAGGTTAGATAGAACTTTCGATAGAGATTCAATTTAAAGTTCTATCACGCTTAAAAAACAACCTATATATTCTTAACAACCCGTCTGGCCAACGTGGTAAATATGACCAAATATCAGGGAATGATAACATTCATTGAGGCTTTCGTCTAGCAGTGGATAAATGTGATTAATATAATGATGATGGCATTATATATATATATATATATATATATATAAACTGCTTCATTTTTTTGAATAAATCGTTTTTATTTTTCAACATAATTTCCTTTTAGGCTTATACACTTCATCCAACGCTGCTCTAGTTTGTTGATCCCTTCCGAATAATAGGATTTGTCCAAGTCTGTAAAATAGTCATTCGTTCCTGCAATCACCTCCTCGTTCGAATAAAATCTTTTTCCCGCGAGCCATTTCTTCATATTAGGGAACAAATAATAGTCCGATGGAGCCAAGTCTGGAGAATAGGGGGATGTGAAACGATTTGGAACCCTATTTCCATTAGTTTTGCGGCCACAACTGCTGAGGTGTGAGCTGGTGCGTTGTCGTGATGAAAGAGGACTTTTTTGTAGGCTAATCGGGGACGTTTTTCTTGCAACTCGGTTTTCAAACGATCCAATAACAATGAATAATATGCACCTGTAATGGTTTTACCCTTTTCCAAATAGTCGATAAAGATTATTCCTTGCGAATACCAAAAGACAGTCGCCATAACCTTCCCGGCCGAAGGAATTGTCTTCGCCTTTTTCGGAGCAGATTCCCCCTTGATAACCCATTGTTTAGACTGCTCTTCGGTCTCAGGGGTGTAGTGATGTATGTTTCATCACTACACCATGTTTCATCTACAGTGATGAAACGACGCTTAAAGTCCTGCGGATTTCGCTGAAACAGCTGCAAACCGTTCTTGCAACACTCCACACGATCTCGTTTTTGGTCGATCGTGAGCAATCGCGGCACCCACCTGGCGGATAGCTTTTTCATGTCCAAATGTTGGTGCAAAATATTATGTACCCGTTCACACGAGATGCCTACAGCACTAGTAATCTCACGCACTTTCACTCTTCTGTCATCCATCACCATATCATGGATTTTATCAATGATTTCTGGAGTGGTGACCTCAACAGGGTGTCCAGAACGTTCAGCGTCTTTTGTGCTCATATGGCCACTCCGAAAGTTTTGAAACCACTTATAAACCGCACTAATCGAAGGTGCAGAGTCACCATAATGTTTATCAAGCTTCTGTTTAGTCTCCTGAGGCGTTTTGCCTTTAATGAAGTAGTGTTTAATATATATTTCGTATTTGACAATCATCGATTTCCTTGATTCCAACGATTGTCAAACACAAAGGAATAGACCGATATGGCTGAAACTTGATAGGTGCTACTAATTAAAAATAACCTCGATATGCACCAGTGGTATACGGACTTATCAAACGACCTTGTATATATATATATATATATATATATATATATATATATATATATATATATATATATATATATATATATATATAGGTTGGCAATATCTCCCTTCGCTTTTTTTTTTTTTTTTTTTTTTTGTACATAGCTGCGAAATTCAAAAGACCAGAAGGCGGAAGGGAGATATTTGCCAACCTAATATATCAAAGATTTAAAAAAGTTTACGAGATTGAATTGTTTGAATATTGAACTAAATTATATTTTGCATATAAGAATTATTTCAATATATTTTACTTTTTTTGGAAATAAAATGAATATTCTGAAATTTAATATGGAATATTAATTTTATGTAGTAAAAGCAGCATATAAATTTATACAATACGGGTGAAAAACTAACTAAAAAAATTAATAATAATTAAAAATTTATATAATATTGACATAATGAAAATAATATAGATTATTAAAATAACAACATTATTAATAGATATTTTAAAATTATTTAAAAGAAATTATGTCTTAAATTATTCAATTGTAAATGTAATGAGATGTTGTTCTTTTCTGATGTTTACAGTTGAGTTACTGTTGATATCTTGTACTACAGCTAGTTTTAAGATTTTTTTAATATTTCATCTATCGTCCATCTAGCAAAAACCGGTCGTAGTGAAAAAATATCAGTAATAGTGACCCAATAGTAAATATCAGAAAAGAATAATATATAAACGGGTACATGAATAAAAATGTATCAAAACGTTAGTTTAACACTGAATCTTAAGAGGTATAACATACTGAATAATTTATTCGGACTTTAAATCGTACTAATAAATTATTGTCGATAAATCATAAAATAAAAATCAAATAATAAAATGAAATTTAATAATAAGCCAATTAAATAATAAAATAAAATTTTCAATTATTTATCAAAAAAATTCAAATTATTTTTAACAAAAAATTTGATAATTTTTAGCCATTTTTACTGCGAAATTAGTTTATTTATTTATTTTTACCTGTTTTTGTATTCAAATACAAACAAAAATAATTTATAAAATTTAAATATACATTTTATTATTTTTCTTTGTGATTTAAGATAAATTATTATTATCAAATAATTACTATCTAATTATTTCATTATTTTTAATATAAATGAATTATCACCCCCAACACCACAAGATATAATAGAAGTGTTTAATAATCACTTATTGTTTACTTTATTTGTTTATATATTTGTATATATTATTTGATTATGTAATATTTGTTTACATTATATTCTTTGTAAATATATATTTATTTGTCATTTATTAAATATTAATTAAAAAATTGCAATGCTTATTAACATTAATAAATTGATTATGGAGTATTAAATATTTCTTAATATTTTTTTAATCCAGATTTTTCATGTTAAAGTACTTGACAGAAAAATTAAAGATTTTTGTGTAAAAAGTCGGTTTCTTGTTCTACAAATATCTTATAAAGAATATTAGTAACATTTCAAAATATAACACTCAATATGGGAAAATTTATAGGAAAATATTTTTTATTGTAAAAAATTATGACTTAAATACACTCACAAAAAATTTTAAATTCTGAGTATTACGTAATTAGACCGTGAAAATTGCTACAAATGGATTTACAATCCTTCGGCAACTCTTATTTATTGTTCTTTGTAGTCGGAATTTCCAAGAAGTGCACTCATAACAATCATTTTTTAAAGAAATTCTATGAATCACCATTTTTAAAAGAAATTCGATGTGTAGAAATTCGTTTTAAAATAATTCATAGAAATGATTTTACGCTTCATTTCTTTTTGAATTTTCGAATGCTACATTTCTTTATCGATAACGTATAATAAAATTACTGAGAGATGAATCTCCTAATTAATTAATCCTGAAATAATTAATAAAATAATTAAATCCTGGTTAATTAATCTTGATTAATAGTGTTCGAATAGTGAGTTCATTCGTAGTTAGTCATCGTCAAGTGACAAAAATACTTTTTGTGGATCGTTCGACTGTTCAAAGAGTTTACTGACGTTATTTTGAGTTTGGTGGCTTTACACGACGGCGAAGTTTTGGTAGACGATGAGCTACTTTTAAAAAGATGAATGTTATATCGTCTCAATGTTTATCCTAAAAAAAGTGCATGTGAAGAAAACCAGATCAATAATTCAATATAGAAAACTTACAGCCTACAACTGAATTTGGTAATTGTTTAATAATAATATGTATGGAAACGAATGGGGTGGAAAATCTTCATTTTATAGAAAATATAATTAAGAAGTTTATCTACCTGGACATTTCAAAAAATGTAAAATCAGTGTAAAAAAGGGTATGTACGCATGCCAGAAGTGAAACTTCTTTTCAGTAAAGTAATAAAAAGGTAAACGGACAAGCGCATGGCTAAAACTCGTAAATGAACAAATTCGTCAGGATAAAGCAAGTAACAAAATGAAGAAATGTAGTAGGGTGAGAGACGGTAAATACAAAGCATAAAAATTTAAGTAGAAAATGATAATTTTTTTAATAAATTAAATTTTTACAATTATTTCATATTAAGTAAGATTAATATTTATTTTCAAATTAAAACTTTTATAAAATTATGAATTATGAAAATTCGTTTTCGTTTGGAATTTTTTCAATTTCCATTGCTTCCTCCGGTGGTGACTGAGTAGGTATAAACGATACAATTAGTTTTTGATAAATAAATTTTTTGCGCAGTAGATTTTATCATCTTAAAGCCTGTAAAAAACTTTTTTTTTAATTACAATTGTATAATATATAATTTACAATTAGACCAATGTTTTGAAAATAAAACAATTAAAAGAAATACTCACAAATAATATATAACTGCAATAAATAGCATCTTTTTAGATATTATTTATTGATAATTGATAATTTTCTAACACCACATAAAATTCAATAAATCTTCAAAATGACAACTAAGAACAAAAAATTCATAATAATTTTAATATAACATTTTTTGATAAAAGTGTAGAATAATTTGATCATAATTATAAATAAAATTATTGTGAGAAATTGTTACAAATAAAACAACAGATAACCTTAAAACTGTATAGGTTTCGATAATTTTTAAATATCATGTGTATTAATAGTATTTTTTTTATTTGATAAATAGATTAAATGTATATACATAATGTTATAAAATACTATATCTATATATTGGTATACATGCCCATAACCTCAATTTCACGTTGATTTGATAATTTTTTAAATACCACGTGGATTTAATGTAGTCTTATTTGTATGATTATTTAGCTTAATATTATAATATGAGATTATATAAATTAATATACTTACCAAAAATATCAATGTTATCACACTAAATAACACTCTTATTTAAGCACAATTCACAAACTAATTGTAAATAATAATTACTGACAGAACAGTGAGAAAATGTAGTAAATACAACATTGAGTAAATACAACATTGAGCCTATTGCTCAATCATATTAAACCGACGCGCATGCGTGATGTATCTCACTACCTCTCTTCCCTATGTATACTATGTATGCATAGAGTATAGGGCGTTTATATGATTCGGTACGTAACTTCCGTTGTATGTAAAAATTTTACTCTAATGCTGCTAAAAAAGTTTCACTTCAAAAAAATTGAAATTACGGAACAATTTTTCCTAACAATATAACGAACTCGAAAATAGTATTTTTATTAAAAAACTAATTTTTTCAGTTGAGTAAAAATTAGTTTAAGTTCTACCAAATATGTTTTAAAATATTTTTAGTAAGAAAAAAGTACTATGTTGATTCAATTTTATAAAATTGATCACTATTACTTTTTTATATTTAAAACACTAATATATTTTGTATAAAAATTATTAAAAACTATTATACTCTTTATATTTTTTATATTTTATTTTTATTGTATTTTATTTATTTTTTATTTTTATTGTATTTCATAACAAAAATTCTAGGATATATTTACGTTATTTAAAATATGATACCTTATTTCTGATAGTGATAATAATATATCTTTTTCAAAAAAAAAAATCCTATATGTCAATCAAAATATATTTTGGCTAGTAGAAATTGTGTACTATAATTAAATATTTAATTACTTTCCAAAAAAACTGTAAAATGATATATTCCATTATAACAACATAAAATAAATGTTTTGATGAATCAGATATACTCATCATGTTCTCATGACCTTTTTAGTTTTAAATTTATATATATATATATATATATATATATATATATATATATATATATATGCACATTATTAAAATATTTCTTTTTGTGAAAGAGAATAATGTCTTGCATATTAAAAACCTTAGCATAAATGAAATAAGAGTAGTTGAATAATTAATAAAAACGAGATTGAACCGTTGAAATATGCAAGTGTAGTAACATCATATGCATAAGAAAATTACTGAAATGACAAACTGAACATTATACATAATATTAATATTTAAATTAAAACAAACAAACATAATGCAAAAGAACTTGATTTCATTAAGTGTAGTTGTTGGATGCAGAATCATCTGGGTTTATATTATGTTCAACTATGTAGAAGTATTACGTTTGGTCGTAAAGTAAAATAATTATGTTATGTGATGCATCTAAATATTATGTACAAACTAGTTTTGAAAAATTATATCGTGTCTAAGATGTAATATAATTCATATGTATGTATATATATATATATATATATATATATATATATATATATATATATATATAGAGAGAGAGAGAGAGAGAGAGAGAGAGTGAGTGTCATCTAAATGTGATGTCTAGATTTGTGTTTATTAAAAAGAAATATGTGTATAGGGTGATGTATAAGGAAATATATGTATAGTTTCTTTTGTTTCCATTGCTAAACCCCAACCCGATTTATGTGGAAGAAGAATCCAAAATCGGATTTCTTGGATCGACTCCTGCAAACGAAACCGTAAAGACCATTTGAAAGATGTTATTTTTGAAACATAATGGCATTGAATGTACTTTAATCCGCAATAAAGATATCTGCCATTCAATACATACAACTTTTTTTTATTCAATTTTAAAGATCGGGCGTCTTTATTGAAAAACCTTGTATTTGACTGAACTACATATTCTTCATTTCTTGAAGTTTTATTTAAAGAAGAAATTTTATTTTTATATACAAAATAAAATTTTTCCTATTATAGATAATATGCAACTGATTATGACTGAAAATATAATGAAAAAAATATGATACTAATTTAATGAGTTATTCAATTTATGACTTTTTTAAATCTTATTTATTAGTATATAAGTTACATTAATTATTATTATTGATAAAGTTAAGTATAGAATAAAGGTAACAATAATTTAAGAATTTTGAAATGAATTCGACTGTATTTAATTAAAATTAATATTTTATTAATTACACATTTAATCGACCACTATAATTAATTTACTTTATCATAAATGAATAATTATCAATTCTATAAGATTTTATAAACGTGATTAATAATATGCATCAATCTCAAAAATCTGCATTATAAAGTTTCAAATAGATTTTTTTCAGACTTCATAATTTCATTTTCCGCTTGATAATGACTTAACCATTAAAATGTACAATAACAAAAATACAAACTATAAATGGTTATTAGGCATTTTTTTTATTTTTTTACATTTTTCGGAATGATTTATTTAGTCATCTATCTTCTAACCCTTTTACTGCTGGCCAAAATGTTTATATTTATTCCATGGGCGCTATTTGAAAAATGTTTTTTATAAAACATAATTTTATTTAATGTACTCCTAATAGAAATTTATGTATATCGGTTTAATATATTTGAGTATAAAATAAATACAAAATTGGGTTTTTGATTCAATAGACTTTAAAAATCAGGCGTATTTAAAAAAAAACCATTTGCACAATATTTTATATTAAACTGAAAGAAGTGTTATTAGATTACATTTCTTGAATTTTTTATTTAAAGAGGGCTGTTTATTTTTATATAAAAATAAAAATGCTTCCTTTTATAGATAATATGCAACTGATTATGATTGAGGCTTATACACTTCATCCAACGCTGCTCTAGTTTGTTGATCCCTTCCGAATAATATAATGAAAAAAATATGATCGTTAATTTAATGAGTTATTCAATTTATGACTTTTTTAAATCTTATTTATTCATATAAGTTACATTAATAGTATTATTGATAAAGTCTAAGAATAGAATACGATTTGGAACAATAATTCCATTAATTTTCAAATGAATTCGATTGTATTTAATTAAAATTAATATTTTATTAATTACACATTTAATCGACTACTATAATTAATTTACTTTATCACAAATGAATAATTATCAATTCTATAATATTTCATAAACGTGATTAATAATATACAACAATCTCAAAATTTTCATTATAAAGTTTCAAATAGATTTTTTTCAGATTTTATAATTTCATTTTCCACTTGATAATGACTTAACCATTAAAATGTACAATAACAAAAATACAAACTATAAATGGTTATTAGGAATTTTTTTATTTTTTTACATTTTTCGGAATGATTTATTTAGTCATTTATCTTCTAACCCTTTTACTCTTCTGACCATCAAATGTTTTTTATTTATTTCTAAAAATGTGGCTCTATTTTGTCCAGAAAATTCAGGTCTTTTTGCTCATAAAAAATTTTAGAGATTTTAATTTAAGCTTCCTAATAGAAATTTTTTGTATATCGGTTTAATATATTTATAAGTATAAAATAAAAACAAAATTGGGTTGTTTTCGCTTTTAATAGACTATAAAAATGAGAATTTCCGGTATTTGCAAAAAAAATAATAGTTGCATTTGCACAATATTTAACATATTAAATTCGAAAGAAGTGTTACTTAGATTACATATTTTTAATTTTTTTACATTTACATATATATTTAGTATGGACAATTTTCTAGCTAGATACGTAATTGTAACCTAGTACCTACATTTTCTGATGCATTGTTTGTTTTTTTGTAAATCACTGCACTCTACCCTCAGGGCAGACACTAACGTTTCGGAAAGTATACATCGAGAAGTCCTTTCTCACACTTTGCACACACAGGCGAGCCCTTTTTTTGCCTTTCCAAATAAAAAACACGGCCGATAAATCACCCCTCCACAGTTTTCGCACTAACTAACCGGGCCAATAGATCGGCCCATCCGCAGTAAGAGGGTTAATCAGTAAATTTAAAATGGTAATTTACTATATGTATAGAATATTTTTTTAAACGTGATAGAATTTTAAATTGAATCCCTATCGAAAGATCTATCTAACCAAAAAAAAACACCTTTATATATATATATATATATATATATATATATATATATACATATATATATATACATACATATATACATACATGTGTATGTATATACAAATACATACATACATACATACATACATGTGTGTGTATGTGTATATAAAGGTATGATAAAGGTGTCTTTTTTAGTTAGATAGAACTTTCGATAGGGATTCAATTTACAGTTCTGTCACGGTTAAAATAACATTTATATATGTTTTAAAAAACAATATTCAAAAAATAATGTTAAAATATTACTAATCATCTAGTGATGATGTAATTGAATTTAGACTTACGTGTGTTTTTTACATTAGGTTCTGTTTATTGAATAATTAATTTAGATACCTGGCGCCAAAATCTTGCCGAAAATAAGACATTGCTTTTGTTATTTTACACTCACGCGCGATTAAAGTATAATAAATCGGTATTGTATTATATTAAATGTGCGTTATGTTTTTTTCAGCATGAACATTTATAACTAAAGTTGTCTTCCTACAAGTGTAATGTTGTTAAATAAAAAGCGAACAAGAAGCAAAAATATTGCGTTAATTTATTATTCTTGTTTTAACATAACACGTACGACGTCAACTCGTACAACATCACCCTACTCAAATATTCTTATATAAAACTAGTTAACCCCGAGACAAGTGAAATTTATCATTGTACAGTGTACACAGACGGACAATGTATAATCTTTATTTTCATCCAAGGTACTTTTTCATATAAATGTTGGCTCTTTCTACAAAAAATAGTATGCAGTGCAGATTATTTATTTGAAAAATTTACATCATATCGTTTGTAATGTTACTATTGTTATTTTTTTAAAAAAATATATAAAATATTTTATCTTTAATTTATAAAATTGAAAAATAACAAATATTTTTAATTGTTTGTTTTGGAACTGTGGCTGCTTCACTTTAATACAAATTAATTTTTATCTCCAACATCGCAATGGTTAAAAAGTGTTCAATAATCACTGATTGTTTATAAAGAGCCGATATAGTTATAAACAAAAAGTAAACAATAAGTAATTATTAAACACTTTATAACCATTGTAGCGTTGGGATCAAAATTAATGTATTAAATAGTTTTAATAAAAAAATCAGTTACATTTGCTTGCTTAGTATTGTAGTATTTTATCAAATTAAAAATAATTATTAGTTAATATATAATATATGATCTTTTACAATCTAATATAAAGAAAAAAATGTATTTAATTTAAAAAAGTGTTCTTATCTCTTTACATACCACATATTTTTACATCTATCTCATTTTTTAACAGTTATTATTCTAAAAACTCAAATATCTGATAGAGAGATATTTTCATATAATTTTTATATTTTTTATTCATAATAAATAAACTAATGAAAACTATAAGATAATTCTTGTAGAATTGATTTTTTTAACCGTTTAAAGCAAAATCCACGATGTAAACACCTTTTCGAAAACGATTTTTAGTTAACTGCACAATGAAACAGTCGTAACAGTCTCTTATATTTAAATGCAGTCTTCACATAATTCTGCTTCCCTAATTTCAAGAGTCCTAGTGGAATATTAGTTCTGAACCACCCCTATAATTTATTATTAATAAACAAAAAAATAATAAATAACAATAACATATTGTCATGTATCCAAAAATATAATAATTAAAATTTAATGGTTTTCAAAAATTTCTAGCAGGGTACTTCAAAAAGTTATTAAATATTTCTCTGTACTGCGAATGTACAAAAGTGATGATGAGTTCTATTATATAAAAAATGATTTCTAAAAAAATAGAGAAAAGGAAAAGTATTTTATACACAAATTGTATAATAATATATTCTTAATATAGATGTCTATATTCAGTTCACGTTTTACATATATTGAATTTCAATAAGAATGTTCCACTTTAGTTTTAATATATTCATTTTAGAGCACATCTTATATATATATATATATATATATATATATATATATATATATATATATATGTAATATAAGTTTGTTAAAATGTGTACAGAGTGCATATTTGAGTAAATATTAATTTGCCATAAGATTTAAATACACGAGTCGTTCATTTGATGTAATCATATCATTTCCATAAATGTGAATATAAAATAAGTTAATTAAGTAGTCGAATCTGTTTTTCTATCTTGATTTTTAAACACATCGTTTTTACATATGTTTCAAAATGCAGATCACATAAAACGATATGGATACTTAATTTTAAATGCAGACACTTATATGTGTATTTATAAATATATATATATATATATATATATATATATATAGAGAGAGAGAGAGAGAGAAAGAGAGAGAGAGTTGTCCAAAACCTAGATTTGTGATTATTAATAAGAAATAAAAGTAACTATACACATGCTTCCCTATATACCATCCTATACACGTTTCTTTTTAATAAAACACAAATCTAAGCGTCACATTTGGTTGATCCTCTCTCTCTCCCTCCCTCCCTCTCTCTCTCTCTATATATATATATATATATATATATATATAAATATATATATATATATATATATATGAACAATATAAATATTTATAGTTGAAGATTATTATGTTGAATACAATTCAATTTGATAACAAATTGTATCAGAAAATATTTAGATAAAAGAAAAAAATGTTTTTGTCTCATTTGTGACCTTATACTATCGTCTTCAATTTCTTATTGTTGAGCATATGAAGTTCGTCATTTCTAGTTATGATTCTAAATTTATGATCAAAAGTATTTGTTTAGATAACAATGACCAAAATCGAAACCAGTTTTGGTGAAAGATAGAATTAGTGACCCAATGAAGAATAATAGAAAACAATATGTATATTTATATGCAAACATTTACTCAAATATATATATATATATATATATATATATATATATATATATATATATATATATATGTACCAGTGTGTGTACGTGACCCACTAGTAATGTTATGGCTAACTTCGCCGCTAGTCATATAAAAATGCATTCAATCCTCGGTCGGAGATAGAATACAACAGGGCTCTCTAGTCTGTATAAAAACAACCTTCCTAATCGAGTTAATCATGAATAAAAAATCTTCACCAACTCGCTTGGTTAGCGTGGAGAGTATGACCATATACTAGTGAGTAATAATATTTTTATATTTTCACCCATCAGATGATATAAATTGATATGGTAATTGATGATAATGATGATGATTATTATACAATATAATATATATATATATATATAAATATATATATATATATATATATATATATATATATATATATATACACGAGTTGCAGATGTATAGTAATTAAATAACGAGTTTGAGATTTTTCTTGTTGGCAGAGACTACATGAATTGATGTGTGTGAGCTCAGTGTTCCGGCTCGGTTGAGCTCGGTGGAACACTGGCTGTCGATCCTTCGGGAAATCTTGAGTCAGCGTCTGCGGCTGATTTTAGCCGCCGCTTTAATATAAACTATATGCATACATGCCTTCAACTAATAATATGTTGTTCCAATACACTTTTTCAACGCGATAGCATATATATATATATATATATATATATATATATATATATATATATATATATATATACATGTGTGATGAAGAATTTTGAAAAGTTAGTTCGATCTTCGATTTTTTTATTTGGTTATGTTGATATACTCGTCTCGAATATATGTTCCAAATTTCAACTATGTAGCATGTTTAGTTTGTTGGTGAGAGGCATAAAAGTTAGAAGTGTTTTGCAGGCTCCACGATTTTCCGCTGTCGAAAATCATGGATCAAAGAGTTTGCATTAAATTTTGTGTGAAAATGGAATCAAGTGCTCCAAAACACTTGAAATGTTGAAAGTGGCATACGATGAGTCTACTTTAAGCCAAAAAATGTTTACAAGTGGTATAAACTCTTCCAAGAAGGCCGAGAAGACACCAACGACGAACCTCGTTCTGGACGCCCCAGCACGTCAACAACTGATGAGAACGTTGAAGAAGTGAAGAAAATAGTGTTGGGGAATCGTCGAATTACCATTAGAGAAATTGCTGATGATATTGGCATCTCGTTTGGTTCGTGCCAATCAATTTTAACGGGTGTTTTAGACATGAGACGTGTGTCAGCGAAGTTTGTTCCGAAATTGCTCAATTTCGACCAAAAGAACCGTCGCATGAGCATCGCCCAAGAGCTATTGAATGACGTCAACGACGACCCAGATTTACTCGACAGGGTCATAACAGGTGACGAAACATGGGTATACGGTTATGACGTCGAAACTAAGACTCAATCGTCCCAGTGGAGGCATTCCGGATCACCAAGACCAAAAAAAGTACGCCAAGTTCGATCAAATGTGAAGGTTTTGCTTACAGTTTTCTTTGATTGCAGGGGCGTGGTGCATCATGAGTTCTTGCCACAGGGTAGAACAGTAAATAAGGAATATTACCTGCAAGTTATGCGCAATTTGCGCGAAGCAATCCGCCAGAAACGTCCGAATTTGTGGAAGAACAAAAATTGGCTTTTGCACCATGATAACGCCCCTGCTCACACATCGTTGCTTGTGCGCGAATTTTGGCTAAAACCAACACACTAATGATGCCGCAGGCACCGTATTCCCCAGACCTGGCCCCCTGTGACTTCTTCTTGTTCCTGAAACTGAAGAGGCCCATGAAAGGACGGCGTTTTGCAACGATTGAGGAAATAAAGACGGCATCGAAAGAGGAGCTGAACAAGATCACAAAAAATGATTTTTTGAAATGCTTTGAGGATTGGAAAAAGCGTTGGCACAAGTGCATTATATCCGAGGGGGATTACTTTGAAGGAGACAAAATAAAAATTGATGAATAAATAAATATTCTTTGAAAAACATAAAAAATCACCTTATTTTTTGATCACACTCGTGTATATATATATATATATATATATATATATATATATATATATATATATATATATATATATATATATATATATATATATATATATATATATATGTATATACTCGAAGTATAGCAATTAAATAACGAGATTTTTTTAAAAATTTTATTAAACAAAACTACATCAATTCATGCATACATGCCTTCATAATAGTCCCCTCCGAATGAGATACACTTTTTCCAACGCGACTTCCATTGCGGTAAACACTGGCTGAAGTCTTTCGAAGTTAGTTTCTTCAAAGCTTGTGTTGTGCGCTTTTGAATGTCGTCCATATCATCAAAAAGGTGTACTTTCAATGGACTTTTTATCTTTAGGAATAAAAAAAAGTCGCATGGAGCATGGTTCAGGCTGTAGGATGAGTTTCTCGCGAGAAATTGCTGCACTGTTAAGGTAGAATGCGCCGGTGCGTTATCGTGATGCAGTATCCATTCATTTTTGGCCAAATTTGGTCGTAACGCGTCACTTTTGCACAAAAACTTTGCAAGACGGTGAGGTGAAAGGCACTATTCACCGTCTGGTCCTAAGGAACAAACTTTTTGTGGATCAGACCATGCATATCGAAGAAACAAATGAGCATTGTTTTGATTTGAGACTGTAACAATCGAGCTTTTTTAGGACGTTCTACCCACTATTTACTCTGTTGACATGTTTCTGGATCAATTTGGAACACCCAACTTTCATTTCACCAAAAATTTGATAACGATTTTTTGTTTATTGCACATTTTTACGATACAATGTCACTGTAGAGTAAACTTTAAAAAGTTACTCAGAACGTAAAACTCATATGATCGCGCTGAAATTTTGTACACAGGTGTAAAAATTGTGGAACTTTGTGGCTAAATGATAACGAAGGTATCAATGTCGACAGATGACGCGTTAAAAAAATTCTCGTTATTTAATTGCCATACCTCATATATATACACAACATAAAGAAACATGGAAAAATGTACGAGTATGTTGGGAATAACACGAAAAAATAAGAAGAGAAATGAATAGATCAAAGAGAAAACAAAAGTTACGGATGTTATGGAATAAGTTAAAAGTTTGAAATTGAAATGAGTTTGGTTATATAGCAAGAAAAGAGAACCACCAATGGACAAGGAAATTTATTGATTAGAAACTTAGATATATAGGAAGGCCTAGGAAAAGACTCATGGGTAAATAAGATAGAGAAATTAGGAAGTTCATCGATTTAGACTGAAAAACGAAAACAGTGATTCGGTTGAAGTGAAAAATTTTAATAGAGACCTTCATCCAGCATTGAATTCAAAGGATCTGATGATGATAAATATATATATATATATATATATATATATATATATGCATATATAATCAATGCCATCATCATCTTCTTCTTATCCAATGCTGGACGAAAACCTGTTCAAAAACTTTTTCAAGCTACTCAAACTTTCTTTTTCATCCAACTTTGACAAATTTTTTTTATCTGTCCCATATATCCATGAGTCTGTCCCTATTTTTTTTATATCTCTAGATTTCTAATCTTTTATTGATCATTTGATTTTTTTATTTTTTATTCTCATTCCATGTTCATTTAAAATGTTTAATTTTTGATATAACGTTCCTAACTTTAATTTTCTTTCTAATCCATTCATTTCTCTCTCTGTATCTACATAACACACACATACACACACACATACACACACACACACATACACACACACACATACACACACACACATACACACATATATACATACATACACACATACACACACATACACACACACACATACACACATACATACACACACATACATACACACACATACACACCATACATACACACACACACACACACACACACACACATATATATATATATATATATATATATATATATATATATTAAAAATTGTGAATATATAAAAAATAACTATTAGTAGACAAAACAAATTCTTGTAAAACAGTCTGTCGTAAAAAATACAAATTAATTTTCATTTATTTAAAAATAGTGCCTTTTTATTTTTTTAGACAAATAAACCATTGTGTAATTCCTAAAGATTTTATAAAGTTTTATATATTTCTGAAATCAAAGTACATTGTTATCACAATTTATTATAAAATTATTATAAACTTTTTGATAAATTTTACTTTTTTCTCTAATATAAATTCATTTATTTGTTCTTTTGGAACTGTGGCTAATTCACTTTACACAAATGAATTTTAACCCCTTAAAATAAATTTATTTGCCATATCATCATTTCATTAAACCCTTATTATAGTAATGGTTCCTCATATCTTTATATAGTGAACATTTATCTGTTTTTAATGTTTAAAATTCTCTTCCTAGTTAACTCATTTAGAAACCTAATTGATTTATTTCTAATCTTATAATTGTTATTCATGTTATGTATTTGGTTATTTTTAATTTATTCATGTTTAAACTTTATATAGTAAAGAACTATTTTTTAAATATTTAAAATAGTATTTTTAAAACCTTATGTTTATATTATATACAAAAAAATTATTAGAACTTAATTACATAAAATATTTAATTGTAACAGCAATAAATAAAACAATATAATTGAATTAATATAGGTTTATTGTTTTTTCTATCTTAAATTCAAATATTATTTAATAAACTTACTATTACTACCTGTCTTTAATTATTTTATTTTATTTTTAAATAAGCTTAATTAGCACAATTTTCATTTCATAGTTTGATATTATACATATATTAATTTGTTAGTTTTTTAACAAAATTTTTGGAATTTCCATCAGAAATAAATGCTTTTACCTGTGAAATAAATAAACAAATTTATTTCTATTTATATATGTATATATATATATATATATATATGTATGTATGTATATGTATATAAAATAGTATAGAATATCTTTAATACCTTTTATTGACTTTTAAAACCGGAACCAAACAGAAACTGCATTTTTTCAAACAGTTACATTAATAGAGTTACCAAGACATCATAAAAACGAGTCTAGGTAAGTAGATGTAGGACAAGTGTTGTGTATATTTATTAAAGGATAGAAAGTAGGTTATACATCTAAGATGCAATGCAAAACAAACAGTGTATTCTATAAATGCGTAGAGAAATTAGAGATGCTGTATAATTTTTTGTGTGACACGCGACATTCAAAACAACACAGAAGATGTTTAAGTGAATAGAGTGAAATGTGTTTTATGTCACTCTTACTTTATAGCCACTATTGATTTAAATATATTTAGTTTCACTTTTTGATTCTCGTACGTATCCATTTCATTTTTAATTAATCGATAATTCAAATTTCACTATAATTGTTAATCATAATTATGTTCTAAAAATATCTATTCATATTTTCTGTTAATTGATTTGAGTATATTTTAAAGACATATACTTAAGTTTTTATGCTGAATGTAGACATTGAATATTGTAGTATGTGTGTTTTTACTTGTCTTATTATTTCACTTTTTATCTACTTCTTTTCTTTTCGTTCTCTTTACATGTTAATTGTATGTGTTTATATATATATATATATATATATATATATATATATATGTGTGTGTGTGTGTGTGTGTGTGTGTGTGTATGTGTAATAGATTTGTAGAGAAAAAAAATGTACAATTAGAGATTGGAACAACTGAACTAAATAAAATAAATAGGAAAAATTTTACGATATGATGATGACTTATGGGTAAAGTTCAGATTGAAAATTAGGATAACATGATTATATATTATTTGATTACTTATTTTATTAACAATTTGATATTTGTACGATTACAATTTACTAAAATCATTTTATTTAGTCTATTATTACGTATTACAATATTTTTATGTGGATATTAGAAGAAGATATGAACACAAGAATTTATGAATTGTTTAAAACATAAAATTTATAAGATTTTATTTGTTATTTTAAGAAAATTATGCTTCAACTAGATAAAATGTATTAAAATGTTTTTGAATTAACAAGAAAAATATTAATATTAATAGTTTTTTATATTACATTTAATCATAAAAAAACATGCGAATCGTTATTTTTTAAAAAAAAATCAAATTACGTTTTATTTTAAACACTTTATATAATAAAAAATCGTATAATGTTAATTATTTAATGAAAATTACGATTTTTACTTTCATGATAATTAATAAATGTTTTTAATTACGAATATAGAATTACAATTATTACAAGGACTTATTATTAGAGCGTGAAAAAAGAATTTATTAATAATTTATCATAAAATATTTTAAATAATTGTAATTGGGATTATGAAAGATTAAATGACATTATTGTTAATCCATTTATATATATGTGTATATATATATATATATATATATATATATATATATATATATATATATATTAGGTTGGCAAGTATCTCCCTTCCGCTGTACATACATAGCTGCGAAATTCAAAAGACCAGAAGGCGGAAGGGAGATATTTGCCAACCTATATATATATATATATATATATATATATATATATATATATATATATATATACAGTTAAGAGCAAAAATGTTCGTACTCTTCTTAGTTTATATTTTTTTTTCACAACCAAGTCAATAATAATGAAAATTGAATAAATATTTTTTTATATACACTGTATTTACAAGCTAACTACTTTTTGGTCACTTGACCGTTACTCCAGAATAATTTTTGTACATCTATTGTCTTCTCTTCTTGTTACATGTCCTGTTCATGCCTATTTCATCCATTTTATATATATATATATAAATATATATATATATATATAAATATATAATACTAGGTCTACCGAAAAGTTCTGTCCGTTTTTGAATTAAAAAAATGCATTTTTAATATATTTATTATTGAAACCAATTTCATTTAATTTCAACAATTTATATTTTTTTAATACTTACTTTTTTACTAACATATTTCTTTATATTACTTGTATGTTTACAATTTACAAATTAGCACATTAATTCTGCTTTACACAATTCTGTTTCTTGTTTAATACCTAACTTTTTTAAATATTTTTTTATTTTTAATCAAAAAATTGTTCTATTGTGAACAATTTTTATAGTAATTTTAATTTTTTTTACCGAACTAGAAAGATTAAGATCACTAAAATTTAATTTTATAAAAATTACCATAAATAAAATAAAAATCATTAGTAATTAATTGTCAGAAAATAAAAAAATACAAATTAAACGTATACATACACACACACACACACTATATATATATATATATATATATATATATATATATATACACACACACACATAATTAAACGATTTGTTCTCAAACAATAAGTCATTGGCCTTTTTTGCATATTCTTTAAAGAGAATGCAAAATAATAGTAGCGAAACGAATGCAAGAATAAGGTTAATAAGTGGATATAATTTTAAACTCTGGAACTAATAGACAAAAGTAGTACATGACTTATTTATAATCAAGAACATGAAGTTTTAAATACAACTGACATGTAGAGCATACTGTGAAGTAACAGAAATTACTTCAAAATTGTTTTAATGGTTCTTTGAAAAAAAATTTTTGTTCTTTTTTTAGAATGAATTATTTCATTAAATAAAACATATTTTTGTACATGTTTTTTAATAATGCTGACGTTTTATTTCTTTGTTAATTGTTAGTATTTAAAAGTTGAGTCAATGGCGTATTTGTAAAAATAAATAATATAATAATAAAACAATTATTTTATTTATTAGATTTCCACAAATATTTATAATTATATTATATAGTTGTTAGTGTTATAAATTTGTAAAATTAACAAATATATAAATCATATATATATATATATATATATATATATATATATATATATATATATATAACATCAACAAAAATGTTTATTTATAACATTTTATTAATCCATACTAAATTTGATTCTATGGACAATTCACGCAAAATAATAACTCTAACTGTATAAATGATTTTATAAAAATATTTAATATTAGTTTATTATTTATTTTTTCGTTAACATGCATTTCGTAAACCGTGTTATAATTTTCAGAGCACAAGATTATAAAATCTTCATTAATTTTCTAATGCGTGCATTTTATTATATATTTCATTTAAAATCTAAAAATATTCCTACTATATCAATTTTGCATTTTGTTCAAAATATTGACTTAAAACCGAAACAGCAACCATATTTAAAAATTATTATAAATAATTTCGTTAGAAAAATGACCTTTAAAAAATCAAAAATGTATGGTTTATGAAAATACTCTAATATATAATTATACGAGAGTCGTTTGATAAGTAAGGTAAAAAAGTAAATTGAAAAATGTAATTAATTAATTAAATTAAACAATAAATAAATTTACCATACTTATCGAAAGACTCTCGTATATAGGAATTAAAAATAAATTAGATTTTAATTCTAATATAAAAAAATAATGTAAATTGAAAAAGATGTTTCTTTATGACAATAATTGATAGCAATATATATTTTTATAAAAAAATATATATAAATGATTTTTCTATTATATCGATCTACAAGATTTTTATCTTCAGTTCGTTAAATTTGTATATTAATCTATAATAATAATTGATTTATATCAACTAATCAATAATATAACAAAATAAAAATTATGAACATTTATTTTCATGTTTAATATAATTACTTCCTTTCTTTAATTATAATTAATAAAGATAAATATTCTTATTTAAAATAGTAAAAAAAATCAATAAACGAGTATAATATAATTATATAAATCCTTTTTCCACATTATTGATTACAATTATTTGATTAGTTTTCTAATTTGTCTTTGATTATCGATCTTCATTATAAAAGAGATCGATAATGTGATAAAATAAAAATGAATAAATATTTATATGAAAGGATATATATTAAGTAACAGTATATTGTTTGTTAATTTTATATTTAACAACTTAATTAACTTACAACATTTACAGACAACAAATTTAAAGACATACTGATATACATATTTTTAAATATTAGGAGTACATAAAAGTGTCCATGGCAGATGTTTAAAATATATTAAAAGTTATATGATTGAACATTTTTCGTTTTATTTTTTTGTTTCATTATTTTTGAAAAACTGACTAGAAATTGTCCAATAATAGATTATTTTTGACAAAAACACATTCTTAATATGTTTGAAAATGGAAATAAATAATATAAACTTTGCTTTTCCATGCTATTGTTATTTAATTAGAATAAACTCGTTTCAAAAGCAAACAAAAATATATTTTTTGTATATTTTTTCAAACTTTTAATGAAAGTCATGTAGCTGAAAGTTTTTTATTATTAGTAGTTTCTATTCTTTAGAAACAATAACTTTAACTTGACAGTTAAAGAGCCTTCTAAGCGACAGAATATGATGAAATTAAATGATATTTGTTGTTTTGGAACTGTGGCAGATTCACTTTAACACAAATGAATTTTAACTCCAACACCACATTGGTTTAAAGTGTTCAATAATCACTTATTATTTATAATAATATCGGCTGATGCATTTCGATGGCGACGCCATCATCGTCAGAGCCTTTCTATTAAAATATTGAACATTTAAAAACCATTGTAGTGTTGGAATTAAAATTCATTTGTGTTAAAATGAAATTTAATGATTTTAAACCGTTGTTATAGAAAGATTTAATACAATAGAATGTAGAACTTAAAGGAAGATTGTGTGTTAATCAAAAAATTATAACAGTATTTAATGCTACGGAAAATTACCTTTAACAAAAATTTATTAGCACCCTCCCCAATAATATAAATATGTTCAGTAATTGCTTATTATTTAGTTTATTTGCTTAGAAGCTGATACGCATTTCAATGGTCATACCTTCATCGTCAAAGTGCTGTATTATAAAATCTAGAAACTCTTACAACACCGTGCTATAAGATAATTGTATGGTTAACGAAATGCTCATATCTTGCGAATAAATAAACTGAACCATAAGTGGTTATTGAATATTTGTATATCTTGTGATGTTGGGGTGATAGTTCATTTGTGTTGAAGCATTAGGATTGAACGTTTACATGAAGAAGTATTATGAAGAAGTATACACTTACGTAGAGAAGTATTACTGCTAACTGAATCAAAATTTCCTTTAATATATACACCGGAATAAAATGATCAATATTTGATCTACATTTAAGCAGATATTTCAGTTAATTAATTAATTAAATTAAATTTTGCAATTTAGTTTTTCTTACCTTTTTTAACATACTTATCAATATATATATATACATATATATATATATATAGAGAGAGAGAGAGAGAGAGAGAGAGTTTTAATAAGAATGTGACAGCAGTTGATAGCCATGTTTAATTTTTTTAAGCTAATTTTGACATTTTAACTCAATATAGTTTGGCAAATTATCATGGAACGTTTAACATTTTAACAATGTTTAGAAATAACAAAAACTTCAATAGACTTATTGAAACAAAAGTTTAATGAGTACATTATTCCACGAAATAGACGCATCAATTGGCCACCAAGATCATGTAATCTAACTCCATTGGATTATTTTCTACGAGGTTACATAAAATCAATGGTTTATGCTGATAAATCACAAACAATAGAAACATTAAATGTGTAATTCATGAAATTGGACCACAATTATGTGAAAAAGTGACTAAAAACTGGACTAAACGAATGCACTATGTCAAATGAAGTTGTGGTGGTCATATGAATGAAATTGTATTCCATCAATAATCCCATAGAATATCCTTAAAAATAAAAAATATAAATAACGAATTAATTAAATACTTTTTGTTTAATTTCCATTCAAACTTCTGAAACGCTGATTAGAAAACCCTATATATAAGTAACTATTATTGTTATTGTTTACATATTTTATACTGTTTTATTGAATTAAACAGTGTTGGTCAACGTTAACCTTTACTTTTCTACTAATTGTTACTGTCGATCATTAATTACTAATAGAGCACTTAATGTCTTAATTTCATTTTTTTTAACTAAAAGCAATTAATATGAATTTAAATTTTTGAAATGACAAAATTAAAAATTGGAAATAGTGATACGTATATAATATTTAAAATAAATGAAGATACCAAAGACAGGCAATTTTCAACAATCCTTAAATTTCTCGTTTTGTTTTCATTTGATTTTTAAACATTTTTTTGTACTTTTATTAAAAATATTCGCAATCTTTATTAGCCATCAAAATAATCACAAAATTTTTTTAATTATGTTTGAAATTTTTAATTATTTCATTTTAATAAAAAAAAACAATACAAATATAAACTGTACTATTAATTTTGTATAGATTTTTTTAATACATTTTGAAAAAATATGATTTTTAAAAATAGTTATTTTTAAAAATCAAGTTTATTTTAAGTATTTAACCTAATCAATTTCATTAATAAAGCTGACGTAACTTATTTAGTATATCATTATATGAAACAAGTAATAGAATATAACATTTTAATAATATTTCCATTAAAAACTTTAAGCAGAAATCCGCTAATTAGGTTCATCCGAATCATATTTCCACCCGTATTATTACGACATAATGTTAATCTGCGAATATCTCACGCGATGTAAGACTTTAATTTATATCTTCTTAAGATAACAATAATCTCAAACTATATAGTTTCTTAAATTTATTTATTCTTGCTCAAAAAGCGTTAACATAAACAACATTAAGCAATTCTACAATTCAAAATAATGTTTACAAGATTCATTTTAAAGTACATATATTATAATATTGCACTTCTCCGGAAAAAATTAATAAAGGAACGAATTTCATATTTTTTTCTTAAACAGAAATTGTAAAAGTGTATATATATATATATCCCACACATCACACATCATTAACCCATATCAATCCACTACTGGACGAAAACCTCAATGAATGCTACCATTCACTGGTATTTGGTCATATTCACCACGCTGACCAAGCGGGTTGGTGAAGATTTTTTATTTGGGGTTTACTCCCTTATCTTTTTGACAGTTATTTTTTTTACAAGATGTGGTTGTCGGCCTTCATGCTCAACTCTTGAAAGTAAGGAACTCTCCGACTGGGAATCGAACGCAATCTCCCGCGCGACACACGGTGATGCAAGTATATATATATTAGGTCTACCGGAAAGTTCTGTCCGATAATGTCATCTCAAGAAAGATGAATCTTCTATAGAAATAGAATTTACAAATTACTATCACGCTGGAAAGAGGTCATCAGTAACTAAGGACAAATTATATTGTTCAGACAACGCAATCTCATATGGCACTAGAAACGTTCCAAAAACTGAAGCAGTTTGAATGGAAAATCATGACATATCTGATATATTGTATTTTCCCTGGTATCATCAGATTATCATCTATTCTGAACTCTCCAAAAACATATTAATTAAAAACAATTTAATAGAGAACCAAATGTTGGAAGAGAGCTTGATTTACCTTCAGACCTGAAATTAACAGATCTTTTGAAATAAAACATGAGAAGTTATTTATTCATCAATATTTATTTTGTTGCCCTCAAAGTGTTCTTCATTGGAAGCAATACACATATTCCAACCCTTATTCCAATCCTCGAACGTCCCCTCGAGCGGGATTTGTAGTATAGCCTTCAGTTCAAGTAACGATTTTTCTTTTATGTCTTTAATCAACTCAAAATAATACCCTCAGATAGGCAACTTGAGTTTTGAGAATAGTAAATAGTAAAAACGGAACTATATCAGGCGAATACAGAGCTTTTAAGACTTTTTTGCCAAATACTCACGAACAAATTCAGTGCTCTTGACACCATGCGAGAAGCGATGAATTTCATGCTCAACATTTTAGCCAAAATGACATGAAATTGTGTTTTTGAGATTCCCACATCAGCTACTAACTCTTTGATGGATATACGACGATTTTTGAGCACCAATGCCTTGACTTGGATGACGTGTACGTCGTCAATTAATGTCGATGGACGTCCAGATCGTGGTTCATCATCGACGGCTTTACGGCTCTCTTTGAACGCCTTATGCCACTCAAAAACTCTTGTTCGCGATGAAAAAAAAGTCCTCAGGGTATACTTTTGTTAACATTTCCAACAATTGCGTGAAGTTTATTTGGTTTATAACACAAAATTGAATACAAATTCTTTGATCAACTGATTTCGATATCGTAAAAATAACCATCGAACAAAAACCAGTAAAAATTATTTACTAATAAGTATAGTGTCATGAAATTTGACACAAATGACATCGACAGATGTACCAACTTAAAAAAATACAACTTTACATTCCACAAGCTCATGTAATTTAAATGAGAAAGTCTCTCTAGTTTCTGGACTGAAGGTATTTTCTAACGCAAAATCAAAAGATTTTTATTGAGTCTTAAAAATTTAAGATTAAAATGAATTATGTATAATAATGAAAAATACATTTTGGATAAGAATTAAAATGTCATTTTTTGTTTCATTTCAAAACTTTCTCTGAAAAACTTTATTATTTATGAAACGATCCAATTTTTATTAACATCATATTTAATATTTCTCTCAAAACAAATAATATTTTTCATACAATTATAACCGTACAAAAAAATTATTTTAATATCCAGCTGTTTTGTTATTTCACTTTATTCTTAAACATAATAAAATATATACAACTGTAACTCGTATTCAACAAAATAATCAGGTTTCAGGCGCTAAAATTGTATTCTTGTACAAGTCACAATTACCATATGGTGTTACCAAAACTCTACAAACATGCCATAAATTAAAATTTGAATGTAGAATGCTTTTTAAAAATATATACGTGCATATATTAAGTGCTTGTAATTATTTACATTTTCAAATCAAACATCGTTCGTTTCGAAGGTTATTATCTTAAGAAAATATTTGTTCAGTGTCACGCGGTGTTGGGAAAGCCACGCAAAAATATAAGTAATTAGAAATCACCTATCGTTAAGTCGCTATGAATTACTTCATAGTTATATAAATAATAGTTTATTATTCTAAAGATAAATTAATGGTGTGTAAAAATTATAATGTTTGTTTATTAACTTTTACGTCATAAGTATTTCGAATTGAATAAAATAATAATAATTACTATTATGTGACTCTATCAGATTTGTTAGAGAAAATATTGACGGAATATTTTATTTTTTTTAAAATAAATTACCGTTATTTGTTAAAAATGAATAAATACGAGTATGAAGAGAAAATAAAATTTTAGTTATGAAATTCAATTCAGTTAAAATAACAGTTTGTATAAAAAATGATTCGAATCTAGCACTTGCTTTGTACAGGAAGTGTGCATTTCCGGAAATGTAATTATGTGATGATTAAAAGACTAGACAACAATAAAAGTAAACGTGGTAATCAGTAAATGCATAAAATCTATAGTTGAACATTGACTGACTGATGATTACGTAATACGTAATGAAATAATATGCAAGGTTAATTTTTTGATTTTTAATTAACAAGTTATCATTAAGAATAATTTAACTTTGAATTCAGTTGAAAAAAAGATGATATTTAGAAGAAAAAATTATAGAGTTGGTGACAAAAGTGTAGATGATAAATTTTATGTGAATTAAATTTAATATACTTTAAAGAAAATAATTATTATTTCTTTTTACTAATATATTTTAAAATATTATACAACAAATAAGGAACAAATAATTACAATATAAAGTAAAAAAATGTATTTTATTACTAATAAACATAATTTACAAAATAAATAACCTTTTTTAGTTAACATATTTATTGCCAAAACAATTTTCGTTGACTTATTTAATATGTAAAGATAAAGAGAAACGAGTAGATTAGAATAAAATCAAAGTTACGTTGATAATAGAATAACAGTGATAAGTTTAAAATGGAAATAAGTTAGTTATATAACAACATAAGAAGATCATCAACAAATAAGAGATCTTATTGCTTAGAAACCCAAAGATATAAAATGGTTCAAGAGAAGATTTGTGGATAAACAACAAAGGTATAAAAAACTCTCAAAATGAAATGAAAGAAAAATTTTAATTATTCGAAGCAGAAAGTTTTAAGAAAATTTTTCATCCAGCAATGGATATAAAAATACTATAAATATTATATATATATATATATGTATATATATATATATATATATAGAGAGAGAGAGAGAGAGAGAGAGAAAGATCACCAAAATAAGTCTGCAGACATATACATTTAATTTCTTATTATTATTTATAACATCGTTTACTAGGGACTCTCTCTCTCTCTCTCTCTCTCTATATATATATATATATATATATACATACACATATATATATAATAATATAATCATTATCATCATAAAGCCTTTATCAACCCACTGCTAGGTGAAAACCTTATAGAATGTCATTAGGTTCTCTTAAATGTTTTTCTAAGATTTTTTATGACTTCCTGTCCGTGGCTAATATCATTGAAACTGTACCTCCATAATATTTTACAATATCAACCCTCTATTTTTAATAGGGTCTTTTTTATTTTTTTATCTCTTGGTCGTCACTACATAATAATTTTTGTCTATTATTTGCTTTTCTTGTAAAATATCCTACTATGCCTAATTGAACTATTATATATATATATATATATATATATATATATATATATATATATATATATATATATATATATATATATAGAGAGAGAGAGAGAGAAAGAGAATTTTAAATGTGATAGAAATTTCATTGAAATCAATTTAAATGTCTATCACTTTTAAAAAAATATTCTCTTTCTCTCTTCCTCTCTCTCCCTCTCTCTCTCTCTCTCTCTTCCTCTCTCTCTCTCCCTCCCTCTCTCTCTCTCTCTATATATATATCATATATACAAGGGTTGTTTGATAAGTATGGTAAATTTATTTATTATTTAATTTAATTAATTAATTCAATTTAATTTTTCAATTTAGTTTTTCTTACTTTTTTACCATACTTATCAAACGATCCTCGAATATATGTATGTGTGTGTGTGTATGTGGTTGTTTTAAAAAAATATATATAAAGTGATTTATTCGAAAAATTAATAATAGTGTAAATGTATTTTTAATCATTCCTGTTACATTATTATTGAAAAAGTAATATTGTGATTTTATTATAATTAATCACTTTATTAAGTAAGAAAAGAAAAAATAAAAACATCCAACACTGGAAATTAAAAAAATGAGTTGTATTCCTCCGCAACATCTCTCTCATCTCATTATCTCAGTAAAAATTAAACAGCAAACTAAAATGGAACTTCAGTGGAAAAAATCGACATAAAAGTTTAAATCACTGAAATATTATAGAAGTATTTTAATAATGAGACAAAGATCAACGCGAAGGGAATTAATCAGCTGTCAGATAAATTGAAGAAAGTCATAAGTAATAATGGTAATTATATATAAAAATAACTTTTAATAGATATTTCATTAAAAAATCGTTTTTTTTTACTTTAAAAAAACGAGTCATTCATTTATTTCATTAAATGATCAATTAACGTTATTTTCAATCAGCTCAATATAATATTTTAAAGTATTTTAATGAAATAATGTCATCTGTTTTTCTTTACTGTAAATTTCTTTTCCAAAATAATATGTTTTGTATATAATTAATGGCTGAATTTTTATATTAACGACAGTACATTAAAAATGATCAAAAATACCCTATTTTTGAATTTTTTCCGATTTATTTTGACAAAATATGAGTATTTATTATGAAATGTAGACACGATAAAACACACACATACACACATACATACACACACACACATATATATATATACACACACATACACACACACACACATACACACACACACACATACACACACACACATACACACACACTCATTTATATATATATATATATATATATATATATATTAAAAAGGCTTTCATTAAAATTAATTAAAAATAATTTGTGATTTTGAAGAAAAAAAATTTTTTTACGTAATTACATGATTCAATTAATAATTTAAATAAAAAGTCTAAATTCATGTTTTACTATGTAGACCATATTTTTCCATTTAGTACCATTAGAGTATTTAGTATTTTATGTACGTTTTAAAATTTTGTATTAATGAATATATTATTTTTTATAAAATAACTGGTTATTTATGAAACATATAAAATAATTATCTACGCATAAATAAAAAAAATCTATACATTTTAGCACTTTTCTCATCACTATGAAAGGCTACAGTACTAAACCCGTTACAACACAGTTAATTGCATACTTATTATACTGACAAGTTTATCGAAATAATTATCAAGTCATAAATCTATCTGATGATGAACTTGTGCCTACACAAACACTAATTAAAATTGAAATAAGAATACATAATAAAATACATATAAAAAAATGAAACCTTGCACAGTATAGAATAAACATAATGAGGTATTTAATATAACATCTTCATGTTGATCTTCATTCAAAATCGAGACTGCGTTAGTTTTCCCATGTTTATTATATAATATTCGTTTTTAATAATAACGAGAACATGAAGAGATAAATACCAAAAAGTGGTATTGTATCATCAACAATGTTATATATCCACTTGACAATTATAATTAATATAACAACAATTACACAAATTATGTAATACTTTTTCAAGATTGTTTGATAATTTTTATATTATAATCTGATTTTAAGTACATTTAGGTTGTCCTAAAAGTTTCTTTCGTTTTATTAGTAAGTAATACATGTACAATATTTTATATTTGATTACTGATTTATATTCGATCAGTTTTGCTCTATTAATTTACTCCATCTCTTCTAAAGCTGAATAATGCCATCGTTCCAAAATTTTTATAGTTTGCTAGCAAAATACCGTTCCAAGTACATTTTTATGTCATTTATTGAACTAAACCTTTCACTGCGAAGAGAATTTTTTAATGAAAGAAATGAATAATAATCAAATGGAACAGTATCCAAAAAGTATGGAAGATAAGGTGAAACATCTCAGTCATGTGTTAACAATTTGTTTCTAACGGCTAAAGATAGGTGGGATCTGGCGTTATCGTGCTAGAAAACAACACTTCGTCTGTTTGTTAATTCTAGTCGTTTTGAGCTAATTGCTCCCTTCAATTTGTCCAGTTGAGGACAGTATTTCGTTGAATTAATAGTTTCACCTTGTAGAAGTAGTTGATATAAAATGACAACTTCCAATCCCACCAAGTTGATATCAAAACTTTCTTCGTGTAATTGTTAGAAAGATGTAGTATTTCTAGAAATATTTCCTAAAAGATCAATATATGCTTCTTCATTTCATTGATTTTTCAATATACTTAATGCCGATGACGTACTGATTGAAACAAAGGATTTTCATTATCTATAAATCTAAGATAGACTGGTATTGGATACTTGTTGTAAAGATTAATAACTTCCCTTATTATTTAAATGTGATCTACTGTGCTAAAACCCACTTCGAAACCTATTTATTCTTATAATTATAAGAAATTCAGATGACTTTGTAGTAATTATAATTTTCATAAAAATTGTATATAATGACAGAAATAAACTAATCAGTTGATAATTCTTCAATTTTTCTTATCTTTTTTTATGTATAATAATTATTACATCATTTCATTCGTTCGGTGTTATTCCTTTTTCCAGATTTCAAGTGAAAATACTATCTAGAACTGTTCTATTTTTTCCGTTTACTAATTTTAAATTTTCTGTTGATCCTTCTGTTTCCAGTAGTTTTTCTATTTTTCAAACATTTAATAGCATTTAAAACTTCTTTAACTAGTATTAATAGGACATTTAGTCTTTCTTTCTCTCTCTCTCTTTATATATATATATATATATATATATATATATATATATATATATATATATACGAGGTGTGATCAAAAAATAAGGTGAATTTTGATTTTTTTCAAAGAATATTTATTTATTCATCAATTTTCATTTTGTCCCCTTCAAAGTAATCCCCCTCGGATATAATGCACTTGTGCCAACGCTTTTTCCAATCCTCAAAGCATTTCAAAAAATCATTTTTTGTGATCTTGTTCAGCTCCTCTTTCGATGCCGTCTTTATTTCCTCAATCGTTGCAAAACGCTGTCCTTTCATGGGCCTCTTCAGTTTCGGGAACAAGAAGAAGTCACAGGGGCCAGGTCTGGGAATACGGTGCCTGCGGCATCATTAGTGTGTTGGTTTTAGCCAAAAATTCGCGCACAAGCAACGATGTGTGAGCAGGGGCGTTATCATGGTGCAAAAGCCAATTTTTGTTCTTCCACAAATTCGGACGTTTCTGGCGGATTGCTTCGCGCAAATTGCACATAACTTGCAGGTAATATTCCTTATTTACTGTTCTACCCTGTGGCAAGAACTCACAAGTACTCTCGAAGGCTCAGGCACAACTCTGCTTAATAGGAAGTCGAAGCTGTTCAAAGCGTTTGCTTTACCTCTGCTGCAGCAATTATGAAACGAGTCCGGCCTGGGCATATCATGTTAACGTGAAAAAAAGCCAATTTTTGTTCTTCCTGTTTTCGTACGTCTTAGAGCGTTAGGGACAATCGATCTGGCGGATTGCTTCCACTTGAGGATTCATCGTAAAGATCCATGAAAATTGAAGTCACCGCATAACTTAAGGTAATATTCCTTATTTACTGTTCTACCCTGTAGCAAGAACTCATGATGCACCACGCCCCTGCAATCAAAGAAAACTGTAAGCAAAACCTTCACATTTGATCGAACTTGGCGTGCTTTTTTTGGTCTTGGTGATCCGGAATGCCTCCACTGGGACGATTGAGTCTTAGTTTCGACGTCATAACCGTATACCCATGTTTCGTCACCTGTTATGACCCTGTCGAGTAAATCTGGGTCGTCGTTGACATCATTCAATAGCTCTTGGGCGATGCTCATGCGACGGTTCTTTTGGTCGAAATTGAGCAATTTCGGAACAAACTTCGCTGACACACGTCTCATGTCTAAAACACCCGTTAAAATTGATTGGCACGAACCAAACGAGATGCCAGTATCATCAGCAATTTCTCTAATGGTAATTCGACGATTCCCCAACACTATTTTCTTCACTTCTTCAACGTTCTCATCAGTTGTTGACGTGCTGGGGCGTCCAGAACGAGGTTCGTCGTTGGTGTCTTCTCGGCCTTCTTGGAAGAATTTATACCACTTGTAAACATTTTTTTGGCTTAAAGTAGACTCATCGTATGCCACTTTCAACATTTCAAGTGTTTTGGAGCACTTGATTCCATTTTTCACACAAAATTTAATGCAAACTCTTTGATCCATGATTTTCGACAGCGGAAAATCGTGGAGCCTGCAAAACACTTCTAACTTTTATGCCTCTCACCAACAAACTAAACATGCTACATAGCTGAAATTTGGAACATATATTCGAGACGAGTGTACCAACATAACTAAATAAAAAAATCGAAGATCGAACGGATGTAGCCCGCTAAATTTCAAAATTCACCTTACTTTTTGATCACACCTCGTATATATGGTTTTTCTATAAGAATATTTGAATTTGAGAGCTGGTTACAGCCATGTTTGATTTTTTTAACTTCATTTTGAGATTTCAACTCAGTAGAATTTGGCAAACTATCATGAAACGTTTAATACTTCAACAACGCTTAGAAATTATATAAACTTCAGTAAACTTATTGAAACAAAAGTTTAATAAGTCCATTATTTCACGAAATAAACCCATTAATTGGGCACCAAGATCATGTGATATAATTTCATTGGATTATTGTTTGTGAGGTTATGTGAAATCATTGGTTTATACTGATAAACTACAAATAATAGAAGCATTAAAAATGAACATTGAACTTATAATTTCATCATATTGAACCACAATTATGTGAAAGAGTGACTAAAAATTGAACTAAACGAATCCACTGTCAAGCAAAGTCATTGTGGGTATATGAGTCAAATTGTGTTCCATCATTAATACCGTAGAATATTTTTTGAAAATAAAAAAATATAAATACCTAATTAATTGAATACTAATGTTATTTTCATTTAAAAATGTAAAACGCTTATTGGACAATTCTATGTATGTATATATCCATGTATGTATGAATATTTGAGTGATGTTAAAGTTATTACAAAAAACTCTATTAAAAAAACTGTATGAGTTTCATCAAAAATAAATTAATATTTTTGAATAACTCAATACTAAAGAAGGTCAAGAAATTTAATTTCCTGAAATTTTCTACTTCATTTGTTGTTTTTTTTTCTAGCCATATTTTTCATCAAACTAATTCCATAATTTTCATGTTTCTATTCCTTTTGTTCATGAATTTATTCTTAGATCTATTTACATCTTTGAATTCTCAATCAATTATTTTAATTATTCTTTGATGATAATCTTTTACTGTTTGACTAACCTATTTCCATTTAATTTTTTCATTCTTGCAATCATTTTCTTATCTATCTATCTATCTATATCTATCTATATATATATATATATATATATATATATATATATATATGTATATATATGTGAGGGTCGTTTGATAAGTATGGTAAATTTATTTATTGTTTAATATAATTAATTAATTTAATTAAAATTTTCAATTTAGTTTTTCTTACTTTTTTATCATACTTATCAAACGACCCTCCTATGCATATGGGCATGTATAATGTGAATATACACACATAAGTGTGTATTTGTACATATGAGTGCATGAGTTTGCATTATATTTGAATATTATTTTTTAATAAATTATTTTCGTTACATTTATTATTCTAAATTGGTTTTAGAAGTGCAATAAATGATTTATGTATTTAGTGTACTTTTCAATAAACATATATTTGTGTGTGTAGAGTAAGTCTTTATGCATATTTAAAAATTACTTTGCACTTTTATTAACCTTTCGTCATGAATTTATTTAAATATTATATGAATATTTATATTGTACCAATAAATGTCATGTCAATTTTGATTTTAATATTTCATTTTGCTTTCCTCCGGACATTATTGATACCCTATTTAGCATTTCAAGTTAGTTCAGTTTGAAATAATAGTAGTCATTTTTAGAAAACTTTTATAATTATAAAAAGTAGTCTAAATGTCAATTAGAATAACATTTTCAGAATACATTTTTCATAGCATAAGTTAATCGTATCGTAATTAATTAATATATATTTTTTGCAAAAAAAAAAACTTATATTAAAAGTCCAAATGTGTCATAAGTATTTTGAACTGTCGTTTATTTTTTTTTTATTATTTAACTTTAGTGATAATAAGAAATGAATGTCTTTTTAAGATACTTAAAACCCACACAATATCAATATTTTTGAGAACGTTGGCCTTCGTTATGTACTTTATGCATGTGTATATTTTTTGTTGAGGATTTAAATTATTAAATATATGTATACCTTTCTTTTTGGTATCCCGATTACTATTTTTAGACAAATTGGATAAATTGTATTGGGCGTATATTTATTATCATTTAAACATATTTGAAACTCATCTCAAAGATTTTATTGCTTAAAAAATATTCAAATTTATTCATTTTTATATCAGTTTAAAAAATCTTTTATTTTTATTGAACATTTAATAATACATAAAATTCTTTCTCTACTTTTCAACAAAACTAATATTTCTTAAGAAGTAGTTATAATAGATCATAACAAACATTCCTTATGTAATTAATTGCATTTTAATAAATTAATACCATGACATTTTAAAAATGTATATTAAATGCTCGTTGTGTTTAATTAGGTTACAAAACTGTATCAGTTTAAAATCAATATTATTTCAAATGAAACTAAATTGAATGAACTGCTATTAAAAAAACTAGTGTAAAAGTAGTTTGATTTTATATTTACTCAATACATTTGTATTTCGTTTGTAATAGTGTTATAAATTATGTTGAATTAATTGCAAATTTCTTTATTTAAATGAAAATAAAAAGTAGTTATGTATATATAAATATATTAAATATATATATATATATATATATATATACACACACATACACACACAGTTGAGGAAAAAAGTGTTCGTACTCTTCCCAGATGAAAACTATTATATTTTTCACTATTAAATCAATAATAATAGAAACTAAAATTATTTTTATATACACTGTATTTATAATTGATTTTGTTATATTTTTATTATTCAAAAAAGCTCCTGTTAATCCTATTTCGTAACATTTTCATTGTGTTATTTTCTGTGTGGATAAAAGTATTCGTATGTTTATGTTCCTATTAAAGATTTCATTTAAATAAAAGATTTAATTAAATATTTTTTGTATATATTGTTATTATCGTATAGATAATTTATGAATGTATTTCATTGCAATTTTTTTATAATTTGTGATGTTAGAGTAGACAATAAATAAAAAATTCTTAACGATATGAGAAAATCAATTGTAAATGATCAAAATTTTCGATTATCATTAGGTATTATTGTAAAAAGATATAATTTGGAAAAATAAATAATTGTTTTTATTATTCAATGATATAAAAAAACTGCCATAATTTGCACAGATTTGATCGACTACGAAAAATTATTCGCGTATAACAAAAATAATATAAATAGATCCTAATTTATCGGGAAATAATGTTAAAGTTTGCTATTTTTTAAAACATAATTAAGCAAAGATTAAAGAAACAAGATTTTAAGAGATAAAAACTAATAAAGAGTATTTTGAAGAGTAATTGAATTTTGAATGTATGAGTATTTTGAATGTATTTTGTATTTTGAAGAGTAACAAGTCTGTGTGTGATTCTCTAAAAAGATCCAAATACGTCACATACCTTTTGAGAAAAAAATCTTTGAAGTAATAAAAGTAAGTTCGAACGAGAAAAAACGGCAAAGAGTTTAGAGAAAATGAGATGAATCCTTAAGTTCTCAATTTTCAATCCATCCTGAAGCATGGAAGTGAGAGCATCATGATGTGGAACTACTTTACTTATAATGATGATAATTTAGTTATAATTGATGAAAAATTATGGGTGTATCATGTAATAAAATATTATCGAGTAATTTGAAATCTTCAGCAAAAAAATTAGAGTTAAGATATGATTACATCTTTCGGCATGATAAGAGACCCAAAACATAATATTAAAAATTACAAATTAGTTTTAACAAAATGAATATATTAAAGTACTAGAATGGCCAGAATAGACCTCAGATTTTAATCCTATTCAGTATTTTTGGGGTTATTTGAACTCAACAATTAACAGATGTGAAATTTGGAATAAGGAAGAACATTATTTAAAATCTGAAAGAACGTTAGAAAGTATTCTATTTTATATTAGATCATCTAAGAACATTAATTGATAGTATCCTGAAACGTTTAGAAACCATAATAAATGTAAAACATGTAGTTATATACTAAAAATTAGAAACGAAAAATTTTTATTGAGGTAAAAAAATTGTTAATAAAATCAAACAAATATATTTGTCCAGAAAAAATGATGTATAAATTGAAAAGATTTTTTGAGACTACTGAATGCATTTTTTTTAATTTTGAATTAAGTATCAATAAGTTATTGAAATAAATGTTTATTTTCATTATATTCTTTTTTGTGTTTGTAATAAAAAAATTAATTTTGAGAGAATAAGCATGCGAATACTTTTGTTCGTGACTGTATGTATATATATATATATATATATATATATATATATATATATATATATATATACATACATATTGATTATATAAAATAATAATTACAATTTGTAACGGTTTTTTAAGTGGAAAAAATAATTTATATAAAAATTTGCAGTGCAGAAATGAATCATATCTTATTTATCTGATTGATATACAATCTAAAATTTCAATACAATATTTTCTTTACTAAAAAATGAGCATGTACAGTTAAATACAAGTTAGTAATTTCCTTTATAAATATTTTAATCGTATTTATCTTCATAGTATAACTATATATTATATTTGGTTTTCATGTAATTCATGGTTACAATAAATAAATGATTAAATTTTTTGCAAACCTCAATTTAAAAAATTATATATTTAATGTTTTACTATTTGCAATTATAGAATAAATCTTCATATTTTGGTTAGCAATATATAAGTAGTTACAAAATTGAGTTTTAGAAGTATTTTGAATAATATTATATAAACAAGAACATTTAAGATTTTCTATTAAAATTTTGGAAGCAAAAATCTAATTGAAACAGTAAAATTAATTTAAATGAATATACTTTTCTAAAATACACGTGTATTTGGTGGGTATAACAATTAATCATATTGATAGCTTTGTTTAATATTATTTTATATATATTAAGTGTATCCATAAGTAATATCATTTTAAAAAAATCCCTTTTTGTAAAATGAGGGTAATTTTGAAGTGAAATATTCTTCGAGTGCAGTTTTGACACTGAAAAAACGACACTACTTATGAGTACATCTAATAATAAGAATATTTTTGTTATATTAGTAATATTAATATATAAATTAATATTTTAATGAAATATACTTTTTTCTTTTTATATTATATTTATTTTTTGTGCTACGATAATTTTCTATCATTTATTCATTAATATTATTTCTAACAAAATTTTCAAATATAAAATGTATGTTATTGACAGTATGAATTTACAGTTAAATTTACTGTGATAGTTTTAAAAAAGTAATAATTAGATCCTCTGATGATCATACACAGTCATAACAATTTTTATGTTTGGAAATAGTTTTATAATATATTGTTATTGTATCTTTTCAGTCAATTTTATATAATCTCCATAAAATTAGTTCAATAATAGTGACAAATGTATTATTATTATCAGTGAATAATGAGTAGTGTAGCAAATATTTTAATTTTTAGTTATCCATCAATGTATGTGGTACTTATTTACATATTCAATTTTGTTGTGTAAAAATCCTAGTGTAAATTATCAGTTCTATTAAAATAACTTCAACTGTTGCTTGTTTGTTAGCTTTTAATTTTACTCAGTTATTTATTAAGATTCATTTTTGTTTACCTTTTTTAATGAATTACTATTAAAAAGTTTTCTGACCAGAAATTTTTTTTTCTATTTATGTACATATACTCGTATATATACATATATATATATATATATATATATATATATATATATTTATATATATATATATATATATATATATATATATATATATATATATATATATATATATATATATATATATATATATATATATATATATGTATATAAATACACGCATCAACACTTATTATGTGGAGATTTCGTTTGATTACCAATGGAATTGTCTCTTAAATTGTTAATTGTTGTTCGTAAAAACGTAACCATTAGGAACCTCTAATAAGAACACCATACTAGGTTAACATTGTGAGAAAAGCTAAGACTCTACAAAACCTGTAAATGCCAAAATGTAGTGTATATATATATATATATATATATATATATATATATATATATATATATCTCATCTCACTATTTCACAAGATTTTTCTATTATTTCCTGTCCGCGGATAATCTCATCTATCTTTCACCTCTACAATACTTTATAATATCATCTCTCCTTCTATAATAGGATTTCTTGGTCTGTTTTTGTACCTTGTTCGCCACTCTGAAATGATTTTTGTTCACCTATTGTCTTCTCTTTTTACTATATGTCCCGCCCATGTTTATTTCTTTAATTTAATTTATTCTATTATGTCAACCACCCTAATTATTTTCATATCAATATACAAGTTTTTTGATCACGCCTAGAAATTCTTAACATTATTCTTTTAATTCTTCACTGCGTAGTCAAAAAAATTTGCTTCATTTTTGAATTCAGTGTCCAAGTTTCTAGCCAAAGCAAGTGATATCCTTTTTATTTCAGGTTCAGCGATATTTTACTCTTTATTATATTATTCTCTCTGCCTAATGCTGCCCATGTTTTCCTAATTCTTGATCTAAATTTTGATCATAGTTCACCATCATATCATTTAATTTTTCGTGTATATATATATAGGGTCTTTCAAATGTGATGCCTAGATTTCTGTTTTATTAAAGAGAAAAATATGTATAGGGTGGTGTATAGAGAAACATATCTATAGATTCTTTTTAACCAGTTGCGCTGGAATGACGTGCTATGTACGTCAACTGCTATCTACCAAATGTCGATAAGACGTACATAGCACGTCGTTTGATTTTTGTTAAGTTAAAATAACATCGGAGTTCAGTTAGCAAGTGTCACACTTCTGTTTTGAAGGTGTACAAGTGCTTTTTTGTAGAACTTCATTAATTTTACATATTTTCATTGAATAATAATCAAGTAACTACAAAACACAATATTTTTTTTATATTATAAAAAAATATTTTATCAAAGAACTATTTTATTCTGATAATAGCGCATCAGAAAATGTTGTACTGGATTTATGTAGACTTTTAGTTGATTTTGTACACACGCTTTTTTTAGATAACTGGTACTCGTCACCAAAACTGTATTGGAAATTATATTTGCAAAAAATTAATACTATCGGAATAGTCAGATCTAATAAAAAGAATATGCCAGAAGATCTCGCAGCGACAAAATTTAAAATATTTGAAGTTTTTTCAAGATCTTGCAATAGTATCTTAACTGTAAAATGGAAGGACAAAAAAGATATATATTTACTTTCTTTAAAACATTCCAAAGCAAAAATGATTGTAACAAAAAAGAAAAAATGTAGAAATTATACAGACCAAAATGGAAACATTACAAATCCTAATATAGTTTTAGATTACAATGATGGTATAGGTGGAGTAAACATGCAAGATAGCTATTTATCATCTTTTCCTTTAATGAGAAAATTTGCAACAAGTTACAGAAAAATATTCTTTTATCTAATGGATATGGAATTTTTTAATACCTCTATTCTATTATTTAAAATAACAAACGTACCAAAACCCAAGAAATATTCTATTTCAAAAATTATTAATAAATTTGTTAATCGATTTAAGAGTTTTACTATAGTGTTAATGTGTGTGTATGTCTAAAACTTTATAAAAAAATGATTTCAAATACCAACTCGCTGCGATTGCTTTGGATGGATTTGCCACGCGTGAATGTTAATTAATTGCCAGCGCAACTGGTTAATAAATCACAAATTTAGTTATCACATTTGGATGACCCTATATATTCGAAACTAATTAATACAAAAACTATATCTAATTTCTTCCATTTATATAAGATTTTAAAAACACACAAAAATTCTTTTATCTAAGTTTTTAAAGTGAGCATCATTAACAATTTTAAACACCATATCTATAGTTCTTTGAATATAACCTATCACAATAGAAATTAGTTTTCCAGGAACTTTAATATATTATTGCGAATATGATTTTTACTAGGAATAAATTTCATACCTATACTGTATAATAATAAATATAAAAACAGTTGTGTAAGAAATTTTAGATTATAATTGAATGATTTTTATACTTTTTTCAATTTTTAGTGTTTTATATACATATAATAACTCAAATGAGGTTAAAGGATAGTAAATAAGTAAATGTTTGATTAAATTCTTCAGTCTCGTTTAAACCACCTTATATATATAAATATATATATATATATATATATATATATATATATATATATATATATATATATACATATATACAGGAATACCTCGCATAATCCGGCTAATCGGTTACACTGAGCCGGACTATTTGAAACCGGTCTAATCGAAACATTAACTAAATACAAAAAACGTTAATTAATTTCAAACAAAGTTTTTTTCCTGCTTTTCAGTGAAGAAAACGAGGGTAATATATTCAAATATTTGTATGTATCAGCAAAATAAAATCATGGGTCTATACATTCATTTTAAATACATTTTATATTTATTTTCAAATGGGTTATTAAAATTTAATTATCAAAAAATTCACTTTATTCTAGAGTTGCGAATCAAAAACTAATAGAAAAAGAAAAAAAAGACCACAAAACTTGAACTACATATGCGTTGCGCATAGTGTTCATATACGATTTCGGTTTTCTTTTAATTATGTTTTTATAATAAAGAGGAAAATTTAAAAAATGAGTATAAAAATAATTTTATGTATAATTTTTTTGAGATTTGTTTCAGAAAAAAATTTTTAGTAGGATTTTTTTTAAATAAAACATTTTTTGGGGGAAATTTCAAACCGGACGATAATGAAACCGGATTAATCGAAGCCAGACTATGCGAAGTAATACTGTATATATATATATATATATATATATATATATATATATATATATATATATATCATTAAAAGTACAGAAATCATTTAATTTCAATAACAAGTTTATTTATCATTAGTAACCTTTTTAATTCTGTTTCGAAAAAAATCACTAAAAACTCAATGAATTTAATGCGGATATTATATTTTATATACTGAATTCCAAGAATAGTATAATCTTTTTAGAAACAAAAAATTAATAAATATCCCAGTAAAATGTTTTCTTCTGGTTATAGCAACTATTTTAATAAAAAGTAATTAGCTATAATGGCAAGTTATATTTTATTATAAAATAAAATTGATTTTTTGTTTTAGTCAATATAATCGAATAATAAAATTAAGGATTATATTTATCTATAATTTTTCTAAAATATAATTTATTATAATTGATTTAAATGAATATTATTGAAAAATACGAATATCAATTTAAGTAAATAAAAAAATAAATATGTTATATTTCTGGTTGAATAATTTTCTTACTTTTATTAATATACTAGTATTTAAATACTTGCTTACTGCTTTTTTAATGAAAGTGTTTTTTATATAAATATATCCGTTTTTTAAAAATAAAAAATGCGTTTTAATATACCGGTTTTATAATTTATCTTAAAAGTTGTACATATAATCCATAAAATATTAATATTACATGTGCATTTAAAAAAAAATATTTTGGCATAACGCTACTATAAATAGAAACATATTTAATTAAAAAACGAATGGTATTTAAACAAATCACTTTTCCTTTCGTTACAATCAGCATGAAACGGATTTTATTTATATCTCTCAACGATCGTTCAAGATATGCAAGTTTTTTTTATTTTTGCTGCAATTATGACATTCGGTTAATGGCAAACACCTGTTACTAAACGTTACTATTTGATTTATGTTTACTTAATGTTATACTTTGTTTAATTTATATTTTTTTATTTTTACATTCTTGCAAAATTAATATTTAAAACCCGTTCATATTGTTCATTCATGCAAAAATATATTTAAAACTCGTAATTATATAATATATATGTATAATTTACTGAAAAGTTTTGTCTACTTAAAACACAATTATTTTAAGTACATAGAAAAGTATTTTAATAGAAGGTATATGATTTATTCTTTTTATCATTAGTGTCCTTCAATATACACTAAAACAAATATTTTACCGTCATTATTTACCAAGGTATAATAAAAAAAAGATATCTGTCGATAAGGTTCATTGACTACATTGTATACTTTATGAACATCAACAAAAAAAATGCTGTAAGAGCATATAGAACTTATTTGTTGTTCTGGAACTGTGGCTGATTCACTTTAACACAAATGAATTTTAACCCCAACACCCCAATGATTATAAAATGAAGTGTTCAATAACCACCTATTGTTTATAAATATTTTGGCTGATGCTCATTTCGATGACAACGCCATCATCGTCAGAATCTTTTAGATTTTAACAGAAAGGCTCTGACGATGATGGCGTTGTCATCGAAATGCGCATCAACCGATATATTTATAAATAATAAGTGAACAGTTAGTGATAATTAAACACTTTATTTTATAATCATTGTGGTGTTGGGGTTAAAATTCATTTGCGTATAGAACTTGATAAAAGTTTTTGGAACAAACGCGGTATCTAAAAAGAAATGTAGAAAATGATTCGATAAATTTAAGAATGAAGATTTTAACATCAAAGACAAACCACACCCTGGAAAACCATTTGTGATCGATGATGACATCTTTCATAACATTTTGGATTCATGTACAAGTATACAAAATGGGTACCTTATGAATTGATTGCTTGGAACAGGCAAAATTGTGTGACCGTTTGCTCGTCTGTAATGATCCATTTTTGGAACAGTTCGTAATTGAAGACAAAAAGTAAATTAGTAGTGAGAAAAACAGCAAATTTTAAAACTAAACAACCCGTTCCATAAACATTTAATTCAAGTTTAAGTACGATAAAGAGAATGTTGTCTGTATGGTGGAATGTTAATGAACCAATTTAGTATAAATTTCTAAAATCAAAAGAAACAATGATTTCTGAAAAATATTGTCAACAATTTGAACAATAAATTAAAAAAAATCATCTGGCTATTAATAGAAACCAAGTTATTTTGGAACATGAGAACGCAAAGCCACATATTGTTTAGCAGTCCAGAAAAAAATAGCGAAACTTGGTTGTTTATTCAGCATATTGTCCAGATATAATATCTTGCGATTGCCATTTATTTTTGGTTTTAAAAATTTTTTGAACTGGAAAAAATAATGAAGATGAAGATGTGAAAAAGATATTAGATGAGATTTTAGGTTTGGAAGATGAAATATTTTATCAGAGAGAAATTTAAGTTTCCATCGAGATGAGAAAAATGTTGATATTAATGAAAATTGCATTGTTAATTAAATAATAATAAACAGTATACAAATTAATTTTATTTTATTTACAAAACAGATAGAATTTTTTGGTATTTTGCATGAAAAATCTTTTTTGAACAAGTCAATTTAAAATCCAATAATTGTGATTATCTGTCAAAATCATTAGATTTATTTTTATGGTTGCACAAAGAACAAGGTCTATACCAACTAATCGAAGGTGATTGAGGAGTTAAAAAAGGAGATTCATAATGTTGTTGCTGGATAAGTGTTGAAATGTTCAAAAAATCTTACAAAATGTGATTTAAAGTATAGGCTAAAAGCTGTCATATAAATAACATTGTTTTCCATACATAATAACTAAATTTTTAAAAAGATATGCAATAAAAAATATATATATATTTTTTTAGATATAAAAAAAATGTGATTTTTTTGCTCGATTGTATAGTGTTATTGAAATGTAACGCCTAGATTTGTGTTTTATTAAAAAGAAACATGTGATTGGGGTGATTTATAGGGAAACATGTGTATATTTTATTTTCTTTCTTTTTAATAAAACGCAAATCTAGGCGTCACATTTTTACGATCCTATATATTCAAAATATCATTATATTTCATTATTTGAATAGTAATAATGGGTAAAAATAAATGAGATTTTTAAAAGGTAATAATTTACTTTTAAAAATTACTTTAAAATTAATAGCTATTCTAAATATTTAGTATAAAATATTGGGTCATCCAAATGCGACGCCTAGCTTATGTTTTATTAAAAAGAAACAAAAGAAACTATACACACGTTTCCTTATACACCACTCTATACTCGTGTTTCTTTTTAATAAAACACAAATCTAGGCGTCACATTTGGATGACCTTATACAATAAAAAAGTTAATATTATAAAAAGTATTACTTAAAACATATATATTGAAAATATTAGTCGCAATTATACTGAATTTTTTTGTTACATGAATAAGTGGGATATGTAGGTACCATATCAATTGAATGAAAAAAATAATAAGATTGTGGTTTTAATTGCAATTCATTTTTAGAATGTAAAACGTAGTCAGAAAGAGTCAACAGTTGGAAATGTGATGAACAAAGATAACTAAGAATATAATAAAAGTGTACTGAAACTCGTTTTGTGAAAACAATTCTACAGATCTGTTTATTCAAAAACTATTTCATTTATCTGATATAAATTTAAAAGTAGAATTTTTGGGAACTAGACCATTTAGAAAATATTTATATATAAATATTTATATGTTAAAAAAGTTAGTTATCTTAGTTCGCGTTTTAAAAATTATATTTTTAAATATTTATATATATATATATTATATAATATATATATATATATATATATATATATATATATATATATATATATATATTATCAAAATCATCATCAACCACTCTCAATCAATTGCTCGATGAAAATTCTCAACTTAGACCGATCAAGTGCTTTCTTCTTCCAATCCATTTCAACGAATTTCCTTATCTTTTGTCTCATCTATCTATGGGTCTCTTCCAAAACCTTCTTATATATCTAGAATCTCATTCAAAAACTTTTATTTTTCATCAGTACTCTTATTTTCTTATCATATGACCGATCCATTTACATTTTAAACTTTTCACTTTTGCTGCAATGACTATAACTTTTTTTCTGATTCATTCATTTCTCTTTTTATTTTTTCATGTTTATATATATATATATATATGTGTGTGTGTGTGTGTGTGAGAGAGAGAGAGAGAGAGAGAGTATTTATAAATGATCTTGAAAATTACATAATTATTAGTTTAAAGTTATAAAAAATAATAGAAAATTGATAATATTTTATTCTGTATTTTACAATGATATAAAGAGTGTTTTTTAAGCGTTATAGAACTTTAAATTAAAATAAAACAGATACTAATTAACAGAATGACTATTTATTTGGAATTATTCGAAAGATCATTTTATAGCATTAATACTTAAAAATGATTTCGGGCATATATGCACCACGGTTACCTTGGACATACCACAATTTTTCATTCCATTTTCGGGTCACGTTTTCAAGTATTGTGGCCTTATGTCCGCAGTAACGCGAGTTATGTTTGCGTCTAATGCCTCAGTCCTTACTAGTTTATCAACATAAACCAGAGACTTCACATGTCTCCAAAGAAAATAATCTAGAAGTGACAAATTACACGATTGTGGAGGCCAATTCACAGGTCCATTTCTGGAGATAACTTTATCGTCGAATTTTTGTTTCAATAACTCGATTGTTCCGGTCGAAGTATAACAAGTGGCACCATCCTGCTGAAAACACATCTCTTTCAGATCGATGTCATACAAATTTGAAACAAATAATCATTGATCATCGTTCTGTAACGTACACCATTGACAGTAATGCGCTCTTCGGCTTTATTTCAAAAGAAATAAGGTCCGATGATGGCACCAGTGTGCAATCCACACCATACGGTGCATTTTTCTAGATATATCGGGCTCTTGTAAATCACTTCAGGATTGTTCTCACTTTAAATACGGAATTTTTTCTCAATAATGTACCTGTTGAACCAAAAATGAACCTCATCACTGAATAAAATTTTGCGGTAGAACAGAGGAACAGTTTGCAGTTGATTGTGAGCTCATTCACCAAACATTCGACGTAAACAATGGTCATGTGGCTTCAGTTTTTGAACCAGTTGGATTTTGTAAAGATGCAGACCAAGATCTTTACCTAAAATTTTCCACGTAGTGGACGAGCAAAGCCCAAGTTGCTGCGAATGATGACCAATCGACAAATTTGAGTCTTCGCATTATCGTTAACAGCAACAATTTGTTCCTTGGTACGCATGTTTCTATGCCTTATTAGTGTTGCTGCATTACGTAGCGAATAAATTGTGCCAAATTTATCGATGATTTTGCGAATAGCTTGCTTTGATGGCCAATTATTTGCACCATAAAATTGACGAAGTTCTCTATAAGTTTGGCGAATAGAACACTGACTTTTGAAATAAATTTCCACAATTTGAAAACGTTGTTCAAATGTAAAATATTCCATAATGATTTGCCAAAGTATATTGAATTTAAATGTCGCTTATAGCGTGAAAACTGATAACTAACTTGACAGATATCCTTATTAAAAATTCTATCTAACCTAAAAAAACACCTTTCATTAAATAATTAGAAATTAAAAAAATAACATTTGTTCACTATACTACAATATTTAATGTGTGAGGATATATAATTTTTATTATAAAATTATATTTTTTGTCACACTATAATTGACTCTAGGCTAATATATTTCCTGACTAAAAATTCAATACTTTAACACCACAATAGAAATAAAGCGTTGAACAATTTCCTATTGTATACTCTTAATTGCTTATATGTACTTCGATGGCGATTACTTACAGTTCATGGTCATAAGAAAATATTATGTGCTTGAGTTGTAAACATGCTACAATTATCGTAAAGTGATTATAAACAATATAGTGTAAACAATAAGTAATTAATATAGTTGTAATGAAACCATTCGTTTTAATACTGTGAAAAATTCATTTCAACTTAAATAAATCACTCATTTTTATATCGCAAAAGTTTGTAATATATCGTTAAACATTGGATTATATTTTTTTTATATTAACCGTTCGGTGCGCAATAATTCAAATGTATATAAATCATTGATATTTTTTGTTAGTTATTTTGTATTAAACATTTTAAAGATACTAAATTTGTGACGATTCGTATATTAAATATCTATCTGACAAAATATGATGTTGATTTTTGTTAAAATTTACAAATTTAACAGTGTGTATTGACATTTTGTCAGATGATTTTGTTCTGTTTTATTGTAGAATAATTTAAAAAGGAACAAACAAATATAACTTAAGTAATGAAACAACTTTTCTAATTTGAAATTACATCCGATTGAGATGTAAAAATCTTAATTGAATAGCACAAACGTATGTAGTTTGTGAAAAATATAACACAGTATTATAGTTCTTTTTACAAGAAAAATAAATGAAATATTGAAAATAATTTTTTTCAATTTTTAGTTGAGTATTTTGTATTTGTATTCATAGTTTATTTTTAAAGTAAGAAATTGGACATTGTAGGGTTAGACTTGTAACACATCGACAATGATGGCAACCATTATTTTTTTAAGTCAAATTTATATATATATATATATATATATATATATATATATATACCTAATCGTCATTTTTCTTTCTGTTTTTAAAATTTTATCTTACTTTGGACAGTTATTTTTTTCCTGATACTGGTCTTCTATATTCTTCAGTTGTTTTTTCTTCTTGATTTCTTTTGTCCCCTTCTAATGGTGGTGATCACAAGAAAAATTTTAAACAACTTGGATAAGCTTCTTCGTCAGTATAACTCTTTGTTACATTTTATTATTTACTCTGGTTCATTAAAATTATAATCAACGAATGAACTAAATAATAAGCATTTATTGAACATTTTTAAAAAAATTCCTCATGTTAGGATGAGTGATTTACCTAAGTTAAAATAATATCACAAGAAAAATTTTAAACAACTTGGAAAATTTTTGTCAGTATAACTCTCTGAAAATATTTGAGTAATACATTTATAAACACACACATTACACACACACACACACATAACATTTATTGAACATATATATATATATATAGTGATTTACCATACTTATCAAACGAAAATATTTGAGTAATATTTTATAAACACACATACACACACACACACACATACGCATATATATATATATATATATATATATATATATATATACACACATACACGAGGGTCGTTTGATAAGTATGGTAAATTTATTTATTGTTTAATTTAATTAATTAATCAATTAAATTAATTTTTTTTAATTTAGTTTTCCTTACTTTTTTACTATACTTATCAAACGGACCCTCGTATATATATATATATATATATATATATATATATATATATATATATATGTTAATAACATGAACATTTTTGTATTTGTTAATTTTTTTAAATTAGATGTATTATATTAATAATATATTCATCATTTATATGTATTTCTGACTTTTTCTTTTTGTTTCAGGTCAGTTCTCAATTTGAATACGAAAAATTATCTTACGAGATTATAATAAAAGGTAAATCTTCGTAAATATTTTTAAAAATATTTCTATATATTTGAAAAAAATATATTTTTTGTATTTAATTTTTCGTTAAAATTATATACTGAAAAACATTTTTGTAGTTAATTAATTAATAACATTTTTAAATATTTTTCTAAGATTCAGAACAACAATCATACTTTATATAAATTTAATTTTTATATTTTTTTGTTTCAATTTTTTGTATTTCAATAAAAAATTCATATATTTATTATAAAAGAGTTTCATAAAAAATAATTATAACATTTGAAGTTTATCTAAGTGCAATGAATTATTTTTTATATTTTATTGTTTATATTATTATTATTATTATTTATTATTAATTTAATATAACTGCTTTAATTTTGGATTAATATTTTTTCTGTAAGTTCTATCTTAGATAATTTTATTAATATTTTGTATTCCATTAGTTATTTTATTATTTTAATCTCATATTTCATTTTTTCGAATATATAATACTTTATTTAGAAATTTGGAAAGGTAACATTGTTTATTTATAATTTATTAATTTTTAAATGTGTTTGTATATTTATATATATATATATCATATAAAATACATTCATCTCTATCACAAATTACTTCATTTTATTATTTTTTCAATTATTTTATATTTGATACAGAAAACAAGGCCATACATTATAATAATCTGGAATGTTTATAAATACATGTTTTTGAAAATAAATATCCGTTTCACTATCCGGGATTCATTAGCGTAACAATACTGTGTATATTGTTTAAAGTTTAAAATGGTGTAATAAGAATGAATTTGTGAAGTAATACGAGTTTTGTTCATACGCAACGAATCTTTGAAAATCAGGTCGTTTCCTTTACTATTATCTTCGGACATGATTAATGATCCGTAATGAACAAAGATTCAATTATACTTAATGTACAAGAATACAGAGAATTTGCAGTAGTACTTTTACTAGGAAAAGAAATTTCTACATTTTTATTGCGTGTACTTAAAGAAATGAATGTTTTTATTCGAAGTGGTTATTATGATTATTGATATTTTTATATTGAAGTTATTAAAAAAGATTTAATCATGCATGTCTATTAAAAAAAATCATTTCGTTACGGTATATCTTTTCAATTTCTATAGATTAACTATAAAAATTATATAACTATCGTTATTATAATTATTTTTAAAATTAAAGGATGCAACGTAACTGTAATTCACTTAATTATTTTTAGAGTTGAAAAAGATAATTTTATGGAATAGTTTTAGAAAAAGAAGTGAATAATCTTTTATTTTGAATAAATAAATTGCTACTGCATAAACAAAGGGTTTGAAAATAATGAAAATTTCTATTTTTATACTGGTGATACTAATTGCAAAATACTGCAAGTTCATCATTATTATAAACTCTTATTATTTTAAAGGAATGTAATAGAAACTTTTACTTATTTCTGTTATTAATTAAATATATGACAATCAAATGCGAACCAGTTATAATTCACTATTAAGAAATGTTAATTAAAGAAATTGAGACATATAAAACACACATGTCATAGTGCAATATAAAGATAAAATGAAATAAAGGCACGTATATACTACTTTCAATTATCAATTCTCTGATTAGTTTATCTTATTTCTTCATAATTATCTATTTTAATCTTGGAATATCTATGCGATGGTTAATACAGTGACTTTTCTTTCTCTTTTTTTATCTTATGATGTTTAATATTGATGGTTTTTTTATCTTTGGGAGCAATCAAAAGAGTATTCCATCCATCAAAAGATAAAAAAAATCTCACCACATAAATAACCTGGTCCCTATTTAAATGGTCCTCTTGAGTGATACTTCTAACCTTTTCCCATTGGGAAGTTCAGGTCAAGTTTTCCTTTTAATTATTCTAAGTCCCTAAATTATTATCTACATTTTATATGTATGTGAGTGATTCGAATATTTTTTTTAATAAAAATGAAAATCAAATAGTTTTTATTCTTATTTCTAATAGTCTTATTAATATTTTGCTACCATTTTAAAAGGATATTCAAAAAACATTATTTTTCACGAAACACAGTTGAAATAAAGTTTTTTTATTTACAAAATAATTTATTATTAATATTAATATTTAATATTAAAATAATAATAGCCCTGAATAGAACCGTGATACAAGTTTAAATAAGGAATTATCTTTATTAAATTATTAGAATGAAGGACATTTTGGGGCCCAAGAACCTTTACGAAAGATACAGCATTCAGTAACTTATTATTGTAATTCTTCAAGTTTGAAATTATTAATATTTTAATTCTTAATATGTAACCATTTTTATCATATAAAGAATTTATTTAATTGAAATCTTTTAAGTTTCATAAAAATTTTAAAACTTCAAAGTAAATGAGCGATCTTTATAGCTTAAAAATCAAAAATAAATCCAACATTTTAACTAATATATATATATATATATATATATATATATATATATATATATATATATATATATATATATATGTTGTCATTTCAGAGTTACTGTTTCATTTCAAATAATTGTAAAATTTGTACCTAATATTTTTATTTACATTAAATTATTTATAATAAAGTTTTTTATCTATCAATATTATATATATATATATATATATATATATATATATATATATATATAATTTACATTTTTATCCATTTCATGAAATATACAGAATTACTAAAAAGTTTTCTCTCTTTTTTAATTAAAATAAAACTATAAATTTCATACAGTTTATTTATATCTAATAAGCGATGGAAATTTCATTAATATTTACAAATTTTTCCCATTTTGATAGAAGATTTTCATCTTTCTCTTCCTCTTATAATTTAGATGTTAACGAAGTAAGTTAACTTTCATTAAAACACTTTTCAACGCTCTATAAGTAATTGTGTTCTAAGCAGAGCTTTTTTGTAAATCTCATAATACAATATATAGAGTCATACAAATGTTTTATTAAAAAGAAACTATACCATGTTTTCTTATACACCACTCTATACACATAGTTTTTTGTTTCTTTTTAATAAAACACAAATCTAGGCTTCGAATTTGGACGACCCTATATTTTTAAATACATTTTTATTCTTTTTTTTCAGTTTGAACAGTAAACCCAGTAGAACTAATTTTATTATTGTTTCATTCACTGTAAAATTTAATGTTCTTCTTCCTAATTTACTATTAACTTTTTTAGATTAAATTATTAGTCCATTTGTTATTCGTAACATTCATGTTGTTGCATATATAATAAATAACATCTATTAATTTACAAATTTGTGTTTAACTTTTACTATTTTCCACAATTGAAAATTATAAGCTCATATTTATTTCTGGTTGTATCTCAAACTGTTATTATTTTTATATATTAAAGCCGAATTAAACGAATAAAATTATAAAAATATAAATTTATTTCACAACATATACTTTTAATTAAGTCAACGTATTATTATATACAAAGAGACATAAAAGTGAACTGAAAATTAATTATTTAGTCTCGGAATTTGGAAGATCATATCAAATCTGATAAAAATTATAAACATGTTCATTTTAATAGTTTATAACATAGTTATTCTTGCCTACTTTTTTTATTAACTTTTTATCTAATAAAAAAATATATTTAGTTACTGACTTGAGACAATGATGTTATATATATATATATATATATATATATATATATGTGTGTGTGTGTGTGTGTGTGTGTGTATGTATGTTTATATACATATATTTTTTTTTATACACAGATTTTAATCTAATTTAATTAAAAATCTAATTATATATTTGAAGATGAAATTAATATCTTAGTTGAATTAAAGTTTACTGTTTGCAAATTTTTATTATCGATACACACATACACACATACACACACACACTCATATATATATGTATATATATTTATATATATATATATATATATATATATATATATATATATATATGTCAAAAAAAAAGATAAGAAGGAAAGTATGCTTTAAAAATAAATAATTTTTGACGAAAATCATTTTTAATTTCAAAAAAATATGATATACATATTTAGTCAGAATATTTTTCTTTATTTGGTCCTAGAAGATATATTTTACTTCGAAAGAAAGGTTCTGAATTTGATTTTATTAAATTTATATTTTAAAAAAAAATGTATATTCTAAATCGTGTTGCATCAATCCAAATAAATATATATAAATATAAATATATATATATATATATATATATATATATATATATATATATATATATATATATATGCATGTATGTATGTAAAAAAATTTTTTTCTACAATATAGTCGTTTTAATTCAGAACTAATTCAATCTGCATGGTTTTACAACAAAATGCGTTTAATTTCTAAAATTTTCTGTAATTTTTAAAAACGTATTATAAAATTATTTCTAATTTTTTTATGGCTCTAATCTAACCTTACATTTATTTTAATTTATGTTTATATCTCTCTTTGAAGGAAAAAATAAAAATTACCTGTAAAAACTATAAAATAAAGAGTGAAGATTATAATTTTTTTACTATTTTTATTCTTGTTTGAAAACACTAAACTAGTGGTTCTTAACCTTTTCATAATCACGGAACACTTACAATTTTACAAGATTTTTATGGAACACAGTCGTAAAATAAAACAGTATATATATTTTTTATATTGCATAATAAATAAAAATCACATACATAATAGTTTACATATCAGTCAATAGCAAATAACAATCAGTAAATGAAATTAAAAAAAGAAAATTCTCATAATTTTTTTTGTGGGATATTTGGACCTGATGACTTTTACAAATGTTTACAGTATCTGGTCATATGTGTGAAATAGCTACTCTCATTTCCTCTTCTATATCTGTCAGCCTTTTACGTTTCTTTGTCTTAATATTCGTTAATGTTGAAAAACCAAGCTCGTATAAGTACGATGTTGAAAATTGTAATAAAATTTTAATTGCTTTTTCAAAAATAGTTTTAAGGTATAGACGACAAAACTAAAAACAATGATTTTTGATTTTTCGTTTTTTTTTCGTCTTAATAACCGTTTTAATTTTTCACTAATTTTCAAATTTTGGCGAAACACTTTTTCTAAGTTCACGGAGCACCAGTGTTCCGCGGAACACCGGTTGAGAACCACTGCACTAAACCATTAAATGAAATGGTGTAATACATTCATACACTGACGTGCATAAGTCATGGCATACATAGGTAACATAACCAATTTTTTGATATAATTCAATAAAATCATTTAATTAAAAAAAACATATTTAATTGAAAATAAATATAATATTCATTAAATTTATTCATTATATTTATTTTCAATTAAATATATATTTTTTAATTTAACGACTTCATTGAATTATTTCAAAAAATTGCTTATATTACTCATGTGTGCCATGACTTATGCGCGTCAATGTATATAATTTATCATAAATAATACATTCTTACTTCTATTAAATCACTTTATAGATTACTTCCTAGTTAATATTTGTATTGTTTTCTTTCAGCTTAAATGTACCGGCACGTTATAGTGGAAATATAAATTAATCAGCTGTTTTAAGTGCACTACTTGTATGAGTTTTGATTATAATGACCAGAGCAACAATATAACCATTTTCAACGCTTGATGAAATATTTCATTCTGCTTTCTGATTTTGCCAACGATCTTGCGAACAATCTCGAGCAATTCTAAACCATAAATCATATAGATGTTGCGGTTATTTAACATATTTTACACTGCAGTCATAGGTCAGTATATCAACAGCATCACTAGTTGGTAGTATAAGATTTATATTAAAAATAAAGTGAAAGAAGTGATGGAGAAGAATTTAAAAAGTGCGCTACTTGTAAACGTGATCTTATTCACGAATATTTTGTCTGTCGATTCGAATAATTTGATTATGGATTCGAATTACGAAACAATTCCTATTTCATATTCATTGTGTTTTGATAATATCTTAAACGAATCTAGAACTGATGAAATATTAATAAGCGATTTATCTGGAAACTTATCATTTGTTCAAATGATTTATAGTGTAATTGGAGAAAAATATATTATTAATATAAATAATACTACTAGAAAACCGAAATTTTATCTTATAATCGCAGACACGAAAGAAGTTTTTGAGAAAGTTTTAGCTACAACACAAAAATCTTTTGGAAATACAAGAGCCAAGTTTTTAATAATAATATTACAACATTTATCAGATATAGAAATGACATATATTTTTCGTTTATTATGGGAAAAGTATTATATTTTTAATGCTAATTTAATCAGATTTGAAAATAAAAAAGAATTAAAATTAATTTCTTGGTTTCCGTATGATAAATCATCAAATTGTGGAAGTAACATCGAGCTAACAACAATTGCAACTTGTAATAATGGATCGATAACTTTAAAATATGATAGTATTTATCCAAATAAAATTCCGACAAATTTAAATCAATGTCCAGTACGTTTATTGGCATTTAAAATCGATCCCTATGTAATGAATTACGAAGATCCATCACAGCATCCAGGTTTGGAGATACTTATTTTGAAAACGATTGGACAAGCAATGAATTTTAATCTAAAATACATTCATCATAATTATACACATTGGGGATTTATATTTCCGAACGGCTCTCTTTCATTGATTTACAAAATGTTATTCGAGCGTAAGGGTGATATAATGGTTGGATTGCTCAATTCTAATTCCTCTTTTATGAATTATTTCGATATTACATATTCACATATACGCGATTCAGTTTCTTGGTTCGTACCTTCTGCTTTAAAAGTAAATTCCATGTATAGTTTTATAACAATTTTTTCGCCACTTCTGTGGATATTAATATTGATCACTTTTATTATTATGTCGATAATATGGTGGTTTGCAGGACAAAATGAATATGAAAAACCAACGTATCATAAATTATCTATATGTGTTTTAAACGCTTGGTGTATTATATTAGGTTCGTGTGGTCATCAATTTCCCTATACAAAAAATTTAAGGTTGTTGTTTTTACTTTGGAGTCTTTACTGCTTTCACATCGATTTAGCGTATCAAACTGAATTAGTAAGTGTATTAACAATGCCTAAATACGAACATCAAATTTCAACAACAGAAGAAATGGTCAATTCTAAATTAAAATATGGATTTTATCCTACAATGAGAGACATTTTCAACGATTCTATGAATAAACATGAATGGAAAGTTTTTCAAAATTATAAAAGTTGCCCAATCACCATTGAATGTCTTAATCGTACGGCTTTTCAAAGAGATTTTGCTACTTTAAAGAATCAGAAACAGGTGTATTTCTTAACGCCGAAGTTCTGGACATATCCTAATGGAATGCATATGATGTTTAAATTTCCAAAATCGTCAATGATGATTCTAGTCGACATGCGATGTGTCAAAGGATTTCCTTTATTAGAAAGATTTAATTCACTTATATTAAGATTGCAATCAAACGGAATTATATTTAAGATGGATGATGATTTGACAAAATTAACAAAAACTAAAGACTCTTTGAATACCATAGTTAGTTTAAAGTTCAATAATGTAACTGGTATATTTCTTTTATTAATATTTGGATTACTTATATCTTTTATAGCATTTCTTGCTGAGTTACGTTATTTTAAATATCGTCAAACACATGATAGGGAAAATAAATTAAAATGTTTTTAATAAATATATATTATTATTCATTTTTGTAAAAAAAATCAATGATTAATATTATTTTTTTAATCAATCATTAATTTTAACATTTATTCTCTCTCTCTCTCTCTATATATATATATATATATATATATATATATATATATATATATATATATAATTTTAAATATCTATGTGTAAAATAATAGTTAAAATATTAAAAAGGTTTATTATATGTCTACACAATATTTTTAATATACACAGTCAAAGTAAGTTTAAAAATTATATATAAAAGGTGTTCAAATTTGAAGTTAGGAAGTAATTTATCGATTAAATATAGTTTTTGAGAGAAAAATTCATGTTTATTGGTATCAATGTAAAGTGAAAACATGGAAATTATGAATGAAATACAATGTCAGCCAAATGGATTCCTCTACCACGTCGGCAAACGTCCACTCTTTTATTGAAATGTTTAAGCACGTTTTTCAATAAATGAGATTGTATTTCAGCTCTAACTGCACGAATTTCCTCCTTTAGATCTTGATTCGTTGCTAGTTAGTTGGCATAAACCTTATCTTTCAAATAACTCCATAAGAAGAAGTCTAATGGTGTTAAATCACAAGATCTAGGCTACCAATTAACCTCATCATTACGAGAAATGAAACGTTCATTGAATTTGGTTGTGAGTAAATCGATTGCTACACAAGTTATATGGCTTGTGGTACCATCCTGTTGAAACCACATGTCACTGATATCAATATCTTCAAGTTCCGGCTACAAAAATCTGTTATCATGCTTTGATAACGCACCGAATTAATTGTAACACGAACACCTTACTCATTTTCAAAGAAGTATGGACCAATGATGTCTCCAATCCATAAACCACACCAAACAGTGACTTTTTGAGGATGTTATTGTTGTTTAACAATGGTTTTTGGATTTTCACTTCCTCATATGTGACAATTTGGTTTGTTTACATAGCCATTTAATTGAAAATGCGATTCATCACTGAAGATGATTTTGTTAAAAAAATCAGCATTTTTACTTTTTTTTCTTGGTACCAGTTAACAAACATACGATGTAAATGATGTTCAGATGGCTTCAGTTCTTGTGTTATCTGGACTTTAAATGCATGAAGATACAAATCTTTGAGTAAAATGTTATACAGAGTGCTTTTTGTGATGTTTAATTGCTGTAAACGTCGACGAATCGATGTTTGAGGATCTTCTTCAACACTTTCACGTACAGCAGTGATATTTTCAGCTGAAGGATTACTACGAGCATATGTTTTTGGTTTGTGGTCTTCAATAGTACCAAATTGTTTAAATTTCGTAATTAGGTTACGAACAGCAGGCTCCGAAGGAACTTAATTATAAGAAAAAGATGCAGAAATTTTATGCATTAACATTTTCACCATTTTTATAATGAATTGTCACTATTGAAATGCGTTGTTCAAGCATGTAGCGTTCCATCACTAAAATTTACCATTTTTTTAATAAACAAGTATTAAATAATGACAATTCAATATTTGACATTTCACCAAATAATAGTCAACTTGCATCCTAACCTCACATTTAGACACTATATATATTATACGTACATTTATATATATATATATATATATATATATATATATATATATATATATATATATATATATTTGTCATCATCATCACCAAACTTATATCAGCCTATTGCAGGCCAAAAATGTCATCAATTACAACTGTTCTTGAATATTTTCCTTTGATATTTTCACTTTTTCTCGCTGTCACTAATCTATTTCAACTCTTACTTAATTTGCTTCATAATTTTGTCTTTACATTTTTATTAAAATCCTTTTCTTGATCCATTTTTATCTCTTGATTTCTATTCCATAATGATCTTTCCCTACCTATTGTTTTCTCTTTTTATTATGTGCTCTTCCCATGCTCATTTCAATTATTTTGCTTATTCTATTAAACATTTCTCTGTTCTCGTATCGATTTACAGATTTTCTGATCACGTTTATAAATTTCCAACATTCCTATCCATTCCATACTTCTTGGATTATCAGATGTTTTTGTTTTATTTTTAAATTCAGTGCTTTCGTTTCTAATCTTCAAGTATAGATAGCAGGAGTTATTATGATAACAGAGTACCATTTGATTCGTTTTTAATATTTTTTTAATTTAAATTAAAATTTTTTCTATAATTCAGTAGAGTAATGAAATTACTATTCATCTTTCTATTTTTTTTAAATGGTATTCCACGTTCAGCGTGATGTGATATTTCAATACGAACTTTTTTGAACTTTTCCGAGAATTAACGAAATACAAATTTTATGAAATAAATTATTGGTGCTTTGTTCATTGTTAAACAGAAACAAGTTTAGAGGTTAACAAGTGAAGCAAATATGGGGTGGAGCCCCTGGTTTACAAAAAAAGTAATGAATAATACAAAAAATCAATGAGTACATTAATGAATAATAATTTGAAAATACATTCTTGAGTAAATATTATTTTTGTTTTTTTTTAAAAAAAAAAATTATATATAAATTATAATTATATGATGTATTTTAATTAAGGCTACATTTTTAGAAAAAATATTTTACTGAATAAAAAAACATTGAAATTTAAATATTTCATCAAAAAATTAGTGTAAAATTAAATGTGATTATTTGTTAACTAGACGATTAAAAAATATATCATTTTAAAAATGAATATGACATTAAAAATGAACTGTGCTGTAAATTAGTGTATTATTTCTCAAAAAATACTAATTTACATATTGTATTATTATTAAGTGAATTATTTTATTGTTTAAACAAAATCCAATTTAAGTAATATTATTTTACTGTCAGTTTTATATAAATTAAATTCATTACTATCCTATGACAATTATTTAAAAATAAAAAAATGTCAAGTTCCTTTTAAAAAAAATTAAAATTGTAATTTAAATTCATAGATAAACAAAAACATTTATTGTTACAAAACTTGTACTAAATTTTATGACTGTAACAAATAACATGGTAAATATTCTATTGAATGGTGTATAAATAGATATTTTCCACGAAACCAAAAACGCTTCTACTATATTTGTACAACACAGCCGGTGATTGAATCATCGATGTTATAAAGAATTTGCAGAAATAACATTTAGTTCGAGGAACTTTTTAGAATGAATTGAAAAACAATACTACAATGTGTCTATTTTATACTTGTTTTTAATGTAAACCTTTATAACGAAATGTTATTAAAAATATTATGTTATGTAATATGAAATGTCGGGTTATTAGATCGGAAATAAAATGAAAATCCGATATTTAATATTACATGACCTAATAATAATGTTTTAATAAAGCAGCACATTTTTTTATTAAAATATATTTAAATTATAAATATACTTTAAATTAAATTTATTTTTTACACTGGATTATGGTGAATTCTATTCTTATATTAAATATTTTAGATCAAATATCGATAAAAGTATGAATTTTTATGTATGTTGTAATATATGTTAGATAAAACACTTAAAGAATAACACTTATGCTATGTTAATTTGTAAATGTAAATAAATTAAATGAAATAAATTTTACATGATATAAAATTTATTAATTTTGACTTAAAATTGTCTATCTACTGTTTCTCATATATATAATTTCTTATATATTTATATATAGGGTCATCTAAATGTGACGCCTAGATTTTTGTTTTATTAAAAAGAAACATGTACAGAGTGGGCCAAAAGTCATTTCCTATTTAACCCTTATGTGCGCACCCGGGTACCCGGGTACCCACCTCGTCACATTTTTGTTAATATTTTTTTCAAAAAATTTTTTTCCGATCTGGACTTTCAGATCCTCGCGATTTAACTCTTTACAAATGTATTTCAATATTTAGATGTATAAAAAAATTTTTTTTTATTATAAAAAAATAGGTTTGAAATGTTGTTGCTCGCGTGGCGCACCCGGGTACCCCGGGTACCCACTACATGAGATATAATTCAATTCACTAAAAACAAGTTTTATTGTTGATGAATGTTCTTTTATTGTTAATAAATGATACAATGGCATAAAGAAGGATTGTGAATAAACAAATTACATTGTTTTTGAAGTTATATTGAACAAAATGGCGCTGTTTACTTGTTACATTCGCTGCATGTTACATTTGTGACAGAGTGTTCATCGCATACAGGTTGCTCGCATTTTACACAAGACTTTCGGGTTTTTCTGCGTCTTTTAATGACAAGTCTGCTACATACATGACAAGAGCCAGTTACTTTTTTCTACCAGAGCTATCTCGAGGCCCATCATCTTTCGCAGCAGGATCAAGAGGTGCACGCTGCGGCCCGAGCACAGCTTCGATTGCGGTCTTTGCAGAGTGATTTCGCATCACTTGGTCATTTGAAAATCGCTCTTCTATCAAAGGCCTCGTTAACTCTTCACTCAAGTGCCTCAAAAATATACGTCTTTGATTAGTTTTCTTTTGGATCATATTATTATTTTCATAATAGATTACATAAGCTGCAAGAGCAGCAACGTCTAACATATTGAAAAACATGGCCAGAGGCCACCTTTGAGTTCGCCTGTGTGTAGTGTATCGACTCACCATTTGATCCATTGTATCGACACCAGTTTTATATTTATTGTAGTCGCAAATCATATGAGGTTTTTTTTCTCATCGTCATTTACGGCGTCATCATTATGCATACTCGAAAGCATAATTACAGCCTTATTTTTCTTTGGCACGTAAGAACAAATTGTGATTTTATTTTCATGAAAAGCAAACAGAGATGAATACTCTGGCCTAGATTTATCAGCCTCTGCTCCGACTGCTCTTTGTGGTATATAAACCGTGCTAGAAGCCTCGGAAATGGCTTAAATACTTTTTATTTATGTTTATTCAATAAACAAAATTGATTGCACACGTATCCGTTCACACCTGCGCTTAAAAACTAATTAAAACTAGTGGTGGGTACCCGGGTACCCGGGTGCGCAACAACGTAGGTAAAGTTAGGTGCGCACATAAGGGTTAAAAAAAAACTATTAAAATATAAGAAAAAAAATATTGATTTTACAATAAATCTAAGTTAAAACATGATTTTTTGATTAAGTTTTAAAAATAATTTCTTTAAAATGTTGACCGACAAAGTATTAGCAAATTTGTGGTTTTTTAGAGAAACAAATTAACAATTTTAAAATGGAAATCGGTTGGTTGATAAAAAGAAGAGAAACTCACCAATGGATAATAAAAGTAGTATTATATAAAAGTATAAAAGATAAATAAAAACCTTAAAAGTATAGTTTGGAAACGCAGAAATACAAAAAGTTTCAAAAATAAACTCATAAACAAATATAATAGAAACATGACAAAAACATTGATATGAAATGAAGAAAAAGACACTGGATTCCTGAAAATGAAAAATTTTGAGAGAATTTTTCATCTTTCAAAAGATATAAGATGTTGTTTCTGATGATATATATACGTAAAATACATACATGTAATCGAAAATATATATTAAATATGATAATAAAGATCTGAGAATATTTTTATTGCAGCATCACAGCACAAATGCATTCTCATTTACTGTGTTTTAACATGTATGTATGCATATTTCGAATGACAAAGCATTTTTAAATCATTATGCAGTTTTATTCGTGTTAAATGTATTCTATATATTGTCTTACGGAAAATGACAGACAAAAATTCATAATTTAATCTCTGATCAAAATTGAGAAATCGTAGAAAGGCGTATTTAAGAATTAAAAAAAAATTTTAGATGTATTAATAAACCTAAATCATACATTATATATATATATATATATATATATATATATATATATATATATATATATATATATATATATATATATATATATATATATATATATATATATATATATATCATTGTTACTGATGTATATATATTCGGAGTATACTTCTTATATATATATATATATATATATATATAAATAAATATATATATATATATATATATATATATATATATATATATATAATTGTCACTGTCATCAGCCTTTTTTTATCCATTGCTGTATGAAGACCTCTCCAATAACTTTCCACAATCGATCAAAACTTAAGATATTTGGAAATTCGACTCACTTCACTAATTTCATTTGTGTGTTGATGGATACCTCTTTACTTTGGTAGAAAATATTTTTAGATTTAACAAAATTTAAAAATATCACAGAATTTCTTAGAATTCTATTTGCATCTTCTCACTATTTTGAGTTAATAAAATAGAAATTGACAAAATTATATGTCTGTACATATTATATATATATATATATATATATATATATATATGATATTAATGTAATACAATATATTTATAGTCTTTATATTAATTAAAAGTCTTTTATAATTTTTCGATTCTTTGAATTTTCATTTTTAAATTTTAATGTAGGACACAAAAATAATAAAAAAGTCTTTATTTTAATTAAAAGTCTTTTTATAATTTTCGATTCTTTGAATTTTCATTTTTAAATTTATATTAAATAAATTAAAATAAAATGTGTTATATATTAATTTCATTATTTTTGATTATATCTGGGATTTGTATATTTTTTAACATTTAATATAGTATTTAGTGAAAATAGTACTTTTTTAATTATTTTTTATGAGTATATTTTTTTGTATTCCTTCGTTTGTTCTTTTATTTTTATCCATTCTTAAATCTTTATAAACTGCCACATTTAAATGTAATTTCTATACATAAAAAGTGTAAATTATATTAAAATAGATTACTTAAATTGATAGTATATGTAAATAAAATAATGTATTATTGTTCAATTCTAATATTTGTTTTTCAACAATAAATTATTGGTCGAAGTATTAAAACATGAAATACTAATAAGCATACATAAAATTTAATTACGATTACTTTTATTATGTTAGATGTATTTAGAAGTTCAAATATCTATTAGTAATAACAAATTTTCTTTTTTTATTATTTACTTAAACGTATCTATATAAGTATATCAAAACTGCTTTTATTTTCTTTAAATATTTACCACATACAAACATATATCAGTGATAATTATTTTCATAGATTTTTTTTAAAAAAATGTAACATTGATTGATAAGTTTTATTTATTGTTAATGTATATAAAAAAATATTAATTTACATTTAAAAAATAGTAATGCAAATAGTACATAGTATAAATATTGACTAATGCTGCCACCGCAACGCAAGATGCAAGTTTCTAGTTGTAGTATAAAGGAGTAGTTGGTCTATTCACTACTAGATGTCGCATATATCTAATTATTTTTTGATTAGTTTACAGTATTTTTATTTAGTATATCTTATTGTATACTAATTTCCCTTAAAAAATGTTCAGATATATATATATATATATATATATATATATATATATATATATATATATATATATATAAATATATATATAAGGCCATCCAAATGTGACGCCTAGATTTGTCTTTTATTAAAAAGAAACTGTACACATGTTTTCATACACACTTCCCAATACACATATTTATTTTTAAAAAAACACAAATTTACACATTTGAATGACCTTATATATATATATATATATGCGTATGTGTGTAGAATTAAAATTTTCACCAGGTTTTTTGACATTTTTCCTGGTGTATCCACATTAACATTTAAAAACAACACATATCATTATACTTACCCTCAACATATATTAATACATTAGAATAATCTAGAAAGTTAAGTTTTGTAACACAAACATATGTATCACTACATGTATAGTAATTTCCGATAATAAATATATATTTGATTTGATTTGTAGAACTAAAAGGAAGAGAAATAAAAAAGTTGAGAACTATATATATTTGGAATAACTAAATAACACCAGAAGAACGTTTATAGATGAAATATACAGTAGAGTAAACATTGGATGGTGTCAGTTTAGAATAAATTCGCATATTATTAAGTCCAATATTTATCTTTGTTTAACAAAAAATGTTTTTGATCAGTGCATCCTACCTATTCTCATCTGTAGCAGTAAAACATAGGTTTTGAAAATCAGAATAATTCAAGCGGTTCTAGACAACACAAAAAATTATGAAATGATATATGTTGAGAATAACATGAGAAGATAAGAAAAGAAATTAATGGATCAAAAAGAATACAAAAGTTAAAGATGTAATGGCAAAAGTGAAAATTTTTAAATGTAAATGGGTGGCTCATATAATTAGAAGAGGTGGTTATTAATAACAAGGAAAGTTATAAATTAATAATTTAGATATACAAGGTCTAGGAAAAGACTCTTTGATATATGGGACAGAAAAATAAGGATATTTGTTAGAATGGACTTATATTGTTTGATAAGTATGGTAAATGTGTTTATTGTTTAATATAATTAATTTTTTAAATTAAGTTTTCCTTACTTTTTTACCATACTTATCAAACGACCCTCGTATATATATATATATATATATATATATATATATATATATATATATATATATATATATATTAATATTATAGATACAGGTGGCCCAAATGAGACTGATGGATATAATATTCATTTTCGTTTTACATTCTTCAATTTCATTTGTGTCATCTTTATATATATATATTATATATATATATATATATATATATATATATATATATATATATATATATATATATATATATATATATATATATATATATATATATATATATTTATTTATACTTGTATAAGGACTGATCGTCGTAGGACTGACACCTTGGGAGAGGTACAGATTCTAATATTTCAAACTGTCTAATTGCTGCTCGGTTAGATTGTTAATTCAAGTAAATTGGAGCATTTTCTTTGTCTCAATGGGACATATTCGCGCCTTTGGGCCAATTGAGCTTCAAGGCACCCACGAAAGTGACTTCTTACTGTTTTTTTCCGATGTTTACCTACGATAATGTTGATATGGCTCTGAGTGCTATAAATAGGATCTCTCTCTCTCTTTTCTCTCTCTTTTCTCTCTCTCTCTCTCTCTCTCTCTATATATATATATATATATATATATATATATATATATATATATATATATATATATATATATATATATATATACACACACACGAGGGTCGTTTGATAAATATGATAAATTTATTTATTGTTTAATTTAATTAATTAATTAATTTAAGTACATTTTTCAATATAGTTTTTCTTACTTTTTTACCATACTTATCAAACGACCCTCGTATATACATACATACATTCTAAATGAATACCGACAAGAATGCCTACACCTTATATATATATATATATATATATATATATATAATTTGTAAATTTTTAAGTGCATATAACACGAAACCATAAGACCATAATTTTGTTATTACGTGGTTAAGTTTTAAATTTGACAAATATTTGGTTATTATACTACTGGTTGTTCTTTTGATTGGTCTCAGTATTATAGCGATGAATCCGAGTTTTTTATTCATCATGTATAATATGCCAAAATGCATTATTCAAATCAATCTTTTATTAGTTGACCTAAATGAGACTAAAGGGTTTAGTTATAAATTTATTTGCTTACTATCATTTACTATTGTTTCAGTCTCATTTAGGCCACACTGTACATTTTAAGACATTTCTCTCATGTGACTATTTATTCACATTTGATTTGGCATGTAAGAATTTTCAATATTCAACAAAAATTAATTTTTTTATATTAAATTTTTCAAGTAGTATTAAAAAAATAGCCGGATGGATTTTTAGAACTATATTATTTATTTTTAATCTCATTAGTGATTTCCCAACGAGTATTTCAATGTAAATTAACTCCTCATGAACACTTCACTATAATGAAAAGAATTCAATAATTATTTATTATCTCATTTTTTTGTTTATAACCTGATGTGCATTTCTATGACTATTTAGTCATTTATATAAATATAAATATATATATATATATATATATATATATATATATATTTGTGTATGTGTGTGTGTATATGTATATATAACCTAGCACTTTGGTGATGATGAAACTGTCATATAAATACACACTAGCTTATCTTTATATTTTAAAAAAATGGTGCTCCAGTTTGGTGTGAAAATTTCGTTTTCAACTTTTTCGAAATTATGCAAAAATTACCGAAGTACAAATTTTATAAATTAAATTAATAATATTTCGCACATTGTTAAACAGAAGCAAGTTCAGTGGTCGACGAACGAAGTGAGTAGAGGGCAGAGCCCCCTGGTAAATAAAAAAAAGTGAATAAAAATGATTATTGAACACTTTTCAACATAGTGAAGTGTGGGATGATAGTTCATTTGTGTGTTCACTTTGTTTGTTTATAACAACGATAATTAATATACATTTAGATGGCAATACAATTATCATCAAAAAGTCGTGTAATAAGATCTGAGATTTTGTGCATTAGTCTATCGTTGTTATAAACAAAGTCAAAAATAAGTAAATTTTGAAGACTTTTATATATACTTATACTGTGTGTTAGAGTGATAATTTATTTCTATGAAAGTAAATTCGACACATATTTTAAACAAATAATATTAACAACATAACTAAATTAGAATAGAAAATTATTTTCTAGTTTTATTATATAATATATAGGGTCATCTAAATATGACGCTTAGATTCGTGTTTTATTAAAAAGAAACAAAAAAAACTATACATATGATTCCCTATACACCACTCTATACACATGTTTCTTTTTAATAAAACACAAATGTAGGCGTCACATTTGGATAACCCTATATAAAGTAGTTACAATCTATTTTGAATTTTATTTTGATAATACCAGTAAAATCCTCATTCAAGAACAAATTTATTGTGTTATTAACCTTTAATGTTTCATAAATGTCGTTATTAGATTAAAAATAAATGATGTTATGTTTATAAATAACAATTTATTGTTTTTAAATCTGAAAATATTCCATCTTTTAATACATATATATATATATATATATATATATATATATATGTATATATAATTTATAAACATTAATACTCATGAATATTTTTACATATATAAAAAAATCTCCTGACAATTTGTGTATTGAAACGCTTTTAATATTGATTTTCCATATAAACTAAATATTAAGAACTGATGAACTTGAAAGTCAAATATATCACATAAACGTTTCCTTTTTCATATGAAACATTCAGCTATGTAATATCTTTAAATTGCCTGCGATCGCAACACCTATCACGGTTTGTGAAGGTCTCTAAATTCATCGATCCGTTGAATACACGGCTAACAAAATTAAATCAATTTATTATTTATATATTTTTATTTTCTTCGTTCATATGTATATTGGAATTATAGAGATATAATAACCGAATTGTTTCAACCTAAAAATAGGTAATCAATAATTTATCTTCGAATTCTTTGAAACTAAAATCAATTTACTAATTATAACGTTTAATAAATAATCAAGAATTTAGTACCAATTATATGTATATGTTTTAAATTATTTTCATAATGTTTTATGCTACTATTGACTTATTTTTTAAAAATAAATCAAACATGTTTCAGTAAACTTTATTTTACTTTTTTAAGAATTTTATTCAATAAATGAAATTTATAAGAATACCAACAAAAAAT
>CP092088.1:13725006-13747506 GCA_029203775.1 Neoneuromus ignobilis | reverse complement strand
GGTGACAAGAAATAGTTTCGCTTTCTGTCAAAAAGTCGATTTGTAAAAAAACATATTAAAATAACCTGCGTCAATTGACGTCACAGACCAAAGTAAGAAAATTATCAATACTCATTGATAAAATGTCGCCAGACGACGCCGCGTATCGACCTAACAAAGGCATCTGGCGGTGTTCAGACGAAGCTCGTGTACAGGTGTTACCTTTAAATTTTGGACTCGCTTTTATGTTCGTATTTTATGTTAAGTAATATTTCGTTAGGCAGGTGTTTAATCAAGTATCCGCTTGATAAACGTACCCACTGAATGCCAAATGTTTTGCGGTATATCTCACTAATCAGCAAACATACGTTTGATTAGGGAGAAACTATTGTCATACTCACCTGTAATTATCCATGTATATGGGCTGAGTAATAATAATTAGGGCAGTTGTAGCCACGCAACTAACACGATAGATTTTTTTATTAAACATTCGAAACCAGGCTGGCATTTTTTGATTAAAGAATAATGCCCGTATAGAATGAATTTTAAAATAAATAATGGATTGTATTAAAAATATCTATAAATTGTATTTTTAAAAAATTATGTAAAAATACAGCTTGATATTGTGCTTAATTAGATTTTCAAAAAAATATTTTCATTAGTCGATCAGAATTTATGAAAATATTAAATCATTATTGTTTATTTATTTAATTATATATATATATATATATATGTATGTATGTGTGTGTGTACATACATACATACACAAAGCAAAAGACATATATGTGGGTATAACTATCACGTTTATATTTTTTTTACAAATTTACCTCGATGTATTTTTTGTGAAATTTTAGTTTGATGTTCTTTCTTGATATTTTTTTCTTGGAATTGCTCGATTTGTTTTCCGTCATTTTTATGTGACATATCTACAGGTAAAATATCATTTTTAAGTGTGCGTCATTTTTTAGTGTGAAAGGCTCTTTTCAAAGGTGGTTTATATGAATATTAAAGTAATGATGAAATATTATTCTGAGGTATTTTATTTCACCCAATAAGTACTTTTTCAAGAAATGTTTATGCATTTGTTAAATCGATTTGCTTCTTATTCTTACCCAAAAATGACTATAGATGCTCAATAGAATATACGTCCAAATTTTGAACTGGTCATTTTAAGACTTATTTATCATTTGCTTGGAAGTGTTCTTTTTGATATATGCTTGAAAGCATTGTCCTGTTAAACACAAAATATTAAAAATATTTTTTTTTGACATAAGTATATCAGTTATCTCTTAAAATGCTCAAATATGATGCAATTATCATTTTTCATCAATTTTTATTACACTCTTTTCACTAAAACAACCAAAAAGTAAAAGAATCCATTCGTTATATTTGCTCTTTTCTGTACCATACAAGATTTCAATACTTTTCCAAAATACCTCTATACTCTGTCACTTTTTTGTTTTATGTAATTCGAATTTACTTTCATCTGGCCAAATTACAGTATTTTAAATCTTATTTCATATGTCAAAGATGAAAATATCTTATTTTATCATCTCTGCATTCCAAAGATGATTATTTAAAAAAAGTCATAAACAATAAAGAATGAAAAGTAAGAAGTTATAGAATACTTTAATATTTTTCAAGATTCAGTAATAATACTTTTAAAAAAAGTAAGGATATGAATAATAACAAATTATTTTATAAATAAATATTTATTGCTCCATAAGTAAAGAAAATCGTGGGAAAACATTCAAAAAGACCTAATAATATTCTATAACTCTTTCATCTAGTAATGGGCTAATATAAACGTTAATAATTTTATATATAGGGTTTTTTAATAAGAATGTCAGAACTTTGACAGCTAGTGGCAGCCATGTTTGAATTTGTTTTTAATCTTATTTTGACATTTCAGCTCTTTATAATTTGGTAAATCAATTATCATAAAATGTTTAACACTTCATCAACACTAATAAATTGTTAAAACTTCGATAGACTTATTGAAATAAAAGTTTAATGAGTCCATATTTCACGAAATGAACTCATCGAGTGGCTATCAAGATTATGTGATCTAATTTTGTAAAGTGATTTGAAGTAAATTTAAGACAATTGCTTTTTTTCTTTCAACGTCCAGTATTTTTTACCAGCCATCTTTTTATAATATTTAATATTTGATAATAATAAAATAAATTAAAATAACTATAACTGTATTTATTGAACATTTTCAGATTATAGAAATGCAAACATTAATTTTTAATTTAAATTTTTCAATACAAATACAAAATAAAAATGGTCAATACAAAAATTGTTTTGACATTCAACATTCATTTGAAACATATATATATATATATATATATATATATATATATATATATATATATATATATATATATACATAATTCTTGCGAATACGGAAAAGTGGTAATACAATAAATTATTTACGTTTTTTATTATAGTAAATACATAACTGCTATCAAAAAAATTGCATTAACTTTTATTTTGCACTGTATTTTAAATTGATAATTTTATATTAAATAAATGTCTCTAATTTATTGTTTTTGATTTTATATATATATATATATATATATATATATATATATATATATATATATATAGAGAGAGAGAGAGAGAGAGAGAGAGAAAGAGAAAGAAGGAAAGAGAAGAATTCAGTACCACTCAAGAATAATAGAGAATAGTTAACGACAGTAAGCAAGTAAATGTATGTCTAAAACTTTCAGTCTCATTTGAGTCACTATATATATATATATATATATATATATATATATATATATAAAATTTTGTAAATTAATATTTAATAATATTATTCACTTAACTTGAAACATTTCTTAAAAATTAACTCTATCTTATATAATTTTGTAACAAAACTTTCTTATTAAAAGTACATTAGTTATAAAATTATTTGTGTTAATTAAATAAATGAACGACTTTCTTAATCATAAAACTGAAACAGAACAGTATTCTAATATTTATTTCAATATATTATGCATTAATAAAATTAATTCTCAGAATCTATCACACATTCAATGACTTTTGGGGTTTCCCATCCATCATTGTATATTCGTGATATTTGTAAAACGTTTCAGTTTATATGATTATTAATCAGTGGACTGTGAATTATTAATTAGTTATATAACACGCTATATATATATATATATATATATATATATATATATATATATATATATATATATATATATATATATAGTTCCTATATTCAAAGTAAACACTCTCCTGTAAGTTGTCACACTAAACAAAATGAAAATCTTGACGATTTTATATAAGAACTTACAAATACATGTATATTTGTATGTGTATGTATGTACGTATATATATATATATATATATATATATATATATATATATGTATGTATGTATGTATGTATGTATGTATGTATGTATGTATGTATAAATGTGTGTGTGTGTACATTTGTATGTTTGTGTATGTCTCTTCGTGTATGTCACGTCGCAAGCGCATTCATTATAGTCACCGACCCACTGCCAGTCTCAGTCCAACCATTGATTTCAAGAAGCGTTTCGCTATGCCACACTGTCTGCTGCTGGAAATAATATAAGTCAGCATTGCGCCACACAAGGCAGCACGCATGACGCCAACGCCGGAAAATACCGGAGCGTGGTAAGAAGTAATGTATAGGATGGCGCTGATCTGTGCCACTGCTGTCGTATCGACGGAACATTGGTGGCGGCGGTGGTTTTGGTAAATGACATGAAATAGCGTGCAACTGGCGCGTTCGTCTACCTAACTAATTTTTGGTTTTGTGAATAAAATGTACGTGTGTAAGTGTATAAAAAAGGTAACAACAGCGGACAGTAAGTAGTATGGTTCGAGACGCAAATGTGCAGCGTTGCATGACCGTGCGTTTCCTGTCCACAGCGTTGGTACCAACGGACCTCATACATGCGCGTCCACTATAACTATGGAAATCACACATGGCATCGATTCATTTATAAACGTTACATTAACTATATAAATCAATGTTTTATATATATATATATATATATATATATATATATATATATATATACACATACACACACACACACATACACGTATACAAATGTACCTATTTATGTACAGTGAAGAATAAAACTAATATCACAACGCTATTATTATCATAAAGTTTCTAAATATTCTAATGAATTTTTTTTAAAATATAAATGCTTTTAAAATAGCTTACTTTTATTGTTGTAGAATATAGTACATAAGTAATATTCCAAAAAAATAATATTACTCGAAAAAATAACTAAAAATTCTATATTTAATTCTTTGTTGGATAAAAGTATTGACTCACGAGAAAAACTGAATTTAAAAAATATATTAGTATTTTGTTAATCGTCCTTTGCATTTAATCACAGTTAATAGTCTTTTAGGCATCGAATACACTAAATTTTGAGTTAAGGTAGAGACTATTTTCCCCATTCTTCTAGTATAATTTCCTTTAAGCGTGTTTCAATGGATATATAATGTCTTCTTATTTGTTTTACTAGATGTAACCAAAGATTCTCGATAGGATTTAAATCAAGAGATTTGTATGGTATTGGAAAAGTGTGAGGAGTATTAAAAATGATCCATTGAGAAACTTATAAGTCATATGTTTCGGATCATTGTCCTGTTGAAAATATTTTTTTTACTTAGGTCTCATTTTGAACATTTTTATGAAGATTTTCCTTTAGAATGTTTAAATAAACGAGTTTATCAATAATACTATCTATGAACACCAAATTTCCAACACTAGAAACTGATGTACATCCCCATACTATGACTCCACCACCCCCATATTTAACTGTTCCATGTAAATTCTTTTCCTCTAATTCAGTGGTGAGCTCGCACCATATATATATATATATATATATATGTATAATTATTCAAAATCAAGATGCATAAAAGACCTAAAAGAGACTCAAAGATATATATGTCAGAATCTTAAGAAAATTCGTAGAAATGGAATGAAAGAAAAAGGCCTTAGATCTATTGAAGTTTCGGAAGAGGTCTTAATCTAACAGTGGATAGAAAGAAACCTTTCTCTCTCTCTTTCTCTCTATATATATATATATATATATATATATATATATATATATATATATATATATATATATATATATATATATATGTTTAATCATATATACTTGTATATAATATATATACTTTAATATATATTAACTTGTATCAAACTCACTGCTAAGCGAAAGCCTGATTGAACTAATATTTGGTTATACTTACCACACTGACTAATGGAGTTGGTGAGAATTTTTCATTTAGGGTTTACACCCTTGGGCAAGTTTCCTTTACTTCGATTAAAAACCCTCTGTTCTATTTCTTCAATCAAGAATTGAATGTATTATACTTTACCATATGATAAGTGATATTGCAAATCGCTACGCCACCGGTCGTTTATAACCAGATGTTTTTTTAGGTTGGATAGAAATTTCGATAGAAATTCAATTTAAAGTTCTATCACACTTAAAAAACATCTAATATATAAATCCAATATATAAAATATACATTATATAAAGTATTATGCAATTGTGACGACCAGATTTGTGTTTTATTAAAAACAAACATGTGTATAGTTTCTTTTAAATAAAACAAATATAGGTTCACATATGGATGACCCAATATATATATATATATATATATATATATATATATATATATATATAAAGAGAGAGAGAGAGAGAGGCCAACAACAACTGAATCTCTTAGTCGTTAATAGATAATAGTTATCTCTTAGTAGTTAATCTCTTAGTCTCATTTGGATCAGCCTGTAAATACATATACGATGGTCGTTTGATAAGTATGGTTAAAAAGTAAGAAAAACTAAATTGAAAAAGTTATTTTAATTAAGCAATTAATTAAATTAAACAATAAATAAATTTACCATACTTATTAAACGACTCTCGTATGTATACATATATACGAGGTGTGATCAAAAAGTAAGGTGAATTTTGAAATTTAACGGGCTACATCCGTTCGATCTTCGATTTTTTTATTTGGTTATGTTGGTACACTCGTCTCGAATATATGTTCCAAATTTCAGCTATGTAACATGTTTAGTTTGTTGGTGAGAGGCATAAAAGTTAGAAGTGTTTTGCAGGCTCCACGATTTTCCGCTGTCGAAAATCATGGATCAAAGAGTTTGCATTAAATTTTGTGTGAAAAATGGAATCAAGTGCTCCAAAACACTTGAAATGTTGAAAGTGGCATACGATGAGTCTACTTTAAGCCAAAAAAATGTTTACAAGTGGTATAAATTCTTCCAAGAAGGCCGAGAAGACACCAACGACGAACCTCGTTCTGGACGCCCCAGCACGTCAACAACTGATGAGAACGTTGAAGAAGTGAAGAAAATAGTGTTGGGAAATCGTCGAATTACCATTAGAGAAATTACTGATGATATTGGCATCTCGTTTGGTTCGTGCCAATCAATTTTAACGGGTGTTTTAGACATGAGACGTGTGTCAGCGAAGTTTGTTCCGAAATTGCTCAATTTCGACCAAAAGAATCGTCGCATGAGCATCGCCCAAGAGCTATTGAATGACGTCAACGACGACCCAGATTTACTCGACAGGGTCATAACAGGTGACGAAACATGGGTATACGGTTATGACGTCGAAACTAAGACTCAATCGTCCCAGTGGAGGCATTCCGGATCACCAAGACCAAAAAAAGCACGCCAAGTTCGATCAAATATGAAGGTTTTGCTTACAGTTTTCTTTGATTGCAGGGGCGTGGTGCATCATGAGTTCTTGCCACAGGGTAGAACAGTAAATAAGGAATATTACCTGCAAGTTATGCGCAATTTGCGTGAAGCAATCCGCCAGAAACGTCCGAATTTGTGGAAGAACAAAAATTGGCTTTTGCACCATGATAACGCCCCTGCTCACACATCGTTGCTTGTGAGCGAATTTTTGGCTAAAACCAACACACTAATGATGCCGCAGGCACCGTATTCCCCAGACCTGGCTCCCTGTGACTTCTTCTTGTTCCCGAAACTGAAGAGGCCCATGAAAGGACGGCGTTTTGCAACGATTGAGGAAATAAAGACGGTATCGAAAGAGGAGCTGAACAAGATCACAAAAAATGATTTTTTGAAATGCTTTGAGGATTGGAAAAAGCGTTGGCACAAGTGCATTATATCCGAGGGGGATTACTTTGAAGAGGACAAAATAAAAATTGATGAATAAATAAATATTCTTTGAAAAAAATAAAAATTCACCTTATTTTTTGATCACACCATATATATATATATATATATATATATATATATATATATATATACATCCGTTCCTCAATTTACGCCCAATATCCGTTCCACGTGGATTTGTTTTACGCGAATGAAAATCGCGTAAATTGAGTCTATCAGTACAATAGAAAAAATATTGGAAATAAAAGCTAGTAAAGTTGTAAAAACACATATTTATTTCACATGGCTTAACAAAAAAATAATGACGTTTTAGAGAAAGAGTAGATACATTTTATTCGGTGTCACTATTGCTACTGTAATTCAAAACAATCAACCTTTTATATATTTATATCGCGCTTTTATACGTTCAAGTAAGAATTTGCGTCACTCTGATATATAATAAATTCCATGAAAAATTATATAAAATGAAATATATCTCACCGCATATAAAAAGTGCCGCGTAAATCAATAAGGCGTAAAAAAGTCCAGCGTAAATAGAGGTATAATTTGCCGCGTAAAAAAAACTCGCGTAAAAAAAGGCCCGCGTAAATTGAGGAACGGGTATATTTATATATATATATATATATATATATATATATGTATGAATGTATTTATAAATACAATCTGTTCAAAAAGTACCTAGAATTGTTTATTTAAAAGAAGCGCATTAAAAAAATCTTCCATTTTTTGTGGGTTAGTTGGCAACACCGCTTTTGAATTGTATGTCAAGTTTAAGCCAATCTGTTTAGTAAGTTTATGTCAGCTGTTTATATCAGTTGATTGCAGCTACTAAAACCGATTTTTACAATAGATAAAATTGTTGAGGAGAATTTTTTTTAAATTTTGTGTTTCGAATGAAATTTCTTGCGCTGAAATGTTAAAAAAATTATGGTAATACTTGATTGTGAAAAACAAAGGTATATAAGTGGATTAATATATTCAAAAAGGATTGTGAATTTGTTGAAGTCTTGCAGCGTTCTGGACGTCCATCAACATCAACCACTGAAGAAAACATTTAAAAAATGAAGAATTTAATGTTTTTAGTGCTTAAAAATTGGTCATGTGGCTGAAAGAGATTGTTGAACATCTGAAAATATTTTTCAGCTCCGTTCATATCATATTTAGTGATAATTTAGGCATTAAATACAGTATGGTTTGTTCCAAGACACCTGAATTTCATGCAAAAAAAATCTATCGAAAATTGTTGGCCGAAGAGATTATTTCTTAACCATTGAATAACTACATTCATAAAACATATCATTATTGGTAGGATTATAAATAAGACAACGAAACCAGTCAACAATCTACTGAGTGACGCTTCGAAAATGAACTAAAACCTAGAAAAACATGCCAAAGTTGTCCAAAAATTTAAGTAATGTTGATAATCTATTTTCATAGATTATCAAGGGTTTTTCCACTCTAAATTCCTTTCACCAGATCAAATAGTCAACAAGGAGTATTATTTAGTCGTTATGAAGCGTTTGCTTGAATCTATCTATCAAAGAGGACCAGATTTGTGGAAAGAAAATACATCACGATAATACACCGTCGTATACATCGATTCTTAAACGCGACTTTTTGACCAAACACTCAACATATGTCACTGCCCAAGCACCATATTCGCCAAATATGGCACCGTGTGATTTTTTTCTCTTTCCGAGACTAAAATTACCACTACGAGGAAAGAGTTTTAATACGATAGAAGTCATAAAACAGAATTTGTTAAGGGAGCAGAAGGCCATTCTTAAATCGGCTTATGAAGACTGTTTCCAGAACTGGATTAAACGTTGCCATATGTGAACTGTATCCGATGGGGAATATTTTGAAGGGGACAAAATAAACTTTCCTGAATAAATATATGTTTTGTGTTCATTTAATAATTCCTGGTACTTTTTTAAAAAAGTATATATGTATGGGTTACTTGCCAAATCGATTAACTCCTTAAAAGAAATAGCGGAGAAAGGGGATAAAATAATACACTATGTTTTCTAAAATTCCTTTTAAATTATAAATTCAAATAAACATCGTGGAATGTATTACTAAAATGTATCTTTTATTTAACGACATAATAAAATGTATAAAATAGAATATCCTTGAAGTAATCGTTGTTATTACTAGAATTTTTCTATGATTAAGGGAGTTAATCGATTTGGTAATTTAAAAAACATCAAATTCAATCTTCACTTTTTATATTATAGAAAAACTTTATTATATACATTTTTTATTGAAGATTTTTTCAGAAATGAATAAAACAGTTTTGTTACAGTTATTATTATTATATTGTTTAAATAGATTAATCAGCAACATAAATAATGTCTTCTTCGTCAACTGTATTTGAGGTCCCGCCATGTCGATTTGTCCTTAAGGTTTTATAATAATCATGTTTAATGGGAGGAATGAATTTCAACATGTCCATTATATCTTTCTTCTTTTCTCTTGTCACAGTCCTACCTGATGGATACAATAAAAACTGGTCTAAATTTTCAACATTGTCTACCTGCTACACATTTTCTTATATCAATGACATTAAATTCTGAATCTTCGTTAAATTCATACTTGATTTGTATGAGTTGTGGTTTCGACCTTTCTAATTTTATTCAGTGTATTTTAAACCAATTTACTGGTAGCCCTGTAATTGTTTTCTTTCTGTTAATAACAGAATTTTCTAAAGGATTTGTGGAGGAAAAGTCCTGATATGTTATTTAAACCATTTGAAATATTGCTTTCTTTTTACTGGTTTTTATTATATTATACTAATCATCTGGCAAAAAAATTATTTGAACTTTTTTTGCTCGTGATTCGATAATGGCGAAATTTGAATCATTAGTCAAATAGCTATGTCCACTTACCAAAAATGTCATTTCAATTGATTCAACTCTTATTTCTGCACTTTGAACCAATTTTAATAAACCTAAGACAGTTTTGATGTTTCTATTTTGTCCGGTACATGAATCTGAATAGATTATTATTTTTTCACAATTTTTAGCACAAATCTTTATGTACTTTGTTAGGCATGATGAAATTTCTTGAGACCCGCGAGATCCTTCAGTTTCTGGCCAAATGAACATGTGGCCTATATTTTTATTGTAATTGTTTAAAAATTCACAAGTATTTGCTTCAGTTTGACTGTATCTGATTAATTTTTTTTTATTTGTTTTTGTGATGATACAGTAACAATAAACTAATTTTTATTACGTATTAATAAAATTAGCAAAGATTTAAATTAGAGTATGTAGTTAATTAGATTGGCTCCTGAAATAAATAATTTAATATTCAATGGCCAAAGAAAATTTTGTCATTTATTGGTGTTAACCCTAATTAATAGAGACATTTCTTTAAAATATAAATAGTTAGGAGTCAATCAAGTGCTTTGACACTACTATTTAAAAAAATTCAAAATGTGGAGTTAATCGATTTGTCAAGTGAGTCATTCATATATATATATATATATATATATATATATATATATATATATATATATATATATATATATATATATATATATATATATATATATATATATATATATATATATATATTGTATACTAGAAAAATAAAAAGTTATAAATGAAAATGTAATAAATGTTTTTAAAACAACAATAGAAGTAAGCAAATAGATTTAAATCATTACATGAAAATTTAAATATACTGAATTTTAATTAACATTCTGTTTATATATATATATATATATATATATATATATATATATATATATACATACATACACGTGTGTGTATATTGAATTAAACAACCTTTTTATTACTCTTGTCTTTATTTATATTTCTGTTTCGTTTATACATACCAAACTATTTATTTTTCTGTTGTTAATGTCTATTTGATGTTTTATTTACTTTTATATAATACAGTTATTTGTGTAATTAAATTGTAATTATTTTATATATATATATATATATATATATATATATATATATATATATATATATATATATATATATATATATATATATATAGGGTCATCCAAATGTGAAGTCTAGATTTATGTTTTATTAAAAAGAAAAATGAGTATAGGGTTGTGTATAAGGAAACCTGTGTATAGTTTCTTTTTAATAAATCACAAATCTAGACGTCACATTTAGATGTCTCTCTCGCTCTGGCTCTCTCTCTATATATATATATATATATATAGATATATATATATATATATATATATATATATTGTAATAAAATGTCGTCTTTCAAGAATATTTTTGTATGCTAATAAATAATAGTATATTTATATCCAATGTAATAAAAACATTAAAAGCAATTACATAGAATGAAATTCATATTTTTTTAAATAAATCATATAGCATTGACATTGAATAAGCATGAAACTATAAAACTTAAAATAACCAGATTAAGTATACATGTATAGAAATTATTGATTTTTTCTTATAAATAGTTAAAACTAAAATTGATTATTTGCTGTTCAGTTCACTTTCTTTGCCGAACCAGCAGTGTTGTGGTTAAAATAATTGTTAATTTGTTTCGTTTACAATGTTCACAGTTTTATGCTGAATAAGTAGAGTAAATTTAATTGCATTCATTATTTTTAAAATATGACCTGTTTATTTTAAAATTTATGGTGTATTTTTTAAATAATGATTCTGTATTCGTCTTGGAAGTAGATTTTTATGTTAATTATACATTATATTCATTTTTGAAAAAAATGTATATACACGATATGGATATAAATATTTGAGGATTTCAAGTTGATATTTTATTTTTATATAAAAAATTATATTAAATGAACAGATATTTTAGTATAGTTAATCCTTGTTAATCTTTTATAAATGGTCATCCAAATGTGACTTATTTTTTTTAAAAAAAGAAACTATGTACACATTTTCCTATACATATATTTCTTTTTAATAAAACACAAATCTAGGCGTCACATTTGGATGACCCTATATATTTATGTACTTAGTAGTAAAATTTTTAATTTCGTATTTTTGACTAGTATATATAAAATTAATAATATATGATTTTAAATTTTTCAATGACATTAAAACATTTTTTTGTAAGTGCTTTTTACTTTTAAAATAAGAATTATTTTTGGTAAAAATATTTCTTATTTTATTCATAAAAATGTAACAAATTTACGTTTTCCTGAATCTCTAAATCGCTTTAAATTAATTAATTTTTCAATCTATTTTAGAAATTAAGAAATCTTTATCCTCCAAATATAAATAATTTTAGAAACTTCTAGTAAATATTGCAAAATGTTAAGAACAAATATACTGTTTCATTTAAGTTCAAATTCAAATATGTATAATTTTACATACAAATGTGTGAAATGTAATTAAACTCCTTTATGAATCTTCTATTTTATATTCATGGCAGGTAAATTGTGTGATATCGACATAGAGAATGACACAAATATCTAAAACTATTCGTGCCAAAGTACAACATTCCGAATTTCAACAATCATAAATTTTAGTTAATAAAGAATCACTGGCTTTATCACCACAAGATTTTTGTAAATATTTCGATAGTTATTTGTTGTTCACTTTATTTATTGATACACATTTCAATGGCAGTGAGACCATTGTTAGAGCTCTTCACTATATGCTTTGACAATGATAATATGATCATTGAAGTGTACATCAGATACTAAAGTGAATAATAAGTGGTTATTGAACAAATAAAACCTCGTGATGTTTAGAATAAATATGATAATATAATAGAATAAATATGATAATTTAATATAAAGTTGACCTATTTATATTAAAATTGTATGGAAATCATTAAAATCAGTGATTTGTCAAAAAATCATATTTGTATTTTAGTAATGTATGTATACGAGGGTCGTTTGAAAAGTATGGTAAATTTATTTATTGTTTAATTTAATAAATCAATTAATTTAATTTAATTTTTCAATTTAGTTTTTATTACTTTTTTACCATACTTATCATACGACCTTCGTACATTACTGTATTCTTTAATTTCATTAAATTAAATGTTACTATATACATATTTCTAATATAATTTATATATATATTTTTTTGTTTCAGGTCAGTGTTCATTTTTAAATACCAATAAATATTTTACAAGATTATGATAAAAGGTAAATCATTATAAGTATTTTTTATAATATTTCTTTACGTTTTAAAATAATTTCTATATATTATCATTTAATTTTTCGTCAAAATTATACGACGAAAATTATCTTTAAATTATCTAACATCTGTCAATTTAAATTTTTAATATATTTCTAATGGATTCATTAATACATTTTAGACATTTGATTTTTTGTTTCAATTTATTGTATATAAAATAACAAAAAGTTTCATAACAAACAAATATTCTTTTGAGAAAAAGAATTAATACTGTAAGACTCATATCAGTGCTTACCTACATTTTAAACAAAAACAACAAATAACTACATTTTAAATTCATCTTAAACTCTGAAATGGATAAAATCATATATAAAAGTACTCATGAGAATTTAAATTTTCGTTACCTAACGATTAATATTACAAAGCAAAAGTAAATAAAAATGCTTATTTAACATACTAGAAATATCAATATTGCAGTAGTGGTTGTGATCCTAAGAACATCTATAAAACTCAATATATCGAATGAGTGAAAATGAGTATCTATAAGATATTCGTATTATAAGCTCGACATTCCTATCATATTAAAATATTTATTCTTATTTCGTCGAAAAAAGAAAACAGCTTGAAAAACAGTCTATTTATTTAACTCATTTAACGAGTTTCTAGTTTAGAATAAATTTTTCATAAATTCCAGTTATCTACCCTTGTTTATAATAAAAAATGATCACGAGTATAACTTGAAAATAGATAATTATAATGTTTAAAACCTTATATATTTTTCTGTATCTGTTTTTTTTAAAAATACCTAAACAATTAACATAAAATACGATATGTTTTAATTCCAAAAGATATTTTTTCTATCATTTTAAATTATATTAAGGGCATATAACGGGTTTGTTATATACACATACATATATATTATGTCTAATAAATAATTCTATTTGTTTTTTAATTTTAAAAAATGATAATTTTTTATACCATTTATTAATATTTAATTAAGAATATAATTTCCATTAATATTAATAAATTCTTCCCATCATAAAATCCTCATTGATAAAATGACTTGTCACTTGAAGTTAAAAACTTACCAGTATCTTTTTCACATCTCTATTTTTTTAGAGACAAAAATAAATATTAGTCGAAATATGTTACATCTGGAAAATAAATTGGGTGATTTAGAACCTTCCAAAAAAGTTTCACTGTTTTTTCTAAGTTGCTAAAAATACATGTGGCCTTGCATTGTTAAGCTGAAAGATAACTTGCTTCCTACTAACAATTTCGTATTGTTCTAATTGTTGACAGTATTTTTCAGAATTATTAATTTCTTTTGGTTTTAGACATTTATAATAATTTGGTCCTCTCATTTCCCACCATATAGACAATATTCTCGTTTTTATACTTAAATTCGGTTTAGATATTGACAAAGCGAGTTATTCAACTTTGTAATATGTTCTTTTTCTCCCTATTTTTTCATAAACAATTGACTTTTTATTTCCAGTTACGAGGAGTTCCAAAAACAGTTCATTTTTATTGCATGAAAATAGAGACTAGATAAACGGTTATATCTTATATATTTGTACTGTAGACGAATTCAAGCTGTCGAACGTTAACTAGAACTATTTGTTAGACTATATTGAGCTTTTCTGCTATCTCTGATACGGATGAAATGAATTTTCTTCCAAAATACTGCAAAAATATCATCATTAATTACAGAAAGTATCCAGAACGAGATTCGTCTCCAAGCTTAAAGTTTCCACTCTTAAATTTCTCGAATCATCTTTTATATGTCCTTTCAGATATTACGTTTGCTCCAAAAACATTAACAAATTTTTATTTGCTTCTGCAACATTCTTTCCTTGATATTTGTAAAGTATACAATGTCGTAAATAAATCCTATCAAAAGACATGTTTTTTTTACTATTGGTAAATACTGACGATAAAATATGTGTTTCAGTGTATTTTGAAAGAGACTGGTGATAAAATATAACAATAAAAACGTATTTTATATTTGTTGTTTTGAAACTGTGGTTGATTCACTTTGCACAAATGAATTTTAACCCCAATACCACAATAGTTTAAAGTATTCAATAGTTTGAAGTATTCAATAATCACTTATTGTTCACTTATTATTTATTATTATATAGTCTATAATTATATCGGCTAATGCATTTCGATGGCGACGCCATCATCATCAGCCTTTCTCTTAGAGAAAGGCTTTGATTAACTTAAAACTATTGTGGTGTTAAAACGGTTAATAATCCATGCAAAATTTTAAAACAAAATGTATGATACCCAAATTTAAAACTCTTCCAAACATTTGAAAATTAATCAAACTAATTTTGGCTCATTTTGGCACCAACCGGTTAAAATTCGTTTCGTTTGTGTAAAACGAAAAATATACTTTTCATTAAAACACTTTTCTACTGCTTAAAATAATTATGCTTCATATATGAATTTTTGTAGATATAAAATTACTTAAAGCAATTGTATACTAATTCAAATAATTATTTGGTTTAATGAATGAAAATTCATTCGATACTTTTTCTCGAGTAATTTTTTAAAATTTCGTTTGTTTTGTTGTTTTTCTTTACTTTATTGATATTTAAAAAGTGTTTTGTTGATGTTTTTTAATTTTTAAGACTTTATAGAAAAAATAAAAAATAGTTACTTTGTTATCAACAATAGTATTTTTATGTTATATGCGGCATTAATGAAGACAGAATGGATGTGCGCAGACTTTGTCTCGGTAGTGTATATATATATATATATATATATATATATATATATATATATATATATATATATATACACACATGTACACAGTCGTTCACAAAAGTATTCGTCCATATGCAATATTTATTAAAAAACTTTAAAGTTAAAAAAATATTTTCTATTATTTTTTATTAGTGATTCAAAATATTATATTTCTACATTATATCAAGAATTGGGAAAAAATAAATATTTATAGTTTAACATGATATATTTTATACATGTCAATGTATCTGGACATCAGTTTATCTCATGTTGAAAATGTATAAATGTCACTAACTTCTGTTATCAAATGCAAAGATAACCTCTTCATCGTAAAAGGTTGTTCGATGGTGTTTATTATTTTCATTTACCACCTTGTTTTTTTTATTATTGACGTAATGCCAAAAAACGTGAAACGAGCATACCGGAACAAAAACATATTGTTTTTTTAACTCAGAAAGGACATTTACAATTCCAACTTATTCGTGAGTTTAGTATTTTACGTAGTTTACTAAAAAATATTATTAGAAAATTTAAAACTAACAATTTTGTAACGAATAATGTGAGAATAGAAAGACTCATAATACGAACTAAATGGAAGAAATCTGAATACATAGTAAATTTGAAACATTTTTTTAAACAACCTCTTGGCTGTTCTTAATATAACTTCCCCTCCTTCAATTCAGTACAAATTGTTTTTGAAACTTCAGCAGCTTTAGAATTAAATTTAAATTTGTAAATAAGCACGTATTACACTATTTTGTATAGACATTTTGAAAGGTTGAAATTATATTTTAAATTAAAGAAAACATATCGTGATTTAGTGAACGAATGAAACAAGGTATTAGGTGTACCCATAAGTAATGTTGTTTTTTTCAGTGTCAAAACTACATTTAAAGAATATTTTACTTCAAAATCATCCATTCATTTCACAAAAAGGGAATTTTGTAAAACGACATTACTTATAGGTACACCTAATACATATATACTTGTAACTTAGTTAATATGCCACAAAGTTTTCTTGATTAGTTAATATTATTTTAAAATTAATTGTAACCAAAACATCAGTTGTTAACAATGAGATTATAAAAGAAAATCATATAATAAATATTTTACTAAGTTTACAATCTACACAATTTTTTGAATAAAAATTATTTTTTATTCATTTGAATAAAAATGTTAAAACTGTTTTGAAATTTATTACCAAAAAGTCAAGACGTTATTTTTTTCATTCCATTAACTTGTTAACGTGTAATTTAGTTTTAAAAATCTCTCGTGCAGTGCGTAATTAAAATCAAGAAATGACGAGTATACTCGTCAAACGCAGATAAAATAAACCTGTTATATATTTTAATAAAAATACTAAAGTAAATTAAAAAAGATTACATACATTGCATGTAAAAATGCTTTTCTGACTCACTGCTGTTGTTTTCGTCAGAAGATGTCAACATGCAGAACATATTTTTTTACTTTCTGGTGTGTAAAACTGCGCCATCATCGCTATCAGAATCACACATCTAGAGGTAAAATTTAGCAATAACGAACTATTTTTCAACTAATTTTTATACCACTTTACCTTATACTTTATTTTGATAATAACTGAGGAAATCAGTAAAATATCAAACTAAAACTATTTTTTAATCTTTTAAGGATCACATTTTTGCAATTAACTAGAAATGACTAATGGTTTGAGGGCCTTTGCGCATTTTATTTTTATATATTTCAATTAAAATCGGGGATTACTCGATATACAAAGTAAAGTATCCATCCAGTTTGTAAGAAGAACATTTTTACAAAACAATTCGGTGAATATCTGATATACTAAAGAAAATAATCAACCAAGTTTGTAAGAAGAAAAGGGATGTTACAAGATTTTGTTTTTGCTTGTCAACACTTCAAAAATGTTTTAATAAAAATTGAACATTGCCATTGAACATTTCAATTTTAATAATATTATACATAAAATATACAACCAAATAATATTTTTCTCTTTTTTTCTAAAATTATATATTTTCAGAATAAATGCTATTTTTTCACATGACGAGTATACTCGACTAACGCATCAAATTTGAATTTTAAAATGACGTATATATACGTCAAATGTAGTTAACTGATTAACATATATTGCATATTTTTTAAAAATTACATATTGTTAAAATAATTAATTTTACAACAAAATGTACTTATTTATTTTGATTATTAATATTTATATTTAAATGAAACTAAAACTTCAATTGAAAATCATTTCTAGGAAATATATGAACAATTCGATAGAAACATATTCTCTGATTCCAAGAATTTGTAAATTTGTTATATACCGTCTATATACAACTTCAATTTAATTTAACTTGTGCACGTATATAAAATAAACCAGATTGTAGATGAAACTTTTCAGTGATAAATACCTTACAAAGTTTCCGATTATTAACACTTGTGGTCTGAATATATATACATATATATTTCAAATTACTATTTAATTTAGTTATAGCTGATTTAAATATTAAAGACCGTGTTTACATTTGGTATCTGGTAAATAATTACAAATAATATATTTTATGTATGAATTACTCAACAGCAAAATAAGTTTTTATTGAAATGATAAATAAATAAATATTGTTAATTATGTATATTTTGATAGATTTTTTTTGTTATTTGTGTAGATTTCGAAAGCTATTCAGTCAGATTGAGACATTATAAAATTATAATTCAATAAAATGCATATATGTAGCCACATCATACACAATAAATGATTTTTTATTAAAAATTTTTGCTCCAAAAAGTGGTTTTTATATGAAGTTATAAATTACTCATAACTCGAAAATAACTTATGGAAAAACAATGTTTCGACATTTAAATTTTCTCTACAATTTTTCAAATTTGCATATATAATAATAATCTATTTTTGAACTTTTTTATAGAGCCAAATTTAATAACTAATTTTGTGAGGTGGTCAGATTATTTTATGATTCAATATACAAACATATTTACATACATACATACAATCATATATATATATATATATATATATATATATATATATATATATATAATATATACGCCCACATTGTACAATGAATGCTAACATTCATTGGTATTTATACCAAGCGGAGATATAATATTTTTTTATCGGGGTTTACTCCTTCTATATACATATGATATTCATATATACTTGAAAATATATATACGCAATCTCCCGCATGACACGCGGTGATGCTAACCACTGTACTACCCAGTATATATATATATATATATATATATATATATATATATATATATATATATATAGGGTTTTTCAATAAGCTCTTCAGAAGTTTAAATGTAAATAAAACAAAAAGTATCTAATTAAAAAGTTATTTCTTTTTTAATTTTTAAGCATATTTTATGACATTAATGATGGAACACAATTTCACTCATATGATTACTACAAATTTTCTTGACATAATGCATTTATTTAGTCCAATTTTAGTCACTCTTACATTCAATGTTTGTTTTTAATGCCTCTGTTGTTATTGTTTACCAGAATAAAATAATAATTTTACATAACCTCACAAAAATAATCCAATGAAGTTAGATTACATGATCTTGGTGGCCAATTGATGGGTCGATTTCATGAAATAATGGACTCATTATTTCATGAAACTCTTTCATGAAACTTTTTCATTATTATATTAAACTCTTGTTTTAATATTTCTATTAAAGTTTTTACAATTTCTAAGCATTGTTGAAGTATTAAACGTTCCAAGATAATTTACCAAATTATATTGAGTTGAAATGTCAATGAACATAAAAAATTTAAACATGGCTACCACCACCTGTCGAAGTTCTGACATTCTTATTAGAAAACTCTCTCTCTCTCTCTCTCTCTCTCTATATATATATATATATATATGTGTGTGTGTGTGTGTGTGTGTGTGTGTGTGTGTGTGTTTGTATATAAAATCTCACACCTACGAGAACAAGCAGGATTTTAAAACGGATTTAACGCAATAGACCACATCCAAGTAGTAAGAAAATTATTAGTCAATGCAACGAGTATCAAATATCTTTTTGGCTTAGGTGTATAAATTATAAAAAAACCTTTGACTATGTCAATAAGTTAGCAATATTAAATGCACTGAAGAATAAATGAATTAAAAAAGAATATAATAAACTCTCAGGAAATATTCATAGAAATGCTACATCTTATGTTCAAGTTCATGAAAATACAGGAAAGTTTAAAAATATAAAATAAGTGAAATAAGGCGATACGGTATCACCAGAATTATTTACTTTTTCGTTTAAGACACTAAACTGAGAATCTGCTGGGAATAAAAATAAATGGATAGATGATTAGTCACTTAAGATTTGTATCATCGTTTTTTCGATAAGCTCAAATGAACTAGAAAAAATAGAAGAATTGAATAACAAAAAACAAAAAAAATGGTTATGATATACTTTAACTAGACAGAAGTAATGTTCAGAAAATTTTCAGACCAAAGAAGAATCAAACTAAAAGTAAATAAATAGAAGTTTAAAACTATGTATATTTAAAACACAATTCATTAATGAGTTAAAGGGAGAATAAAAATAGAATAGTGTCAATTTGATAGAAATTATCATATTATGAAGTCTGATAGTCCTCTATATTTAAAAAGAAAAATATTTGATCAATGCATCCTACATGTTCACCTATGGCAGTGAAACATGGGTCCCGAATGCTAAAATAATTCAGCCTGTTAGGGCAATACAGAAAAGAATGAAAAATACATGTTGGGAATTATATGAAAAAATAAGACGAGAAATTGATATAAAAGTTACGGATATTAAGGCAAAAGTAAAAAGTTTGAGTTGGAAATAGACCGATCATGTAGCAAGAAAAGGAAATCACCGATGGATATGAGGAGTTATTGATTGAAAATCTAGTTATATAAAATGTCTAAGAAAAAATCTATGGATAAATAAGACAGAGAAATAAGGAAATTTGTTGGAGTAGACTAGAGAAGGAAGGAATTGGATTGGTTGAAGTGGGACATTTTGGGAAAGGCCTTCATCCAACAGTGGATTGAGAAGGGCTGATGATAACAATAATAAAACACACATAACATAGCAATGTTAAACAAATTTGTTCTTTTTGAAAACATAATCTGTTACATAGAGAAAATATATTTCGTTCCTGTGATTTGTAACATTTGTCAGTCTTTTTGTTAATATAATTTAATTTAAAATATGAATATTTTGGAATTGAAACTTTTTTAAAAATAAATATAATCACAAAATTATCTTTCATTTCTTTATACTTTTATACATTTAAACGATTTATAAAAATAGAGTAGCATTTTTTAATATTTCGTTTCTTTTTTAAATTAGTTCACCTAAAATCAATTTCTCAGAAATTATTGTATGTATTCCATATTATATATTTTAAAAATAGGGTTTGATTCATACACGCTATTTAAGTATTCAAATAAATGTCATTTACATATATATATATATATATATATATATATATATATATATATATATATATATATATATAATGTGCGTGTATAAATCTGAAACTATTATTAAATATTTTATTGGCATATTGATGCTTAATGTTATATTTACAGTTTTTTCATGTTTTTTTTTCATTTATGTGAAAAATTATTGCTTAATTTTATCATAGTTCCAATTTAACAACACACATCTGAAAAATTACCTAATAAGTGAACATATGTATGTAATGAATTTAAATATGTGTTGAATTAGTTAGTTGAACAGATAAGAAATGTGAAATATTTTGTTCTTTCAAAATTAATTTCCATAGATAAAACACTGTGAAATCAAATCATTTCAAAATTATAATAGTTGTGACAAATTAATATTCCGTTATTCACACACGCCTCATATATATATATATATATATATATATATATATATATATATATATATATATATATATATATATATATATATATATATATATGCAAAATAATTTTATTACTTTTATTTATTTTCTCGCTATTACACTATATATTTTATGATACTTTTGTAGTCATTTTAAATTATTAATATTAACTTATTTAAGAATTTATTTTGTTATTATGTATGTTGATAATCAGTTATAATAAATAATCAGCTAATTATTGATATTAATAATTAACCATTAAATATTTACAATATAATATACATAATTATTTTAAAAGTCAAAAAAACTGCATTTTTTTTTGAACTGTGAAACTATGAACTATTTGATTATTTCATCTTTATATATATACATATATATATATATATATATATATATATATATATATATATATATACATACATGTGTGTGTGTGTGTATACACATCTGAATACATATAAATAAGTGTATACTAAATTAGAATAGGTAAATATGTTTGGAAAGATGATTGAGGGAGATTATTTTTACAAGTAAAAAAAACTAATTGCAAAACTTAACCAATCGTGATTTTGAAATTACAAACATGTTATATAAAATTTACAAATATATTTCATTTTATACACAATCA
>CP092088.1:13715006-13720006 GCA_029203775.1 Neoneuromus ignobilis | reverse complement strand
AGTGCGAAATATTTGTATTCAAAAATTAACTTTCTTGAGTTTTTTCCTTATTTTGAATTTAAAAATTAAACCAATAAGGTGTTAATTAATTCAAATCTGTTCTGGTATCGTTATTAATATTTTATAGAAAAAAAATGGGTAAAGCAAAACAATGTAATGCAGAAAAACAAGCACTAATTTTAAAATTATGTAAATCTGGAAAAACTTAAAAAAATAATAGGATGTTTTGCAAAAATAATTACTAATGCTAAAAAATGGTTTCAAAAAACAGAAAAAATAAGTAGGAAGTCGAAAACTACGCCACAAGATAACATGAATATAATTTTATATTCAAAGAGAAATCTGTTTATAAGATCTGAACAAATCAAACAGGATTTGAATTTTCCAATAAATGCTTCAACAGTAAGAAAATGGCTTTTTAAAGTATGTCTTAATGCAAGACATCCGAGGAAAGTGCTATTACTTAATAATAGGCAACTAAAAAACAAGATAAGCTTCGCCAAAACGGATGGAGAATGGCTGCCTGAAAAATGACATAATATCCTTTGGAGTGATGAGTCCAAAATATTTTTATTTAATCCTAGTAGTGACAGTAATACATTCGAAGACATTATTGTTACTGAATTTAAACTAAGATACATCATAAAAACAATAAAACATGGTCGATGTAGTGTTATAGTGTGGTGTAGATCAAATTTATTGAGTTAGGGAAAAAATGAATGCTGAATTACAATATATGTAAATATATTAAACAGCATAATGCTTCTATTTGCTAAAGAAGAAATACCGTTGCACTGGGTACTTACGCAAGATAATGACCTAAAGCATATGTCAAAGAAAACGAAAAAGTGGTTAATAAATCATAAGGTGAATGTTCTTCTTTGGCCTGCTCAATCTCCAGATCTCAACCCAATTGAAAACTTATGGGTTGATATTCAGAAAGTCATACAAGAAGTCAAACCTCAAAATAAATAAGAATTGTCGTTGGAGATAGAGTTGGCATGGAAAGCAATTTCTGAAGACAGATGCAAACAATTTGCATCTGCTTGCAGGCTGTTTTAAAAAACAAAGATAAAGAACAAAATACTAAATGTTGAAAATTATTAACATAGTGAAAAACAATAACTTGAAAGATAAAAACTATATTGAATTAAATATCTTAAAAGCTGCTATTTTAACGAACAGTACAATATATATATATATATATATATATATATATATATATATATATATACTTTTTTAATTTTTAAGTTTTCATCTTTTTATTATTTAGGATAATTATTATATTTTGTTTTGGATATGAAAATATTACAATAAACTTTATAACTTAACTTTAATCAGTTAAAATTTTTCCTCACTGTTTATACTAATACAATATCAATTTATGATTTTTTTCATTCCATCTTTTAAAAATTTCATTTATTTTGAAGATAACTTTGAAAATAAATGATTTTTACACGGACTTAAAAATAGATTGAATATATATATTAATTTTTATAGTTTTATTATTTTATTATTTAGGATAATTTTCTGAAAATATGAAGATATAAATTAAATTAACTTTAATCAGTTAAAATTTTTCCTCACTGTTTATACTAATGTATCAATTTTCATATTTTTATCATTTATTTTTAAATAATGTTTCATCATTAAATACGTATCTATTAAAACAAAATATAATAAGTAAATAAACTTATATTTAAATATCATTTTAAAATACAAAAAACTCATTATTTATAAAATGTGCTCATATGTAGAATGTTTTTAATTATGATAGAATTTTAAATTGAAACCCTATCGAAAGTTCTATCTGACCTAAAAAAACAATTTTATCATACATTTCTATATACATACACACACACACATGTATATATATATATAAAAGATATTTTTTCGGTTGGTTAGAACTTTTGTTAGTGATACAATTTAAAGTTATATCACTCTAAAAAAACCGTATATATATTATTGTATAGTTATTATTTGGGTATAGAGTTGTATTAATGTATGTAATAAAATTTAATGATATAAAAAAATTTGAAAATATGATTATTTATGTGAAAATAGTAATTTTAATAATTGAATAACTTTTTAGAATTACCATTTTTAAATATAAATACTTAGTAGTTTGCTTGATTTTTAAAAATATTTATTTTCATCCATCTTACTATATACTAATTATATATATATATATATATATATATATATATATATATATATATATATATATAAAAGTGTATGTGTAAATAAGTAGATAGATAATAAAAAAAGAACCCACTTGAAATTTCATCGACTATAAATGGGAACAAATGGCCGGACATGGTACGCTGCGCATGCGTCGCACCAATAACATTGTAACAACAGTGGCGCGGTTTGCCACTTCTGTCCGTTTGAACATTTAAAAGGTGATAGGCTCACCTGTCGTAAGGCGCTGGTTCGATACCGGTTCGCCTCTACGGTCCGCATGGACTAATTATTGTTTCATTTCTTGTGTAACTGTCATTGAAATATTATACAGTGTTCTTGTTGTGTTTGTTGTTTCACATCGATACAAGTTTATGTGACGTGTTTTGATTTTTACGGTAATTTATATGAACAGTGATGATTTACGTTTTTTTTCCTTTCATTTTACTTAATTATTATTTTTATTACCTGTATATTTGTATTATGTACATGTGATTTGCTTATTGATGGATATATGTAACATATAGTAATAAAATATCAAATAGACATATTTATTTGCTTAATAATTAGTTTTTTTGAGTCTTGTAATTATTTATGAATTAGTTGATAAATTTTAAAATGTGATTCATTTATATTACCACATGTAATTTTTATATGTATTGAAAAATATTAAAATTTGGTTATGTATTGATTTTATTAAAAAAAAACATAGAATTCATTTTATTAATAATTGATTTCTAATGAATAAATGAAAATAATATAATTATTATGCAAATAAAAACAATTTATCTATTAAATAATTCTTTCGATTTAAAAAATATTTTTATAGTGTATTTTTATTTTTATATTAATTTTTTCTAAAATCAGGTAATTATTTAAAAATATTTAAATTGTATTAATAAAATGTCCAGAATTGAGTGATTTTAGTTATAAATAATTTTTGTTTTATGTTATCAAATTTTTTTTATATTTTTCATTACTTTTACAATCAAACATGTTTTTTTTTCATAAAATTATTAGAATGTTTTTTGAAAAATATAGGTAAAGGTAATAATTTTTAATTTATTACTATATTCAATACATATATATATATATATATATATATATATATATATATATATATATATATATATATACAGTAATATAAATAATATAAAAATATATTTTTATTATTGTTTTAATATTAAAAATACCTTTTAACAAAATTATTCTATTTGAGATTTTTAATATATGAATTTTTATTTTCAGTTATTGTTAAAACTATATCCATCAGTAAATAAATTTTAAAAATAGAAAAACGCAGGGATCAGAGATATCACAAGCATATTTTTTAAATAGATATAATTTTACCTTTTAATATATTACATATATATATATATATATATATATATATATATATATATATATATATATATATATTTATATACACATTGTGTAAATTATAAAAGTAGATTCTAATGGGTTTCATCTAACATGAAGTACAGAAATTCGTCAAACGATTCTTACTTTTTAACGTGCGGTGAAATTAACTTTTTCAAATAACATACAGGTGTTTTGTTTAGATATGACAGCTGCTTTGGTAGATAACATCTGCTATGGTGCGGCCACCGTGAATGAGTCGACCATAATTCAGTGAAAGAACAATTGTTACTCTATGAACATGAAACAATTGTTTATTTCACGTTGTCCTTCATATGCCCTGCGTTTTTCATTCGGAAAATTATATGTAACTAGTTTCCTCGTATGATCATTCAACGACTGTGATTCAGTCGACAACTATATAATTTAATGCATGAAAATCATGTGTTTGTTGAACTCACTATACATACTTGAATAATAAATAATAAGAATATCATTTGAAAACAGTTCGATCGATTTACATTTTTTTTTCTATAATAAATAAAATATTATTGATTATATTTAGAAATGTTGCGTGTTTTAGAAGTATTATTGTACTACTGGTAATTAAATGAAAGATGTTATTATTTCTATTTTAAAATCTACTTATTTTTTTAAAAAAATAGAACAAATATAAAGTATCTTCATTTATATATGTATATACGGAAAAATCTTTTAACAATTTTTATAAAATTCATTAAATGTTAAATTATATCTAATTTTCATTTATAATTTACATCAATTTTTTTATATTAATTTTAATATGTATATTTTACTACAATAGTTATATTATTGATTAAATATGATTTAAAACATTTGAGAAAATAGAAAAAAATAATAGACCGTTATAATCTAATTGTAATTTAAAACAATATTATTTATATCCTGTCACATTTTTATTAAAAATTAGTTAATTTCAATAATAGTTACAAATTAAAATCAATATATTGTATATTATCTACCATTTTTATAAAAACAGTTAAATTAATTCATTCAGATATTCCTTTTTTTAAAAAAATATAATGAATGTAGCAGACAGGAAATGAAATAAGTGAATAGGGGTGTATATAAACGATCAAAATTTTATACGTTATTTAAAAAATGTTAATGTTGAGTAACTTTTTTTCCTGTTTTCTTTCTTCCTCTCTCTCTCTCTCTCTCTCTCTCTCTATATATATATATATATATATATATATATATATAAATATATATGTATGTATTAATGTATGTATGTATGTATGTATGTATGTATGTATGAACTATGATAAAAACTATTAAAATTCCATTAAAAAAATACAATAATAAGTCCTCACATTTTATTATCTAATTCCATTTGAATTAAAGTCGTTATTTAGATCGAATGGACAATGACATAGTTAGAGGACATATATATATATATATATATATATATATATATATAT
>CP092088.1:13695006-13710006 GCA_029203775.1 Neoneuromus ignobilis | reverse complement strand
ATAATTATTTTTTCAATATAAAAAAATATACACTTGAATTCCTAAAAATATTTGTTTAACACCTCCAAATCGTTTCGAGTACTCTTATCGAAATTATATATTTTATAACGGGTATTAATAACTGTACAATATTGAATTTTACAAGATTTTTTAAAGAAATTTTGATGTGTCAAAAATATAAATAAAACAAGTGATTCAAACATAAATTCAGTTTTAATGTTATAAAAATAATTTACAATAATTATAAAACTGAACTGAAATCGTAATTGATGTAATTTATTTTTACTGAATATTAATTTATTGAAATTAAGAAATGTTAAACTTCAAACACATGTTTTCAATAATTTAAAATTCATATTTTTTTACAGTAGGTACTTAATGAAACCATATGTCCAATTAAGATTATAAAAGAATAAAACGTATTATATAGACTTAACTTTTTGACATATTATCACAAATTACACTAGTCGTGTTAAATATAAAATTAATTTGAATTATTTTATTTTTTTTATTTAAATAATACACTTCTGATATCTTATTTTTACATTTTATAATTAATAATGTTATTAAAATAAACTTACTTAAATACCCGAAATTTCTAAAATACATTAAAATTTTAAAATATAATTGTACTTTCATATTATGTTATTGTAAGTTAAATTTTTATTTAATAAACTTTTTCAAAAAAAAATATTTTGAAACAATTACAATTTTTTCGAAAAATCACATTATTATGACAAATTTGATTTGATATATTTAAAATAATTACACTTACAAAAAATTATATTTCTTTATAAATAGTAATATTTTTATTTTATAATTTCAGAAACATGGAAATTGATCTACAGTAATTTCTACTCTACTATCATTAATATTTATCATTTTAGGTATATTATCTTTTGAACATACCACATTTTCAAATTTAATTGTAAATTGTAATATATATATATATATTATAACTCCAGTATAATTAATCAAGGTCTATATTTTTAATTTAGATAATAATTTATTTACAATTTGCAATATAATGAATATTATTTTTACATAAATATTTTAATCATTAAATAAACTATAAAGATCGAAACTTTTTGTTTTATATATATATATATATATATATATATATATATATATATATATATATCATGTGAGTATGTGTGTGTACATATGTATGTATGTATGTATAATTTTTACATATTAAATAACTGTTTAAAATAATGTATTATGTATTTTTAAATATTCTGTAATTTTTAAAAAAACTGGTTAATTATTAAATTTCAAAAGTTTAAAAAGTTATCTTTGTGATGAACTATTATAAGAATGAGAAATTTGAAAAGGAATTTTTTTTAAATTAAAAATTGAATAAAATTTATATTCTTTAAAAGGTTTTTATAAATAAATTATTCACATTTTAATATATATATATATATATATATATATATATATATATATATATATATATATATATATATATAAACATATAAATATATATGAATATATAAACGTAACTAAGTTCATAAAAATCAATTCCAATATTTACCATATATTAAAATTCTCCTTTTTTTAATTTATATACTGTATAATAATTCAGTGTATAAATTAAATTACTATAGTGGGTGAAACATAAAACAGTGGATTAACTAATTCGTACATTATTTGAACTGAAATATTCAAAAGATTAGTTTATTTAATAAAATACTTTATTAAAAATTATAAAAATAAAAAAACAACAAATTTTCTAATTTGATTTTAATTCTTTGTAGTTGAACGTCTATGTGAACATTCGTAAATATTTGTAATATTTAACATTGGTAGGAAGTGTTGAAAATCTAAAAAATTATATTTTTACTTATATGATTAAAAGTAGATCAAATATATTTAACATTAATAAATCACTTTAATTTTTATTGTTATATTTACGTACGAACAAGAAAATTTATTGAAAAATTGATAAATAAATTCAAAAATGAATTTGTTCTCAAGATACAAATCACCTATCACACTTTACATCGATTATATACTTGTATATATATATATATATATATAATGTTTTTTTAAGCATGACAGTACTTTAAATTGAATCACTATAGAAAGTTCTATCTAACCTGAAAAAACATCATTTTCATATATTTTTATTTATCTACACACATGTATTTATATATATATATATATATATAGGTTATATATATTTAGATAGGGATTTAATATATTTATTAAGTTAGATGACACTTTTGATAGGGATTCAATATATTAGTATATATATATATATATATATATATATATATATATATATATATATAATCATCATCATTATCATAATCAGTCCCTTTCTCCACTGCTGTACGTATAAAGGTTTTTTATAAAATTTTCCACTTCGATTGATTTAATATCTTTCTCTTCCACTCATTTAAAAGAAACTTTTTGATGTCTTTCTCCAATGTATCTATTGGTCTCTTTCTGGGCCTTTTTGTATCTCTGGGTTCCAAATCAATAAGTTCTCTTCTTCATCGGTTGTCCTCTTTCCATGCTAAATCACTATCCCATATCCATTTTACTTTAACTATTGCGTCCATAAATTTTGTTTTCTTTCTAACTCACTTCTGTATTCTCTTGTTATTCGTAATATACATTTCTCCATACTTCTTTCTCTTTGAAGTACTAAATTAGTTTGACATTTATTACTTTAGCTTCACTTCTATTAATAAGAACTAGTAGGATGGATTGATCAAAAACTTTTGTTTAAACATTGAAGAATATTCAATTTAATACAAGAACTTCTTCGAGATTTTTATCATCTTATTTTTATTCTCCTGTTCATTTTATCAGTAAATGTTCCTTTAATGTTAATAAGATATCTTTAATATAAATAGTTTTTAACTTTTTCTATTTCTACTCTTTTTACTTGATTTTTCTGTGATTTGAAAATTCATTCAATGATATATACATTTTTTTTAATTCTAATGTTTTTTATGAGAGCAATTTTTTGACTTGCTTTATTTAACACTTCTCTAATACACACACACACACACACACACATATATATATATATATATATATATATATATATATATATATACATATATATATATATATATATATATTTTATAAACGTGATAGAACTTTAAATTAAGTATATATCTAAAGTTATATTCAACCTATAAAACATATTATATATATATATATATATATATATATATATATATATATATATATATATATATATATATTTAATATATATATATATATATATATATATATATCTACACATACATATAAACAGTGTTTTCTTAGACTAGATAGAACTTTCCATAGGGATTCAATTTAATGTTCTATCATGCTTAAAAACAGCCTATATATATATTTGTATAATAACAATTTAAAATATTTATTATATTGTTGTGTAAATAATTATTCATTAATTCTACTGTAACAGTTATTATTTTTTAAACTTTTGTATATAATTTAATATACAAAAATTTAAAACAACAACAATTATTTAAAAACTTACGAAATATATTTATTTCATGTCTTAAAAAGTATTAAAATATTAATAAATTTGAAAAATGATTTATTAAAATTTGATGTACGCTAATATTTTTCCATTAAATTTATATATATATATATATATATATATATATATATATATATATATATACGCATACATACATAGATCAAAACATTATCTTTATATAAACCAGTATAATTAAATATTTTCTTTTTATAAAAATTCAAAAAATAACACTATAATTTTTGTATAAAAATTCAAATTTTCTGATCTTCAAACAAGCAATTTAATAAAAATTTATATAAACAATTAATTTTTATAAACATATTTATGCAATAGTATCATTCTTAAAAATATTATTGAAATAATGTATAACAAAAATTATTAAATTCTGAATTTTTTATTAATATGTTGATATTTTCAAGAAAAATAAATACTTTTCTGCTATTTATAAATATATTCACCATTTGTTAATCACAAGTTTTAAGTTAATAAAATAATCTTTTTGTATTTTAAAAATTTTAATGTTTGATATTTAGGTGTTTTGATACATTTTCATTTTTAAAATTAATCAACATAATTGTTATAATTAATTTTTGGAGATACTTCGAAAGAAAAAAGTTATTTATTTAATATATATATATATATATATATATATATATATATATATATAAAATACAATAGTAAAATAAATAAATATATATATTACATAAATATTATAGTAAATATAAATATTTATTCAGTAAATCATGTAAAATATAATAGAAAGTGCAATACTTATAAATAATTTATATATTAAGTTATTTTTTTATTAAAAGAATTCAATCCATTATGAAACAGTTTCAAAGAAAATTAGTTTTAAAATAACCTTACAAGTATACGATGTGTTTTTAATAGATATTATTTTATATTATTACAGTCATATAAAATTCTTTCGTAATCGATTACAAACAACGACCCTCCTATAAAATTGCATCTGGCTTAAAGTGCAACTTGCAACCTATCAATCGGAGTGACTTTTAGTGTTCTCTCATTATGTTAGTATCATGAGGAGGGGCCTAGGGGTGTGAAAAAAATCAATGCCGTAAGGTCATTAGAGTCGGACACAGTATTGATCCATATTACCTGTCTACCTAGATGGAATATATATACATAGAGCATAACCGCTAAGTTGGAAGTGAATTGCTACGACCAATGTGCTATTCGGTATGAGGCCCCATTATATATATGGAGGCTCACATTGTCTATATCATAGCAGTTAGCGTGACTGAGTGACGTCATCGCGGCGTCGCAATTGCATGTGATGATGCTTACTGTCCGTGTCCAATGGAGGACGCTGAGTACGAATTAAAATTGTGGAAAAATGTTGAATATAAATGCCGAACAGTGTATCCGTGTACGCGCTTCCATTTGCACTCACTGGAATTGTATGTGATTATAACGTTGCAAATATCATAGGAAATTTAATTAAATCCTTACTCATTTATATTCCATTTTCATTTTCATCCTTTTAAAAATGACTTTTATTACAATTATTAGGATTATACGTTCGCATGTACATACATACATTCTATATATATATATATATATATATATATATATATATATATATATATATATATATATATATATATATATATATGATCATCCAAATATGACGCCTATATTTGTGTTTTATTAAAAAGAACAAGTGTATAGGGTGGTGTATAGAGAGACATCTGTATAGTTTCTTTTGTTTATTTTTAATAAAACACAAATCAAGGAGTGGCATTTAGATGACCCTATATATATATATATATATATATATATATATATATATATATATATATGTATTTATATAATATGTACAATAAAATATGCATTAACAATAGTAAAAATATTGAATACCAAACAAAAATTTCCAATAAAATATTAACTTCTTACTCATGTATTAATTTTCTTAAAATAAAAATATTGGTTAAAATAAATATCGATTATTATATTTTATTCAACTCTTATAATACTCAAATTTAATATTAGTTGGTATTGCCTTTAATTAATAACTTTATTTTAATGTATTTTAATTTTAACATATATTTTATATATATATATATATATATATATATATATATATATATAAATGTGTATGTGTGTGTGTATGTGTTTGTATATGTATTTACTTAATTACAATTTTGAAAAAAGTATTTATACAAATTACAGAAAAAGAATACATAGGTATATACAAAAATGTATGCATATATAATTAACCCTTTCCACTCGAGGGCTCCGGAGCGGAGCCATTTAAAATTTGTCTTCAAATTCGAGGGCTCCGCTACGGAGCCAACGTAAATAATTTTCAATTCATAACATAAGGACAAAAACAAATTGTATAACTTCTCTTATTCTTTTAGCGAAGTGCAAATTTAAGTTATTGCTTTGAGTTGCTAAGAATATGAGTGAAAAAACGCTTCGAGTGCAAAGGGTTAAAGAAGTGTTTTTTTAACTTGTTAAACGTTTATGTTGAGTATATTCGTCATGAAAAGATAGAATTTTTTGTTTAATATCGAATATACTCATCATGTAAAAATAAAAATGGCTTTAGCTATTTATTGTAAAATTTAAATTAAAAAAATATATATTTATTAGCACATTTTAGAATATTTCAAAGCAACGAAACAAACAAACAAAATATGCAATTTTTAATGTTTTTTATGAAATAATTTTCAAAAAATTGAATATTAAATCCTGTAAATACCGTTTGTGAATTACTTACCAGTAAAATCAAAAACTTTTTAACGAAACATCCAAAAAAAATTATTATTTTGTTATAATTTAACTTAATCTTACAGCAAGGGCATTTATTGTATTTTCGACGAGTATACTCGTCATCGTCTAGAAACAATTAAGCACACCAGTACACATTCTCAAAATAAAACAAAACTCTTAACGAGTTAAGCGATAGAACTTTAAATTGAATCCTTATCGAAAGTTCTATCTAACCTAAAAAAATACTCTTTGTATATATATATATATATATATATATATATATATATATATATATATATATATATATATATATATAAATGTATGATAAAGACTGTTTTTAGATTAGATAGAGCTTTTGATAAGAATTCAAATTAAAATTCTATCACGTTTAAAAAACACCTATATATCCTCAACGCTCTTATAACACGATATTCTAAAAACACAATTTTGATATAACACGGTGTAAAAATTGCGACAGGCCTCCTATAACACGATATTTTTATAATACGGTTTCCATATAGCACGATTTAAAAAACTTTAACAGCCCTCATATAACACGAATTTTTCCATTATACTGTTTTTTATATTTTAGATTATAATGAAAATTAATAATGGTTGATTTTTAGCAAAAACCTTATCACTGCTGAATTTTTTTAGTTTTACTAAAATGTGGAATTTTTGTTTATTTAATTTTTGGTTTATTTTAATATCACTGTATGAACTCTTAAAATCATTAAAAATACTTGAAATAAATTCATTTAATTTTTTATATAAGTATTATATATAGAATCATACATCGTTTTTATTATAGAACGATCCACTCTTGTATGGATTTATATCTTATAACACGGTTTTATAATAATATAATTTGGTACGCATTCTTCAGATTTTTATTATTTTTAAGTTTCGCTCATCACGGTTATTACATAGATCAACACTCTGAGAACACGGTTTCGATATAACACGAAACGTATTTCTTTGAATTGTATTATTTTTAAGTTTCGCTTAACACAGAACGAATTAACCGTGTTATACAAGGCTTCAATGTATATATATATACATATATATATATATATATATATATATATATATATATATATTATATATATATATATATATATATATATATATATATATATATATATATATGTATATATATATATATATATATATATATATATATATATATATATATATATATACACAAACACACACACACACATGAGGGTCGTTTGATAAGTATGGTAAAAAAGTAAGAAAAACTAAATTGAAAAATTTAATCAAATTAAACAATAAATAAATTTGCCATACTTATCAAACGACCCTCGTGTATATATATATATATATATATATATATATATATATATATATATATATACATATGTAAACATTAGAGTAATTATTCAATATGATGTATAAAAATAATAATATTTGGAAATATAGCCATTTTTTGTGTTACTCAATTTATAATTTTGAGTCAAATCCGAATTTATTATTTAAAAAAGAATATTCTAAAATTGAATAAATATTATATAAAAATATATTTATATATTATTAGTATTTTTTTTACCAAATCTATAATTTAAGACATTATGTGGACACCTACGTGAAACATGTAAACTTGTATAAATATTTGATTTATTGACTCTTAGTGAATTTGATATTTATTAAAAAATATTTAATCACAGTTATCCAACCTTTTTTTCATCAATCATCTATAGTTTGAATTTTGCGTGCAGAATACAGCTTTGTTAATTATGCGACTTACATCATGCGCTTTGAAATTATTATCAAGGTATAACCTGCTGACTCACAATGTAGTTACAATATCACATGCTAATTTCAGTGTTCAGGAACGTTGTTTTTATATACATATTTTTTTATACACACATTCATATATATATATATATATATATATATATATATATATATATATATATATATATATATATATATGTAAATAGAGAGAAAACGTGTGAGTTTTTGATATTTATAATTGAGTAATAATTGTATCGTTCATAAATAACAAATTTGCATGTTATCTATATAATAGAATTGATAACTATTACGGTTTAAGAATAAAATTTACATATTTTAAATAAAATCCTTTGACAATATATATATATATATATATATATATATATATATATATATATATATATATACATACATTAGTATATGTATACGTATATAGTTAATTACTTTCTAAATGTTTTTATACCACATATAGTTTATAAGATATTTTAAATTGAATTAGAATTGGAATTAAATTACATTAAAAAATTTAATTTACAGTAAGATATATTTAGTGTATTTCCAACATCAGTGATTTAATGTGATAAAAATAGTCGCTGTCAAAAAAATGAAACGAAATTATTCTTTATCGATATTTAATTTTTTTATATATAAATTCTCAATAGAATAAAAGATGAATTTATTTAAATATCAATGCACTTGATAATTAAACATACAAAATTATTACATCTATATATTAATATAATATATTTAATAATACACTTTAATTATTTTTTTATTACACTTGTGGACAAATATTATTATAAAGGAATTTGCTACAAGTTTATATAAAACGTATTTAGATTAAATTTCATAATGTTTTAAAAAATACATTTATTGATATTAAAAAATAAATAATAAAATAAAAAATATAATATATTCTAAAGCAGCAAAATACAACATTCCTACATATACCTAACGAAGTAGCAGGAACAAAATGTCGACATAAATATAAATTTTATTCATTTTAGTTACTCAGTGTGTTTTTCTACATCCACCTGTGTATGTGTATAATATATGGAATGTTTGTTCCACTGTTAATTATTTACCATTGATTGTATAAAAATATATGTGCATGTAATTAAATATACATTTATTAAATACATTAGTGAAATATTGTGTGTGTGAATATATATATATATATATATATATATATATATATATATATATAATAATATTTATATGAATATATATATATATATATATATATAGAGAGAGAGAGAGAGAGAGAGAGGTCATCAGCAGAAACAGCAGCCTATTTTTATCCATTACTGGGTGACTTTCTCTGTTAAAACTTTCCTCTTCGACTAATTTAATGCCTTCCTTTTCCAGTCCATTCCGACGACTTTTTTTATATATTTGTCCTAACTATCCACAGGTTTCTTCGTGGACGTTTTTATATGTTTAAGTTCCCTTTCAATAAGTTCTCTTGTCCGTCGGTGTTCACTTGTAACCATATAATCAGCCCATTTCAATTTCAACTTCATTTTTGCTATCACACACACACACACATATATATATATATTATATAATCAAATTTCCAGCCACTATATTTGGTTCCTAATCTTAGTATACACGTTAATCCTTTTACTTCTTAAATATTTGATTTATCACATAATAAAAATGTATTCAAAAAAATGCGTAGTACTAAGACATCCGTCTTAATAAAAAAAATTATCAATTTTACTACAGTAAATACAAGAACCTTAATAAGTATATATGAGTAAATTAGAAAAACAATTTTAATTATTTTAAATTCGCGTTTTAATTAAATTAAATGTTTATACTAAGTAATCGGGCCTAATAACTTATGTAAAAATACCAGGAATGTAATATTAATTTCTCTCTTTCTTTTTTGGATACACTTCTGCCACATATTGAATGGTTACTTTTAAAATTGATAATACACACACAAACAAATATATATATATATATATATTAAGTACATTTAAATATCGCAAACAACTATTATACTTATAAAAAAATGCATAATTGATTGACTAATAAATAACATTAATGATACACGTTCATATGAATCAATGTAGTTTAAAAAATTAAATCAGTTGCAATTTGTCTAATTACAAATTCTAATATATACTTTTCTTTCTTTTACTTATAAACCAAAATTATTATACTCAGAAATATTTAAATTTTTTTAAACTTTTTAAAAAGTTTTGAGGTTTTAAAATTTCCACTTTTTAATATGAATAGATAGAGTAATATTTTTTTATTTGATGTCAATTTTTTAATAATTATTGATTTTAACACAAATGAATTTCTAAGCCCAACACCACATTTATTTTTAAAGTATTCAAAAATCACTTATTCACTTTATTTATGAATATCTCGACTGTTTATCTGTAAATATCACAATAAGTGAATATTGAACACTTTAAAAACTATTGTGGTGTTAGGGTTAGAAATTAATTTATATTAAAGTGAATCAGCCACAGTTCCAGAACAAGAAATAGTAAATATTGATATTTAATATTTATTAAAAGTAAGATGTTATTTTGATTTGTTTATTAATGAATATAGTTTTATGACGCATTTATATATATATATATATATATATATAGGGTAGCCCAAATGGAGCTGAAGGGTTTAGCATACATTTACTTATTTATTATTGTTTACTATCCTTTAAAATACTTAAATCTCATTTAAGCTCATTCTCTCTCTCTCTCTCTCTCTCTCTCTCTCTCTATATATATATATATATATATATATATATGTATATGTTTGTATGTGTGTGAATTATTTGTGAGTGAGTGATTAAAATGATCGAATTAACAAAACTATTTTCTATAACAAGGCCAGATGGTTGATAAAATGTGTATTTTAATTACTTACATTATTATGCAGTAGTAAAATGTTTATACTATTTGTGTCCGGGTTTTTTTTGTAAAAAAAGACGAATGCTATCAATTTTTTTAATTAACAATGTCAGTATATATATTTTAAACAACTATGATGATGTATTTAATAAAATCAGTTTGGTAAATAAATTGCTTTATATATAATTAATATTTTTATTAATTTTTTTAAAATATTGTAGTTATTTTAATAGAAATTTCAATAGGAAATAATAAATTTTAAGTGTGAAAAATGTATTTTTATAATATAGATCACAATCATAGAATCCTTTACAAGTTATATATTTATACTATTATAAATATATATATGTTGAATATTAAAATTATACAACAAATTTTAATTAACAAACTCACTATCTTCGTTTGTGAATTTATAACTGGCAGGAAAACATATATCATTAAGCAAATTATTATCAAGCTATAGAATTTATATCGTGTTTATTACTTTATTAATTCACTCAATATTTGCAAATTATTGGATTACAAACTGTCTACATTACTACTGAAATGGAATAATACAAGTCAATGGCGTAGGTGTTTATTATATGAGTTGTGATTAAAAATATTTTTTTAATTATTATTGCAATAGTAGGGAGTTCTTCCTTTATTTTTTACAGAAATATTTACTGTTTTTCATTTTATAAACACACACACACACACACACACACACACATATATATATATATATATATATATATATATATATATATATATGAGTGTGTGTATGTCTGTGTGTGTGTTTTATGTGCAAATATGTATAGACAAAAGCTCGAAATATAATAAGTATTCATAAAATAATGTACATTTTTCTGAATGATAATTTCTTTTAATTAAAGAATATTAAATGTAAACATAGATTTTATATCTTTTTATATTAGAATGTTTTGTGTTTTGCTTTGTATATATCAACATAAAAATTCTCCCATGCCTGTAAGACCACCTGAAGATTTCTTTATGCTTGTACTATTGTATGTTAATTTGTTTATTATTTATTTAACAGATTCGCAATATATATATATATATATATATATATGTGTGTGTGTGTGTGTGTGTGTGTGATAACCCAATTTAGACTAAAAGATAGTAAATTATATTAAACAATTTAATTAAAAAATAACTTACAATTTTGATAACATGTTAAATTATATTTTTAAAAAAATCAATTTTCAAGAAATATTTAATAAAAATGTATTTAAAAATTTTGATTACAAATTGTTCATCAACATATAATGAATTGAAAATACTTCTATATGTTTGAGATTCAAGTTATCATAAAATGACTATTTTTAGAGATACAAACATACAGTTGTTAACGTGTAATAAATTGAATTAAAATTAGAAACATTATTCTAAACTTTATTTATAGTATTTCATTAAAATTACCTATGACTAAATAAACTAGTATTTAAAATTAGTAACCAGTGTAAACGAAATCATGTTTATATTTGTGAATTTTAAATTTTTCAGTTAAAATATATTGGGATTTATTAATTTCCTAAAAATTTTTTATATTCCTATTTGACAGATACATAAGGTAGTTTAAATATTAAATGGTTGAGATATACATTTACATTTACTTGCTTACTATCATTTAATATTCTTGATTATACTTCAAACACATTTAAGCCACATATATTATAATATAACATTGTATTAGATGTATCCATAAGTAATATCGTTTTTTAATTATTTAATAAGTTATAACAATTATTTAATAAGTAGATGGCAATGTTTTTAAAATTTGAAAAAATGACACTACTTATGGGTACATCTAATATTTGATATTTTCTTGAATAAATCATTTTGTAAGTTCATCAGATTATATAATAATATTTAATAATCACTTTTCTTCATTGTTTCGTTTTTATATAATTCAATGGCAATGTTGTTATCCTAAGATAATTAAAAAATCTGTTTGACTTATAGTATTAGAAAGGATCCTTATATGAAAATAATAATTAGCTTCAATATTAAACCAATTATGACTTTATTTAATTAACTAGAATTTGCTGTAAATATTTTCTTGTTTCTGTTTTTTTTTCAATTTTTGTAATGTAAAAATTTAAGATATATATATATATGTGTGTGTGTGTGTGTGTGTATGTATTATTTTAAACTAAAATTTATTTTTATTGAAATTATAATTTTTTTGTGAAATATATTTTTTTTAAATGACTATCTTTTAAAATTATGATTTCTCTATTTCTTGCCACTGATTTCAATATTTGTGCTATCTTCATATAACTTAAAGTTCTTAAATTTACAAACAAAGAAAAGTAATTAATTTAATTAAAAAAAATATTTTCTACGTCACACAATAATTACCAAAACTATTTGAAAACGCCACGAAAAATGAAATAAGAAATAAAAGAGAATAAAAAATATACTGAATAAAATTAACAGAATTACTAATTTTAACAAAACTCAACTATCAGCCCTAATATCATTACATTTTTATATATTATAAAGTTTATTTTATAACAAAAATACTCTGTCGACGATGGCATTACCATCGAATGTTTCTTTTAATTAAAACACAAATATAGGCGTCACATTTGGATGATACTATTATATATATATATATATATATATATATATATATATATATATATATATATATATATATATATATATATATACACACACTTATATATTACACACATAAACAACAACTACGATTCTTTTGCATTTCAATCCCAGTAGATCTTTAATCTCTTTAATAATACTAGTCCACTAAGTTTTTTTTTTGTAAAAATTTTTTAACTCATGTTTTTGGAAAATGAGATTGTCATTTTCATGTACATTCTCCAATTTTGAGAACATACGAGGGTCGTTTGATAAGTATAGTAAATTTATTTATTTTTTAATTTAATTAATTATTAAATTTAATTAAATTTTTCAATTTAGTTATTCTTACTTTTTTACCATACTTATCAATATTATATGTATTCTCTCTCTTTCTCTCTCTCTCTCTCTCTCTATATATATATATATATATATATATATATATAATTGTCATTATTACCATCATTATCGAAACGTGTATTGATTCACTTCTAAACGAAAATCTCATCGAAAGCTATTAGTTCTTCATATACGCCTTCCGAGACACTTTCATTTTCTCCTGTACTCCGTCAATCTCTTTTATCTCTCAATTCCACTATAATTCAAAGTTTTATCTCTCAATCTTTTTCTATCTTATTTTTTTTTAATTCCATTTATCTCGAGGTCTTCATTACATAATTATCATATATATATATATATATATATATATATATATATATATATATATATATATATATATATATATATATATATATATATATATATATATATATGTGTGTGTGTGTGTGTGTGTGTGTGTGTAAATCCATAAGCACTATAGTCCATTTAGAACCTTGTACTCTGATAAAATCGTAGTCTCGTAATAGATATGCGTAAAGAATGAGATTGTCAACCCCTAATTTTGACACTTGAGAGACTTAGATTGTGAATTTAACATTCTCGTGCACAAATACATATACACACAGGTATGTATATATATATATATATATATATATATATATATATATATATATATGTATATAAATACGTGTGTGCATATATATTTATAAAATATCAGTTTTCCTCTCGTTTGTATCAAAATTAAAATTATTTTAAATATGTATCCTTGTTAGGGTGGTAGACACAAAAAGGAAATTAATATTTTGTATTTTTAAAAACATCTTATTAATCTTATAAAATAAAAAACCGATTATAAAGTTTATATGTATATATATATATATATATATATATATATATATATATATATATATATATGTGTGTGTGTGTGTGTGTGTGTGTGTGTGTATGTATACATGTATATAAATTCATTATATATGTATTTAATTTTTTCCTAAAATTGAAATAATAGTATGAAGTAATTATTATGCGTTTTATATGCTTCAGCTGATTATTTATTTTTTTGTAAAAAAAATGGTAGAATATAATTAAAGTCATAATTTTCTTTTCTAATAAGATTTTTTATACTTGATTATAGTTAACTGTATAAATTTTCGCCGTGCAGTAAATTTAAATTCATTT
>CP092088.1:13637506-13690006 GCA_029203775.1 Neoneuromus ignobilis | reverse complement strand
TTTTAATAACTAGTTAATTAAAAAAAATGTTGGTAATAAATTGAAATTTTATATTTTGTGTTTAGTTAGTGTATAAATATTTATGAGGAAATTTTCATTGTTTTTTAATTTGTAGTTCCAAGTCATATTTTATTAAATTAACACACACACATACATACGTTTATATATATATATATATATATATATATAGGGTGACCCAAATGAGAATGAAGATTTTAACATATATTAACTTGATTACTATCATTGACTATTATTTACTATCCTTCCGTCTTATTTGGGCCACCTATGCACACACATACATACACACACACACACACACACACACACACACATATATATATATATATATATATATATATATATTAATTATAATCCTTTACAGTAAGTTTTTATTAAAATCTCACTTTTTATATTCTCAATTTTCACAAAATTACTAATTTAAAATATAAGGATACTTCAAATTAAAAATATCATAAGTAAAAATTATTCCACAATTCATCTATTTTGTTTTTATTTAATAATGTTATTATATAATTAAAAAAATAATGCATTTTTTATTCTATTCTTGTATATAAAAATGTTTTTTAAAAAAACTAAATGAATTGGAAATAATAAATAATTGTATATGTCTCACAATCAAACATTTCATGATAAAATAACATTTCTCATAAACGTAACATAGATCGAAAGTACCACATAAATATAAACATTTATATAAAATATTCACAAAAAAAATTTTTTTCTACAATATATTAATATTTTAGATTTTTTTTAATAACTGACATTTTAATACAACAAAAAAACTTATATTTATTATTCTTCGAGTTAACCTAATATCACTATTTGAAATCTAATATCAAACAAGTTATCTTTTTTAAGTGTTTGGTGAATTTTATCAGTTGATTATATTTTATTTCTAAACGATACATAAATTTACAATGATAATCGATCGATCAAATATATATAAAAAATTTCCAATGAAATAAAAAGCAAAAAAAAATTGTCAAATATATTATATAACAGTTATCCATGTTTTATTACAAGCATATTTTAATATATATAGGGTCATCCAAATGTGACGCCTTGATTTGTGTTTTAATAAAAAGAAACATGTGTTTAGTTTTTTTTTAAGAAAATAAAACTAGGCATTTACATTCGAATTACTCTCTCTTTCTCTCTATATACATAGAGAGAGAGAGAGAGAAAGAGAAAGAGTTTTTAAGCATGATAGAAATTGAAATTGATTTCAATGTAAATTTCTATCACTCTTAAAAAAACATCCATATATATTATATATGTATATATTTCCTCACTTGTGTTATTTTTCATTTATTTTCCTTCAACATTCTCTTCACCGTATTAAACATCGATCAATAAATTATTATTTCAAAAGGAAACTAAATCGTATAACATTTGATTTTCTTGCTGCTGTTTTAGAACACCAATATACATATATGTATATGTATAAACATGTATATATATATATATATATATATATATATATATATGTATGTATGTATGTATGTATATCATGAGACCATTAATTTACATCATGTTCGTGTTACAACAGGAAAGCTAGCGTGGTAAACGAACAAACGACGCCAATATGGCGCTCCACGTCGATCTTACTGACGCAGTGCGGTTCGCCACATTAAAGTGTTCTCATTCAATTTGATTCAAAGTTCAAATCGAAAATATTTATCACCCGTAATCACTTCAATAAGTTTCTTATTTTGTTAGAAAAACTTATTGCTTTTTATTTTGTCACGAAACGTTTACAAAAAGAAAACTTCACAAACAAACAAACAAACATTAATAAATGACATAAACAATTAGAAATTCACGATCATGTAACATTAATTATATTTAATTATTATTGTTCGTAAGCATTCAGGTATTCATAAATAATTAAATTGCATATTCATAAGTTTTTTATGTTATGCGTAAATTCTTCAATTTTTATTTGATGTATATGAAAATAATATGATTATATAATTTCTAAGTAATGGATGGTAAATTATAATATATACATAATAGAAAAAATGACTTGAAATAATTTTTATTATATATAAATAATATAATTGAAAAACTTTATACTTTTTAGAAATATTGTAAATAATAAACATTGATATAATGGAATTCAATGTTTTTTTTATATAAATCTATAAATAATTGTCATTTTCAATCGATTTAGAATAAAAAAAAACTTATTCGTAATTTAATTACTGGTAGTACATTTATATAATTTGAAATTAATCTATAATCTATATTCTGTTTTAGTTTTAAAAAAAGTTATTAGAAAAGCTAATGACGGTAATTGTGTATATAATTTAATAATTATATTTTAATGTATGTATCTATTAAATAATCGATTCAGATACGTCGTCAAGTAAATGACCGATTGCGAGGCTTGGCACTGGAAGAATTCACAGATAGTTTTGAAAATCGTGGTTCTTTTATTGCCATATCTTGCGGTGGTTATCGTCTAAAATAATATTAATTATAGTTTGGATTTTTTCTTTATTTTTTTTTTAATTTATGACTAAATCAAAAAAATACATAAAAATTGTTTTAATTAAAATATATCAAAAGTTTCAAAATTTTATCAAATAGAATTATATCTGTATTAGGATTTTTATTGAAAATTTAATATTTTATTTCATTTAATAATAATATGTGAGTATTTATTTTCTCGTATTTCATTTTGTATTGACAAGCATTAATATTAATTAAATATTTTGGAAATATTTAAACATTTTCAAATTTTATACCGATTTTAATTATTTAAAAATACGAATTCAATATTTCATATTAATGCTTTTTACTTTTAAGTAATTTAAGTACGAAATTATTTACTGAATAATAAATATAAATGAATTTCTATTTCATATCAAACATATATTATAAACTTTCACAAAAATTAATTATCACACTAAAACCACAAATATTGAAAATTTTCTTTTTAAACATATAGTGATATCTTATAAAACTAATAAATATTTTCAAATTTCAAATAATATTTTTATAGGCTTTATGTAAATGTAATTAATATTTTCATAAATAATTCAGTATGATATCAATAAATTTCAGTCAAAAATTAAATATTGTTAAACATTACTGAAATAATTATTTTATTTTTTTTAATAATCAAATATTATAATATATGCAGTAAATTTATTAATTATTCTTAACTTGAACACATTGTACAAATAATATTTATAGAAAACTTTAAAATATTTACTAAATTCCTTGTTTAACTCTTACAAATAGGTGAATACATTTTTATGTCACTAAAATTTCCATACAAAAAATTGTTCATAGAAATCTTTAATTTTATCACTTTTGATATTTTAAAAATTTAATGGAAATTAAACATTTTTTAAACATTTTTATTGAAAGAAACATTTCAGGATTATTGATATTAAATTGTAAAAAAAATTGTAAAAATTTCCAAATATATTTTCATCACATTTTGTAAAATTTACATAGAAATATAAATTAATGTATACAAAAAATTAGTTTCATTTATAAATTAACTAAAAATTTAGTAAACAATATATAATAAATGTTAGTATATATATTTTAAAAGTCAATGCTTTCAGAAATGGAAAAATAGTTGTTGGTAAAATGTTTTAAAAATAGATATTTTAATATATTTTAACTTACATTAAACTGTCATTTTAATTGTCAGTTTTCAAATATATATATATATATATATATATATATATATATATATATATATATATATATATATAATAATTTAAATAAAATTTACATTTCGTACACTTATATAGATTCACAAAAACTGTTATTATAACACATAGAATGTATTATTAAAATAAATAATATCATTATTTTACACGTTTTAAAATATATTAAACTAAATGTTAAATAAACAAAATATTTAAGAACATGTATTATGTTTTTTATATCTTTTAGCATTATTAAATATAATAAATATATAATTAATAGCGCTGTTCTTTTTTAACTTCCTTCTGTTTCCTTTATAATGGTCCTTTTCCAATTTATTGTAAATATTATGTGTACCCATAAGTAATTTGTTTTTTTTTCAAATTTTAAAAATATTACCATCTACTTATTAAATAATTATTATAACTTATTAAATAATTAAAAAACTACATTACTTATGGGTACACCTAATAATTTCTACTTACTTATTAATCAATAGTAATTATAATATGTGACTCAGTGACATGAAAAATATGTGTAAGAACTATACAGATAATAAAATTATGAATTATATTATAAAAAACTTAAGAAAAAAAATCGAAAAAAACTATAACTAGTTCACAATTGAGCAGTCACTCCAACACTACAAAATATTAAAAAAAGTTCAATTATTATTTATTGTTCACTTTTTTGTTTATAATCTGATGTTTGTTTCGTTGACAAAGTTATTATCAGCTTATAAACAAAGATAATGGACAATTAATAATTATGGAACATTTTTTCAATATCTTGTGGTATTGGGTTAATGGTCCATATGTGTGAAAGTGAATTTGACATAGTTTTAAAACAAATAGTAACCAGAACTAGTAATTTAGTATATGTATATGTGTTTTTCCAACGTGATAGAAATTAACATTGAAATCAATTTAAATTTCTATCACGCTTAAAAAACACTATGCATGTTATTTTTGTAGATTATTTAATATAACAGAATATAATCAAATAAGGTTTCTATTTTATGAAACTATTTACATGTAGTCTATTTGAAATTGTTTTTTAAAAAATCTTACTGAATAATTTGTTTTTTTACAACTAAATCTTACAATATTAATAAAATCTAAAATATCGAAATATCAACATCTTTATAGAAATAGAATTAACCATAACGGAAAATTTTATTTTGAATGTCAAATTTTTCATGCAGTCATATTTATAATTATTATATATATATATATATATATATATATATATATATATATATATATATATATTATAATTGAAAAAAATCCATCGGAATTAACTAGAAAAAAAGGTATTGGAACAATCGAAATGGAAAATTTTGGAAGACCATCATCCAACAAGGGATAGAAAGAGACATATATATATATATATATATATATATATATATGTATGTGTGTGTGTGTATGTAAATATTAATTTTAAATATAGACAAAATTGTCAATTAATTAAAGTCCAATAGAATAAAATTGCATCGTTTAAAAAGTGCCTTCATTCAGTTTACTAAAAGATGAAATTTTGTCTATTCATTCTACTTTGTTAAAGAAGTACAAATTTCTGAATCTGATTCATATAAATATTTCGAGATCATATATTCTACAATAAATCATCTAAGGACTTTATATCCCATGATAATTGTCTTTTTTATCACGGAATAAAACATTGTAAGTAAACTAGATAAATATTTAAATTACATAAAAAGAACAATTAAGTGATATGATACCATTGTTATAAAAATTTACTTAATGAGAACTTTGCTGAAGTATTAAGAAAATATATCAGATTAACATTCAGTAATAAATATGCAAAGCAAAAATCCAGAAAAAAAATCTTTTCTACTAAACAAACATTTTAGGTTGAATAGTCTTAATAAAAGATAGAACTAGGATTGAGGAATTTAGAAAACATACAAAGAATTATCTGTATAATCTGTATTTTTAAAGCATGTAAGGGGTAATCGGTCGGAGAAATTATTAATCAGAAACTAACTTTTTGTTATTTTTATGACAGAAATGTTTACGAATTAAAAATCAATTGGAAAATTGTAATAATTAGATTAATAAAATTCAATATTTAATAAAGAAATACTAGAATTTTAAGTGCTTTTTATTCTGATATTTCCAAACTATTGTCTTCTTTAGTTAAGATTCTTAAAATCAAATTAAAATGGATAACATTTGGTTAAATAATATGAATCCAAAATGAAATTCCTACTGATCTGAAGTCATAAGCAATCATATTATATATATATACACATACACCTGAGTCTCTTTTCATGTAATAGATACATTCCACAGAAAACCGCTTATAAAAAAATTGCACAAAAAAGACTTAACTTACGTTAAAAAATTAGGCATACGTTCCATAATTTTCTAAAACCAAAGCAATGAGTTAAAATTAACCTAAAATCATATAAAAAAGTTTATATAAATTCAAGAAAATAAAAATGTCAAACAAATTCCTTCGAAAATCTGAAAGAGATTGATATGAAACTAAAAATAAAATCATTTTCAAATTTTATTTATTTGATTTTATTGAAAAGTAAGAATTGTTTTTACATTTTTCACATAACAATTGTTTTTGCATACAGCGATTTCTATAACCTTATTTTGATTTTCAACCATTGTTTCTTTTGAAAGATGCTATTTTCCATGATTTATGTTTACCGTAATAATTTTGGATACAACTAATAATATAGCAGTTTTGGTTACAAATACTTTTATTTGACCTCTTTCCGAATTTTTATGTTATCCATTCTCAATTAACATATTCTATAATTTTTTAATAAGAGTAGTACACATCAGTAATAAAAGCTCTGCGCAGTGTAAACGAATGAAGCAATATGAACAAATTCGGATGCCTAATGTTCTTTTTCAATGTTGTTAATACATATTTTTATTACAGAATTTCTTTGTATCTCCATTATTTTATTTTAAACATATTTTCAACATTTTTAAGCAATATTTCTGTTCAATTTTAATAACAACTGTCTACTTTTATCTATTATTAAGTCATATGTTGTACATATATATTATTTTAAAATAAATATATAGATATCTATAAAAGAGTACATGATAATTTGTTAATAAATTTCATTGAGAAGTTGCTTTCGTTATAAATCTGGAACTTCATTGGTCAAATACTGTAAAACAATCTCACTGGGGACTCCACAAATTGGTTCACCATTCTGTGATATTTTACTTACCCGAGAGACAATATACTCGTAGTTACTTCTACAACTAAAGTCGTTACTTTACAGTAGCCAATATAATACTGTTGACTCTTAGAGAATTGTAACTGCAGTGTACTAAATAAATATAATTAAAATTAAATAACATGTTTAATTAATGTTGTAAATGTGTATATAAATATATATATATATATATATATATATATTATATATAATATGTATATATATATATATATATATATATATATATATATATATATATATATATATATATATATATATATATATATATATATATATATATGAAAAATCAATCATTTTCACTCAAATTTGATTTTTCGACATAAAAATTAATGATAATTTTGAATTAGATGAGATTTATTTCAATTAATATTAATTTAATGCATAAAAATAATTTTAGATAAATATTTTAAGTATTATTAAAATAAAGTCATAATTTATTTTTACTTATTTTTTTAAATACTTCATGTTTTTTAATTAACTAATTTTTATAGCTTTATGTAAATATAACTTTCAAGTAAATTCAATTTTAATTCAATACTTGAAACTCTTTATATCTAAAATTATTTAAATTCACTGTATATAATCTTCAAAAAAAAAAACAGTAATAAAAGCTTTCAAAAAAGGATGTCCTGAAAGAGAAAAAATAATTAAATCCTATATTTGAGTAACATATTTAAGTATTTTACATATATGAAATTAGATATATATATATATATATATATAAAGCTTTCTGTGGTAAAAAATGTGTCCTGAAAGAGAAAAAATAATTAAGTTCTATATTTGAGTAATATATTTAAGTATTTTAGATATATGGAATCGATAGTTATTACTGGTGATGAAAGTTGGTTCTTTCAATATATATATATATATATATATATATATATATATATATATATATAGAATAAAAAACTATAATTTTGAAATCAGAGTAATCCGTTATCAATTGGTAAATTTTATTATAGAATCACTTTTTTACCATATTCTAATTTTTTTCATATATTTATTACAGTTTACAACGTTTTTTGATATAAATTTGTTTTAGTAAATTTTCAACTGTATTTTTTCATAGGTTTATTAAATGATTTTCTTTCTCTCTCTCTCTCTCTCTCTATATATATATATATATATATATATATATATATATATATGATTTTCTCTCTCTCTCTCTCTCTCTCTCTATCTTATATATATATATATATATATATAATATATATATATATATTACTTTAATCCTCTTACAACGTGGCAAGAAGATATATATAAACTCCTACTTTACTGTCTCAAAGTGGCAAGAAGATATCATTATATATATATACTCGTATATATATATATATATATATATATATATATATATATATATATATATATATATATATATATATATATATATATATATATATATATAGTATATAAAATCATATATATACAAGTATTAAAAATTATAAACAATATTTTTACTTAGGACAAAAAAAATATTTAAATATTTACTAAGATAATATTAAAAAAATGAAATATATTTCAAAATATAAATTTAGTAGAAAAAAATGTATTCATTAATAAATTAAATGTTCCTGAAATTTTCAAAAAAATATTCAATGTTAACAACAAGGTATGTTCTTAAATAAATATTAATGGATATAAAAACCGTGTCAGGAATATTAAATAATGTATAAGAATAATTAACTAACATGGCCTCAAGGTACTTGAACTCAATAGTGTATTAACGTAATTTCCGCGTTTAGAGAAATATGTCATGAAAACCATGACGTTTACAAGTGAGGTCGCAGTATGCATAAATAAAAAAATTACTATACATTATTTTGTGTTTTTTATGTTTGTCTGCATTATTATAATATTATACACACATACACATACACACACATATATATATATATATATATATATATATATATGTGTGTGTGTGTGTGTGTGTATGTGTGTAAGAAAACATAATTTTAACCACGTCATAATTATAAATTTTATATTTGCACATTAGAAACATTAAATTATTATAATAACAAGTTAAGAAATAAATTTGGATATTTTAAAAATCAGTTAGTGGCAGTTCAGTCTTTCGTAGAGATGCTCGAGCTTGAAACCTTTTTTAATTTATTCAAACAAGTGCTTTGAAGTAAAGTGAAATTAAAGTTTAAACAGAGATTAAAGAGAAAAAACAATCATTACTACAGGAATCTCTTACAATGAATTTGCTTTCCTATACAAGTCTATTTTTACTATTATTTAAATTACTGGTTTTTGACCTTTTTAGTGATCGGTAGCCCCTTGAATCTGAAAATAAGTTCTCGGACCCCCTTGAAAAATCTGTTTCTATTTCTTTATTTAAGAAATTACATCTATTGCAAGATAATTTTTTTATTGAAAAATAAACACATACATATAAAACTATATCTCAATTTTTAATAGCTATGTTGTTGTTGTTTATTCATAATACTTTTGAAACGAGACTTCTTTTTTTAAAGAGCCACACGTCCATCATTTGCATTTGAAAATTTAGAAACTTCTCTCGTACTCTTGGAAATGCTTTTTCGTACCACCAGAGGTGCACGCATTGCAGGTTAAAAACCACTGATTTAAATAAAATATTTTATCAAATTATTCTAAGCTCAAATTTGTAAATTGTTCTAAAATAATCTAATTAGAAAAACGATATTGTTTCAGAAAAAAATACGTAATTATTATATATAGTCGTCCAAATGTGATGCCTAGATTTGTGTTTTATTAAAAAGAAACAAAAATAACTGTGTTTTGCTATACACATGTTTTGCTATACACATGTTTCTTTTTAATATGACGCAAATGTAGGCATCTTATAACGCAACTTTTAGACATTGTGGGCAACTTTTTTGATAAAAGTATACTTGAGGGCGACTACGTTTTCTTAGAATCTATTTACAAATTGATGTTTTTCTTATAAGGACTTTTTAGGTACTCACAAATATTGGTGACGTTTTTAGAAGATACTTACGAACTGATGACTTTTTTTATAAGACACGAACTGACAAAGACATTTTACTATGACTACTATTAAATTACCTATAAATAATTATTTTCTAGAATAGGTCCTGAATTTTTTAAAAAAATCAAGAAAATATAGAGAAAAAAGAAAATTATTGTTTTAGAATTGTATTAAAATAATTAGATGCAAATTTCACAAAAAAAATTACAAAGTCAAAAAAAATAGATTTTTTTATTTTGATGACACTTGGCATTGCATAGTTTCGGAAAGTTTGTCAAAATTTGGCTCGTATGAATTTAAATTAATTCTTAAACACGATTCTAAATGTAGATCTGATAATTGTACCTATGTTTAGTTTTTATCGCATTCATGTAGGAAAATGCTGATTCGCACAAATATGTTCAAGCAAAAAAATGCATTAAAATATGAATTTATCACTATAATTTGTCAATGTTCACGTCAGCTTCGCAGGCGACTTCCAGAGGCCTTACAGTCGACCGGTCGATCGCGATCTACGTCTTGACCACCCTTGCTTTATATACTAAGTAAACAAATACATGTATCTTAAATCTGTAATATTAGTTTAAAAAAAATCTTAGATAACAAAATTAGCAAGATAAAGAAAATATCCAAGCAAAATTTTCTGAACAAAGTACACAAAAAGCTATCAGTTGGTTTAATAAAGAAAAGGAAATTTTATTGGACATTTCCTGAAATATGATACATTTGTGATAAATGGTTTTAATGGATAGCTTTCAGGAAAGATGAAAATATAATCTTCCAGATTTTTTTGTATGAAGTAAACTTCATATAATAACAATAAGAGAAGAAAAAAAGTAAAAAAAATGTGGTTGAAACAAGGTAACGTCTATAGAAATTATATTATATATATATATATATATATATATATATATATAAATATATATATATATATATAGGTTGTCAAATATCTCCCTTCCGCCTTCTTGTCTTTTATTTATATAAAAGTATGATAATAAAATATATATATATATATATATATATATTATATATATATATATATATATATTAGGTATATATATATATAGATATATATATATATATATATATATATATATATATATATATGGTCATCTAAATGTGATGCCTAAAATTTTTTTTTTAAAACATTTGTATAGTTTTTTTAATTAAAACACAAATCTAAGCGTCACATCTTGATCTCTCTCTCTCTCTTTCTTTATTTTTTCTCTCTCTCTCTCTCTCTCTATATATATATATATATATATATATATATATATATATATATACGAAGGACGTTTGATAAGTATAGTAAATTTATTTTTTGTTTAATTTAATTAATTATATTAATTTTTTTAATTTAGTTTTCCTTACTTTTTTACCATACTTATCAAACGACCTTCGTATATATATATATATATATATATATATATATATATATATATATATGTATATGTGTGTGTATACATAAAATAAAATTTGGAAAATATTTAATGACTATGAAGAAAATATCAATTCTCTTCTATCCATGTCACAATTGAGAATTATATACAATAATTTGATGTTTGAACACATATGGTAATAAAAATGTCATTAAAATTTGTATATATATATATGATTATTTGATATAAGGTTAATAAAAATATAACTATTCGATGAAATTGTCATGACAATCTTATTGTCTTTCCACATATGCAGTAATTTATATAAAATGACTGTAATTGATTATTCTAAAAAATATAAAAGTCAATAATATTTTATGAATTTGTACACAGTGCTTTGTATATTTTACTACCCAAGGCTACTGACGAATATCAATCAATACTTTTCTACATTGATGATTATTATTCTAGTCTAGACGCAAAATAAACTTTATCGATTATTTTATACAATAACACTAATAATAACACCTAACCAAGGTCTGTTCGTACATATTTTCGTACAAGCACAATTAATTCTCGGTTTTGATAATGGACTGTTCAGTGTGATTAAGGTAACAATTGTGTACTGGTACCGTTGTATTGTAACAGATACAGCCAGCATGACTTGGTAAAATTATATACAAAAATTGGTAACGATTCGATAAACTGGCTGCATCGTACGGGCGTAACGATTAAATTCTATAAATATATTATTTTGAGAATACACCTCGCATACAAAGGCACACATTTTGAAAAAAATAATATTAACGCTAATATATAAGGTATTTCTTTATTAATAATTGGTCAATACATATATTATGTACATATATATATATATATATATATATATAATTTGTCTCTTATCATCAATTTTCTCATAGCTTTTATGGTTGACATTTTTTTGTATTATATGGATTATTGCAAAAGTTCGTGCCCGATTCCGATAGATACCGTTAAAAAACCGCAGGGCGGTGCTGTTGATTGTTCTGTATACATATTGCATTTTTTTGGAACGATGGCAATCGTAGCTGTCGTTTGAGCGACAAACACATTTGTTTTAATTCGTTTGGTGTGCGTGAGAAATTTTTGGAAATGGACATCGACAACGTACATTTGTGTCAAATCATGTTATACAAGTTTCGGAAAGGAGTGACTGTTGATGCTGCTATTAAAAACATTCGGGAGGTTTATTTGGATCGTACCCCAGCCTTTCGTACTGTGAACAAATGCTTTTCTAACTTTTGATTTTGTGATTTTAACCTCGACGACCAACTGCGCTCTTGCCGCCCTAACAAAGTTGATGATAATATTGTGCTTACTTTAATTGAGAGTAATTCACGCATTTCAATGGAAAACATCGCCAAATAATTGAACATTACAAGTCAGTCTCATTTTGTCATTTAAAGAATATTTATTTCACTTTTAAGCGGCACGACTAGTGTGACCATCTAAAAAAAGGTGATTTTGGGGATTTTTTTTAAAGAAAAGTATTACATCGAATGTTTTAAAACTTTAAGGATATATTTGTGCATAAATAATGTATACATAGTAATTTTTTGGAATGAAAATATTCGATTTTTAAAGTTAAAAAAAAAACAAAAAAAAACGTTCCCCCACTGCTGCAGTGATTGTAGCCTTCGCAGTGCCTGAAATAAAAAAAAGTTCGTTAAACTAGAAGGTTTTGCCTTTACAATGACCCAGGATTGTGAAAAAAAAATTGAAATTTAACAAAATGGCGGAGTTTTGAAAAAAGTTTAAAATTTCGCTCAAAATTCTGATGGTTTTTGGCATGGCAAAATTACATTTTTTATCCAATCGAAAAACTAGAAGGTGACTGTATGTAGAAACAAATACTAAATATGCTAAAATAAAAATCAAATCGATCGGATTATTTGTTATCGAGTTAGAACTGCAGCAAATTTTAAAAATGTAGTTTTGAGAAAAACGCATTTAAAGATAAAAGTATTGATTTCATTGTTATAAATAGTTACTCTTTAGAAGGCTATAGCTCAAAAACTATTTGAGATCTGCACTTGAAATTTTAATATGTTATTTTTGAAGGTATAGACTATCGAAAAATGTAAAAAATCGATTTTTTGAAAGTTTTACACTAGTCGTGCCCAAGCTTGATACATGGATACCACATGTATTGACCGAAAGGAATAAGTTAAATCGTGTTGCTGCGGTCGTTTCTTTGCTTGGACGCCTTAAAAGAGAACCTTTTTGGATTGTATGGCAACTAGTATTGAAAAAATTAATTATCTACAACAACTTCCAACGCAAGCGGACTTGTAAAGAAGCAAATGAGAGCGGGGAACTAATGGCCAAGACTGATTTGCATCCAATGAAGGTGATGCTATCTGTTTGGTAAGATTGCAAGAGCATTATTTATATTAAACTACTCCCATTTGGTCAAACTATCAATGCAGGGAAATATTGTTCACAATTGATTAAATTGAACGCAGCAATAAAAAAGCCCGATTTTGGCGAATCGAAAAGGCATCATCTTCCACCATGACAACGCGAAGCCACATGTCGCAAAACTGAAGTAGTTAAAATGGGAAGTTATGCAGAATCCACCGTATTCTCCCAACATGACCCCTTCAGATTATCAGTTGTTTCGATTGCTGCAGAACAGTTTAAACAGTAAAAAAATTAAGAATGTGGAGGTAGTCAGAAGTCAATTTACTTCGTTCTTCGCATCGAAACATACCAACTTCTATAAAAATGAAGTCTACAAATTAGAAGAACGTCGGGAAAAAATATAAAATGCAATGGAGATTACTTAATTGATCAATAGAATCGTTTAGTTAAAAAAATAACCTTTTAAGGTTCATTTTAAAATCAGGCACAAACTTTTGCTATAATCAGTGCATGCATACATACATACACACACACACGCACGTGTATATATATATATATATATATATATATATATATATATATATATATATATATACGAGGGTCGTTTGAAAAGTATGGTAATTTTATTTATAGTTTAATTTAATTATTTTTTTCAATTTACTTTTTCTTACTTTTTCACCATACTTATCAAACGACCCTCGTATATTGTGTTTTTTCTAAAATCTTTTGATAAACAATGTATGATAATTATTTTTTCTGTAATAACTTTTTTTAAGTGAATCAAGGGTATTATTTACCTTTTATTTCAGTTTCCAAATCGATTAACTGTCTCAGTTATACGAAAAATATTAAAATAATAACGATTATTCTAAGGATATACTCTTTTATGCATTAGATAAAAAGTACATCTGTAATAGCATATTCTACAATATTTATTTGAATTTAAATTTTAAACGAGATTTTTTTTAAACATGTATATTTTATCAATTTTTCTAATTTTTGTTTTGTGGAGTTAACTGATTTGGCTAATGAGCAGCTCATATATATATATATATATATATATATATATATATATATATATATATATATATATATATATATATATATAAGTATGTGTGCGTTTGTATCATCATTATCATTCTCATCATCAGCACTTTTTAATCCACTGCCGGATGAAGGCGTTTCACAAAACCTTCCACTTCTATCGATCCAATTATTTCCTTTTCTAGATGTATGTATTGTATATATAGATGACCCAAAAGATACTAAAAAGTTTAGATAGGGTTTATATATATATATATATATATATATATATATATATATATATATATATATATATACACCAATACCTCGCATAGTCCGGCTAATCGGTTCCACTGATTAGCCAGACTATTTGAAACCGGACTAATCGAAACATCAACTAAATACAAAAAACGTTAATTGATTCCAAACAATTTTTTTCCTGTTTTTTAGTAAATAAAACGAGGATAATATATTCAAATGTTTGTATGTATCAACAAAACAAAATCAGGGGTTTATACATTCATTTTAAATACATTTCAAATTCATTTTCAAATGGGTTATTAAAATTTAATTATCAAAAAATCGACTTTATTCTAGAGTTGCGAATCGAAAACTAATAAAAAAAAACACAAAACTATAACTGCGCATGCGTTGCGTATAATGTGCATATACTATTTCGGTTTTCTTTTTTATTATGTTTTATAATAAAGAGGAAAACTTGAAAATTTGCGTATAAAAATAATTTGATGTATCAACTTATTGGGATTTTTTTAAAGAAAAACTTTTTAGTAGGATTTTTTCAAGTAAAAAAATTTTTTTTGGGAAATTTCAAACCGTACTAATCGAAGTCAGACTAATCGAGGTATTACTATATATATATATATATATATATATATATATATATATACTCATTTTTGATAAAAAAAAGAGTAACAAAAATTCATATTGTAATAGAAATAAAAAAAACTAAATAACAATTTACTTTATATTAAACGAAACCGAAAATATAGGCTCATCCAAATATGACGTCTAGATTTGTATTTTATTAAAAAGATACATACATATATAGATATATATATATATATATATATATATATATATATATTTATGGTGGTGTATAGAGAAACATATGTATATTTCATTTTTAATAAAACACATTCTAGGTGTCACATTTCAATAACCCTATATTATAGTTAACTGTATAGAGAAACATATGTATATATATATATATATATATATATATATATATATATAAGTTAACTATAATATAGGGTTATATATATATATATATATATATATATATATATATATATATATATATATATATATATATATCTAATATATACATAAGTCATGGCACACATGGGTAACAAGCAATTTATTGAAATAATTCAATGAAGTCGTTGAATTAAAAATAAATATTTAATTAAAAAGAAATATAAAATTCATTAAATTTATTCACTACATAATATTCATTATATATTTATTTTTGATTAAATATTTTTTTGAAATTTAACGACTTCATTGAATTATATCAATAAATTGCTTATGTTACCCATGTGTGCCATGAATTATGCCCGTCAGTGTGTGTGTGTGTGTGTGTGTGTGTGTGTGTATATATATATATATATATATATATATATATATATATATATATATATATATATATATAATATACGTTTAAATGTAATATGTATGAATTCAAATGTATATACGGTTTTTTTTATAAATAAATTTTAATAAAATAAAAATATAACAGTCATAATATAAAAAGAATTATTTAGAAAAAAATATTATAATTTATTTAATTATGAGTTATATTTGTATATGTTTAGTAGGCTAATTATACACATGCATTAATAAAAGTTCGTAATTAAAGTTAGAAAATGAAATATGAAATCGTAAAAAGCGTTCGAAAAAGTACAGAAGTAACATTGTACGTGATTCAAGTCTCCTGCTCATAATATTTAGTGGACTTACACACGCTCAAAGTTTCGTATCGAATCATGGTTATTAACACTGTTATCGCATTTCTAGTGTAGTATTACTATTAAAACTGTCACACGCGTTGAAGTCATCCATCATTTTTGGACGTTGATTTTCATCCATAGACTATAATGAAATTTTATCAGAGTTATATTTAAGAAACGGCAAAAATAATGTTACCTTCATTATTTCCAGCCATTAAATATTCGGGTTTAATTTATGTTTAGAACTTTTCTATAAATGAAGTGGATTTATTTAATACCGAGATCAGTTTAGATATCAACGATCATTTATGCTAGAAATGTGTTTGAAAAGTGGACTGTAATTAGCAGCAAATTATAAATAGTTATTTTTAAGAAGAATGTTAATTTCGAAAATATTATCGAAAAGAAAATCAAATTGGAACAATTTTAAATAATTAGTAAAAACTTTCCGCTGCTTATTTCGTACTTTTGTAATATATATATATATATATATATATATATATATATATATATATATATATGTATGTATATATGTATGTGTGTGTATTTCAATAAATAGTATTGATATAATTTATTATATTAGAGGTATATATTTATAGTAAAGTTTACAAAAAATAACAATAATATGCATTAAAAAATATTTTCTTTCAATAAATATTTTTTTTAATATTGGTTATCCTGTATAAAAAAATGTCATGTCATTCTTTCTACATAAGTGTTGTTTTAGTATATTAAAAATTGAAACATATTTACCTGTTAATTGTGGATTTAGTTTTAAAAATCTCTCGTCTGATGCATTAAAATCTAGCAATGACGAGTATACACGTCAAATGCAGTCAAATGAACCTGTTATATATTTTATTAAAAAATTAAAAAAAATGAAGAAGAATTACATGTTTTACATATAAAAATGCTTTCCTGAGTCATTGTTGTTGCTTTCGTCAGAAGATGTCAAAAAGTGAGACACATTTTTTTTACTTTCTAGTGTGTAAAACTGCTCCATAATCGCTATCAGAATCGCCCATCTAAAAAGTAAAAATTAGTAATAACAAACTATTTTTTCAAATAATTTTTATATCACTTTACCTTATAATTTATTTTGATAACTGGGGAAATCGGTAAAAGATCAAACTAAAATTAAAACTATTTTTGAATCTTATAAGGATTATCTTTTTACAACGAACTAGAAATGATTAATGGTTTGAGGACCTTTGCGTAACTTATTTTTATATATTTAAATCAATATCGAGGAATACCCGATATACAGAATAAAGTATCCATACAGTTTCTGAGAAGAAAGATTTCACAAAAAAATTCGTGGAATACCCAATATAGTAATGAAAATAATCAACCAAGTTTGTACAAAAAAAATGGATGCTACAAGATTTTGCTTTTGGTTGACAACACTTCAAAAACATTTTAATAAAAATTAAACATGATTATTGAACATTTCAGTTTTAATAATAATATAAATAAAATATACTACCAAATAATATTTTTTACCTTTTTACTAAAATTGTATATTTTTAGAGCAAATGGTGATTTTTATTGTCACATGACAAGTATATTCGACGAACGCACAAAATTTGGATTTTAAAATGACGTGTATATACGTCGAATGCAGTTAACTGGTCAAGGAGTATAAGCGATAGGTTTTACTTTTTCAATTTGATCAAAAGGAAAGTGCTACAAAAGGACATAATATATTTATGAGAAGTTTTGTATTCATTAGTACCTTTTAATTTTGGTTTAGAAAACTGAAGTGACGATTGTGATATGAAAAATAAGAAACTTTCTGGACAAAAAAATTTTGAAAATGGTAAAATGTAAGGTTTATTAGATAAAAAAATAGCTCAATCAATTACTGATTTTACAAAATCGCTGAGAGTTAATTAATGTTATTTCTCTGCGTTTAGAAGTCATAAAAAAGTTATATAAAGATAAATAAGTCTCATATGAATTGACAGAAAAAATGTATTGATCCATTTCAGTATTCACATTTCACTGCTTTTCAAACAAAAAAAGAAAAATTGTCTGTACCTAATTGTGATTGATGACAGAAAGTGCATATATTTTAATAATCATGAACATAAAAAAGTAACAAAATCGTGAATAACCATTCACATAAACACCAAAACGTTATTTACGGTTTGAATACTTTATTATATATCTGGTGAAATCAAAAAGAAGTTTATTATAAACTTTTATCTTCGTGTAAAACAATCGTAGACAACAGATATATTTACCAATTTTATAGATTGAAACAAGAATTGGACAAAAACAATCCTTAGTAATTAGTAAATGACATAAGGTCATTTTGATCCATGACAATACCAGGTCGCATAATGTTAAATGACTAAAGATATACTCCTTTTCCACTCCACGTATTCACTAGACATTACGCCTTCCAACTACTATTTATTTATATCAATACAACACTTTTTAAAGAATACACAATTCTGAAATTTCGAAAAAATATGAAAATGGATAGATATTGTAATTTCATTGCATCAAAATCCGAGTTTTTTCCATGTAACTGCCTCTTTTCCAAATGTAGTACAGATATTTCTTGCAACTTCAGCAGCGTTAGAAGCAAATTTAAATTCGTCAAGTAAACATGCACATATTACACTATTTTGTACAAACATTTTGAAATTTAAAATTATATTTTAAAAGTTTCGTACGATGCATAAACAATTCTTGGAATTATGATTCATGCAAAAATGATAACTTTCTTGGTTACCTAATATTAATGTATTTTTTATTTTTATTGAAATTTTCAAATAAAGTAGTTATTTTACTTCTTTTGATATTTTTTATTAATCTAATTTATTTTATTGACTTTTATTTATATTTTTAAAATATTTTAATCGGTATATAACCGTATTTGTTTTGAAACTGTAGCGAATGTACTTTCACACAAATAAATTACCATATCAACACCACAAGATTTTATAATGCAGACCATTAAGATTGATGCTATTGATATCGAAATGTGCATCAACTTATAAAGAAATAAAGTAAACAGTAAATAATTATTAAAAAAATTTAAAATATTTTGTTATTTTGAGGTAATAATTCATTTTTATGGAATTTTTCTTTGATATTTTATAACAAATTATTTATAATATAATATTACAAACTCCTGTATTTGATTTTACATCCAAGAAATAATTTTAAATCAATAAAACTTGATCATTTAAAAAATAAAACTAGCAATTTAAGAAATGTCATTTCTTCGAAGTTTCATAAAAATATTAAACTGTAACGTCATTAAAAATCAGTCATTAAAGTATTATATTATAGAATGTTTATGAGTATGCATATGAGTCGACAATAAAATTTTCAAGTAATAAAATGTGGAAAAATATATGACTCACAACTTGGTAGCAGACATAATATATAATGAACCAAACCTGTCAAAGTCAGTATTTTTTCCATAAATATATACAGCTCGTCAACTAACAATGTTAGTGGCATTAAAGTGACACCAATATTTATTGACGTTGTTGCTTTTGTTGTTGATGTTTTCATTAAAACAAGTGTACCAAGTATGTATATTTATTAGTTGTTATATGGCACTCTAAGCACATTATTTTCTTAAATTTTACTCGAATTATAATTTAAATATTATTTTTTACAATACAAATAATATATATATATATATATATATATATATATATATATATATATATATATATATATATAATAATCCCCGTATAACACAATCATTAGGTTCCTAAAAAATGTATTCTACGAAACAATGAACTAGAATAAAAAGAGGGTTAGGTTTCAAAAATGAAAAAAAAACTATACTACTTTCTTTTTATAACTAAGAGAAATATGTTTACTGAAACAATAATTGATAAAAAGTATTGCATAATGTTTTCTTCTTCGTCATTGCTAAGCATCATTAAACAAGAATGTTTTCCTTATACCAAAATATCCTCATCTTATGATCTTTCTTCTGAAGCATCTTAATTTTTATGTTCCATTTTTTGTAAAAAAATCTGTCATTTTCGTTTGTTAGCTTTTAGATGAGAGATCTTTAAAAATTTCGTTGTGTGAAGCTAAGCACAAGATACCTCGCATAGTCCGGCTACTCGGTTCCACTGATTAGCCGGACTATTTGAAACCGGACTAATCGAAACATTAACTAAATACAATAAACGTTAATTGGTTCTAAACTAATTTTTTTCCTGTTTTTCAGTAAATAAAACGATGGTTATATATTTAAATGTTTGTATGTATCAACAAAACAAAATCAGGGGTTTATACATTCATTTTAAATACATTTTAAATTCATTTTCAAATGGGTTATTCAAATTTCATTATCAAAAAATCGACTTTATTCTAGAGTTGCAAATCGAAAATTATTAGAAAAAGAAAAAAGACCACAAAACTAGAACTGCGTATGCGTTGCGCATAATGTGCATATACGATTTCGGTTTTCTTTTTTATTATGTTTTCATAATAAGGGAAAACTTGAAAATTTGCGTAAAAAATAATGTTATGTATTAATTTTTTGGGATATTTTTCAAGTAAAAAAAATTTTTTTTTGGAAATTTCAAACCGGACTAATCGAGGTATTACTCTAATATGAAGTTTTCTCTTAAATTTTGTACTTCTTTCAGTGGAAGGATCTAAAAAATAAAATTCCAATTGTAAGGCTAAGTTTAGGCCTTCCTTTATACTTTTTAGGATAACATTTAACACTTGAACTTCTACGTCTCATTTATGCTATTGTCTTCTGAATTAATTTGGTTTTCTCAGATGCCATTTCCACCAAATTTGCTTCATCTACCTCTTCTTTCACCACTAATTCTTGAATATCTTCAGGATTCATATCATCAGAAATCTCAAATCGTGTTGTAGGAATGCCGTGTTATACGGGGGTTACTTATATATGTATATAATAAAATAATACATGAAATCCAATACATTTATATTTCATTAAACATTTATAATAAAATCATTATTATTCGCTTATGTCAGTAATTCGCTTTACACTGATACAATAAATAAATAATTTCGAAAATTATTTTATTTAACAAAATAAGTGTGTAATATTTGTGACATATACGATTTACTAACGACATACTACTTATAAGTGAAAAACTAAAAGATCTAAAAATGCTACTTAAAATTCTTTTAGAAAAAATAGGAGAATTTAATTAAAAATAAATATGGGAAGAACTAAAATCGTATCTAATAAATTTGTAGAAAAGAAAAATATACTTTTAGAAGTTCAATTCTTGAAACGAGTGAATGAAATAAAATACCTAAATAATTTACGACATAAAGGTCATCTATGGTCAGAAATTAAATTAAAAATTTGAACAACATGGATAGCATTTAGAAGAATAAATAATATAATGAAGAGTGAAATTCCATTGAATTTAAAATATAAAGCATATAAACAATATATTCTACCTGTTTGTATTTACGGGTTAGAAATCTTGACACTGAATGTAAAAATAAAGTATGGAAAAGATAATATTAGGAATTTAAAAACGTAATAAGAAAACCTATAAATAGATTCAAAAACTGAAACCATAACCTGAAAAATGAATAGCATTTGCACACTCGAATTTTTTCAAAATGTGATTTGTCTCAAATCACTGTTTTTATTATTGTATTTCACAATGTATTCTTATAGCTATTTTATAGATATCTTCACACTATTTATTTATTTTAATTATACAAATAAATATTTTATTAAATATTTAACGATTCTGAAATAATAACAATTTCATTAAAGTTTTTTTTTTAGATCGATTGATAATTAATTGAGTGATTTTTTTAAAACTATAATTAAGAATCTGCTTTCAGAAAGACATCAAAATTATAGAGGATTATGTTAAAATATAGTGTATTTCTATTTTTCTCTCTATAATAAAATACTTGAGTAAAACGCTTATTTATGTTTTATTATATTTCTGAAATATAAATATTTACTAGCTATGTTTACATACATTTTTCAGTTTGTAATATAAAAAAATGTCGTGGAAATGAGTAAAATATAGAGTTTAATATTCCAAATGTCTGATTGTAACAACATTAGTTTTTCTTTTAATAATATATAGAGTTTAATGTATATTGTTATTGTATTGAATTATAATTTTATGTTTTGATCGTTAGATTATGATAAAAATATGTACAAATAATCAAGGAGTAATTCGGAACAATGCAGTAAAATAAATTATTCATTAATATATTAAGTTCTGAAAAAATTCCATATAAAAGTTAATGTTCTTTATATATATATATATATAAATGTGTGTGTGTGCATAAAATAATGTGCTTATAGAATGCTTAAAGTTAATATAAAATTGTAAAACTAGTCAAAAACCTCTATTCGTGTTCTTTGAAAATTTAAGTTCAGTGAGAATATTTTTATTCACAATGTTATTAAAATATTTAATGACCTGAAAAGAAATAATTGCTATATCAAGATAAAACACACATTATCCAATTAAATGACTTTTATATGGATGTTTTAGTATTTTTACGATTATTGGAATCTGATTTTTGTTACAATTAACAAAAACTAATTTCAACAACATTTTTATCAAAATCAACAATAACTGAACTGTTTTAATAATTTCGTTGATATTATTAAAATAGTTTTTTTATTTATTTAATATATTTTATTCTGTAACAAGGTTATAGTTACTGATATGTATAAAACTAGGTTAATTTTAAAAATATTTATTTTTATTATTTATTATAAAACTGTGGGAAAACACTTTCTCTCACATGAATTATAACCTCCAACACCAAAAAAATATTAAAAAGTGTTCAAAATCATGTTGTTTATAACAACAATTTGATGACAATGACATCATCATCAGAGTATTGTCTTATAAAATCATTTTTAACGCAAATTTTATAACACAATGCTCTGATAATGATAATATTGCCAACGAAATGCGTATTAGCCTATGGTTGTTACAAGTAACAAAGTGAACAATAAGTGATTATTGAACCCTTTCTGATATCTTGTAGTGTTTGAGGTGATAATTCATGTATATGAAATATTTATTTTTATTTATTTTCATAAACAATAAAACGAATAGCATTTCTCAAATTTCTATTTACTTAATTACTTTATATACTATTCTATTTTAAAAAAAATTAATTTTCGAAAATTGATAATTATCATTCAAAAAAAAATATCAAAATAATATTTCGTAACAGGAAAGGTTTCTTTTAATCTATTTCTTTAAGATTTCATAATAATGTCCTTTTCTTCAATTTATATATTTGTAATTAATATTAATTATATAGGGTCATCCAAATATGGCGCCTACATTTGTGTTTTATTAAAAAAAACATGTGTATAGGGTAGTATATAAAGAAACATGTATATAGTATTTTTTGTTCCTTTTTAATAAAACACACATCTAGGCGTCACATTTTGATGATCCTATGTTTTAATTAAATATGACATTTCACAAACTAAATTTTTAATATAGAAAATATTTCGTAGTTTTGGTAAAAATTACTATAAGGAGTTAATGGGGATATTATTTAATTAAACAATTTTATTATTACAGAAATATAATAGTTGACAAAAAATAAATAAATTGATAGATAAATAAAGCAATCGAAGTGAATTCCTAAAATTTTATAGATAATATATAAATGAATATACAGACATTAAAATAGAATAATTTCCAAAATCTTTCATCAAAGAAAGTTTATTTTTCTTTTTAGTTTGAAATAATATATATATATATATATATATATATATATATATGTATATATATATATATATATATATATATATATATATATATAGTAATAACTTAATATAGGTAACCTTCCTATAAGAAGGTAGATAGGTTCCTAGAAAATACCGTGTTGTGTGAAACCGTTTTATATGAGACTAGAAGTCATACTTATTATTTTGTAATTATTCACTATTTTATAATTTTCTGATATATTTTTATAATAAAAACCGTGTTATCTAATGTTGTAGAAGGGTTTCTGCAATTTTCTTATCGTGTTAGAACGAAACCTAGTTATAGGATACCGTGTTGTAGGAGGGTTACCTGTACATGTTTCTAAGAGAACAAATATAACATAATACTTACTTTTAGAATAAAAAATCATTTTTGTTCAGTATTATGTAGTCTAGATTGTATTTTATAGTAAGAAAATAAAAAAAAAATATTTTAAGAACGTTGATAATTAAGGAATTATAGATAAATTAGTTTTTCATTAATTCGAAATATAAGGTGTATAATTCTCAATTATGATTTTATATATCATTATCATATCAGCCAATTGAGTGAATGACTGATACTTGGATATATTCAACATGCAGACCAAGCGAATTAGTAAGGATGTTTATTCCCTTAGACAAGTTGTCTTCACCTTGGCTAAAAGGGTCGCCAAGGAACTCACTCTCCCTCATAACAGATGGTAATGCAAACTACTACGTCACTGGTTGATAATGGTTTTATATATATATATATATATATATATATATATATATATATATATATATATATAAGGATCGTTTGGCAAGTATGATAAAAAAGTAAGGAAAATTCAATGAAAAAATATAATTTAATTCATTAATTAATTAAATTAAACAATAAATAAATTTACCATACTTATCAAACGACCCTTGTATATAAATATATATATATATATATATGTACGTATATATGTATGTATAGGATCATCCAAATTTGACGCCTAGATTTGTGTTTATTAAAAAAAAAAAAGAAACTATACACATGTTTCCCTATACACAATATATATATATATATATATATATATATATATAAATATATATATATATATATATATATATTGGATGATATACAATATATATATATATATTTATAAATATATAATATATAAGAAGATATATATATATATATATATATATATATATATATATATATATATTTATATTGTCTTCTTTCTTATTTATACCTTGTCCATGTACATCTCAGTAATTTTTAGAAATTCTTAACATTATCCTTTCCATGCTTCATTAAGTTGTCAAAACTTTTTTTTGCATTTTTGAGTTTATTGTTCAAATTTCTAATCCTTAAGTAGAAACAGGTAGCAAAAATTGGTTATATGTTTTCTATTCTAGGCCCAACGGTATTTACACTTCATTATATTACTCATCCTTCTAAATACTGCTCATTTTGCCTTAATTCTCTACATAATTTATGGTCATAGGTAGTAATCTAATCATATAATTTTTTCCAAATATTTTCTTTTATTAACTTATTGAAACATTGTTATTCTAAATATATATCTCCTTTTTTACAAAGCTGTCAAACACAAATCTAGTTTTATTCATATTTATTTTTAGTCCAATTCCACCGATTTTCTCTGAAAGTGTTCCAAGTAGCATTTTCACAATTTTTTTTTATATATAGAGCTGGCCACATAAAACTGAAGAATAATAAAAAATAGTAAATGATAGTAAGCAAGTCTATGTGTGTCTAAAACCATCAGTCTTATTTGCGTCAGCTATATATAATTGATACGTTGTCCATAATTCATATATATATATATATATATATATATATATATATATATATATATATATATAAATATATATATATATATATATATACATATATATATATATATATATATATATATATATATATATATATACATACATGTATATACATACATATATGTTCAACATAATTCCATCCACTGCTGAATAAAGGCTTTCAAAGTTTTTCACTTCAATCGATACAGTACCACCCCCTTTACAAATTTTCCTATGTTTTTATTTCATCTAATCATGAGTCTTTTCCTGGACTTTTTATATACGAGTTCCCAATGAACTTAGTTCCCAATGAGTAATTTATCTTGTCCATGAATTATCATCTTTTCTTCCTATAAAATTAGTTGATTTTCATTTTAAATTTCTCACTTTTGATATATATATATATATATATATATATATATATTCATATATATGATATTTAAAAAATCATTGAACTATTATATAGGATAACCCAAATGAGATCAAAAGGTTTAGACATACATTTACTTGTTTACTATCATTTACTATTCTTTAGATTCATTTAGGCCATTTTATAGAAAAGGAAGACAATATTTTTTTTAAACTAAAAAATGTAAATATGAAGAAATCAGAGCAATTATGTTTATATATGATACATACACACACACTCACTCACTCACTCACACACACACACTCACTCACTCACACACACACACACATTCACTCACATAGACACATGCACACATATATATATATATATATATATATATATATATATATATATATATATACATATATATTACTAAATGTAAATTATTATACGAAAATTGATTGATCACCAAAATAATATTTTCTAAGCATATTATAATTTATTCAAAATCAGATTATTCATTTTTATAAGCAAAAATGAATAATACAATAAATTTAAAACGAGTAAAGAATAAATATTATATTATTTTAGATCAATCTACAATAATGATACTAATTGTTTTTTATATATTATATGAATTAAAAAATTACATTTTTAATAATTTTCTTTATTTACTTTTAATCTTTTTAAGTTCTTTAGTTTTAATAAGTAATATATTCTATAAATTCTAATACAATACGTAAGAAAGATATTAATTATACGATAAATTGTGATAATCTTCTTTACCATTAATTTGTAAAGAAATGTTTAAAAATAACCCAAGAATATTTACATAAATTTTAATATAACATAAACATAATTATAGACTAATAAAAAATAATTATAGAGTATTTATTCAAGATATATAATAATTTATTATCCATAACAATGTGTTAAAGTTTATAGCTTTTTTCTTACTATAATAAAACTTAATGAAAATTCTTTTTCTACAATAAGTTTAAATCCACATATTTTATTTTTATAAAAATATCTGTTATAGTTTTTCTATAAAATAATCTCATTCATGTTTTATTTCTTTAAATATAATTTATGTAATTTTGGTATATGTTTACAATAAAAAGGTTTGTATATTTTTAATATTTATCTTTCAATTTATGCTTAGTATAATCAATTTTGCAAAATTTAACAAAAATTCCTTCTATAAGTAATTTTTTATTTCTAACGCTCATACATTAAGATAAATGCTATTTATTTTGGTGTGATTCAAAATTAATTTTAACATAAATAAATCACTATAAGATTTTATGAAAATTGTTAATAACTTATTTATTGTTCCTGCTATTCGCTGATGAGTATTTCGATAATCATACCATCATCATTACAAAATCTAATTTTATAATGCATTGCTTGGGAAACTTATAGATCGTAATTGATAATTAATTCAAACTATTTGTTTCCAAATTGTTAAATTCACTTTTACATGAATAAATTACCACCCCAATACCTTAAGAGAGTGTATATTATAAATTTGAATAAAATATATGAGAAAAAATAATGTAAATACGAGTACATAACATATAATAATAAATCATTATAATCTACTTTATTATCAATTAGTACGAAAAGTTTTAAAAATAATCCAGAAACTCTTATATAGAATTTAATATAGGATATCCAAAATGAGACCGAAGAGTTTAAACATACATTTACTTACTTACTATTCTTAAGTCTCATTTGAGTCATCCTATATAACATAAACATAGTTACAGACTAATAAAACTTAATTATAGAGTTCTTAATTCAAGATGTATAATAATTTATTACTCAAAACAATATTGTAGTTTTGAGTGGTAGTTTATTTGTGTGAAAATCATTTTTAATTTTTTTTCTTCCCTAGAACACATTCAAAAAAATTTCACTCTCCTCTACCAAAACAAAAACTTCAGTTATTATTTTTTTTCTTAAGATTTTTTCAAAATTTCTTTTATTAAAGAAATATTTGTAATATTAATTAGACATTAAAATATGTAAATTACTATTATGTATGTTAACATTATATTGTAAAATATATTTGTAGTAACATTAATTTAAACATATAAACTGGATTGTTTGGTTGTCCTATTTGGATATTAAATATTTCTAAATAGCTGTATATACTTAATTATCTATTGGTATAACATTTTTATATAGAATAATTAATATCTGAGAATTTATTCAATTATAAAACAAAATATTACTACTAAAAATGCTCAGTTTAATTATTTTGATTGATATAGACTTTCAAATAATACCCTTTTTTAGAAAAAATAAGTAAAAACCTATTTTTATCTAAACACTTTCCGTCCATTTTTAGCAATAAATATCAAATCAGAGTATATAATACCTCATTTTATCTTTATTGTCATTATAATTTTATATCCATTCTGCTTTATATAAAATATTGATTATTCAAATAAGACTAATAAATATCTATAACTGTGGCTTGATTCATTTTAGAACAGTTTAATTTTAATTTCAAAAGGATTAGACAGTAAACGAGAAATTTATTGTCTTATGTATATTGTAAATTGTATGGAAAATAATTTTATTTCTTTTAATCAATCTAACAGATACGATTAACAAACTGTTTTATATTAAAATGAAATGACATATTTTGTAATTAACAAGTTTTAAATATATGACAGGCTTTAGTTTATTAATTGTTCATATAAAAATTCATAACATGTATGATATTTCTTACTATTTGTATTGAAATTTTTATTTTTTACATTCTAAAAAATATTAATTCATGTTAATACCATTCATTGTTATAAATAATTCTATTTAATATAAATTGTTAATTGAAAATTAAACCACAAAAGTAGCATTAGAAAAAATGTTAATACTTTTAACTATTGTTTATAAATCAAATTAATAAATAATGCTGATTAAAGTTAGTATGTAATTTATTATTATAATAAATTTTAATTTCTATTTTCCTATCCATAATTTATTTAAGTAAAATATTCCTGTCGGTTATTTTTGTTTTTAAGTATAGAACTTTATGTATTATTGTTCTTTATTTAAGATATTTGTTGTTTATTTTATAATTTAATTCATATGTATATATATATATATATATATATATACATATATATATATATATATATATATATATATATATATATATATATATATATATATATATATATATATATATATATATATATATATATACAGGAATACCTCGTATAGTGCGGCTAATCGATTCCACTGATTTTCCGGACTATTTGAAACCGGAATAATGAAAACATTAACTAAATACAAAAAACGTTAATTGATTCCAAACAATTTTTTTTTCTGTTTTTCAGTAAATAAAACAAGGGTAATATATTCAAATATTTGTATGTATCAACAAAACAAAATCAGGGGTTTATACATTCATTTTAAATACATTTTAAAATCATTTTTAATTAAAATTTAATTATCAAAAAATTGACTTTACTCTAGAGTTACGAATCGAAAACTAATAGAAAAAGAAAAAATACCGCAAAATTATAACTGCACATGCGCATAATTTGGGGGGGGGATTTCAAACTGTACTGTAGTGAAACCGTATTAATCGAAGCCGTACTATGAGAAGTATTCCTATATATATATTCATCATTATCAACCAGTTTTTATCCACTTCTGCATAAAAATGTCTCCTAAAACTTTCCATTTTGACCAATTCAGTGCTTTTGTCTTCTACACCACTACGATTAATTTTCCTTATATCTCTCCTATCTATCTTTTCTTGAACCTTTTTGTATATCTAAATTCTTAATTAATAATATTTCTTGTCCATCAGAGATTTTTTCTTGTCATATGATGGGTTCGTTTTTATTTTAAACTCTTCATGTTTTCTACAACATCCGTAAATTTTGTTCTTATATATATATATATATATATATATATATATATATATATATATATATATATATATATATGTATATATGTATATTATGTCTACCGAAAAGTTCTGTCCAATAATGTGATTTGAAGTTTCAAAGATGAATCATTCTACAGAAATGGAATTCACAAACTACCATCACGTTGGGAAGAAGTCATTAGTAACGAAGGAAAAATTATATTGTTCAGTAAATATAAATAAATATATTGAAAATGTATTAATTTTTTTATTTCAAAAACGGACAAAACTTTCCAGTAGACCTAATATATATAGAGTATATATTAAATCAATGTTTTATACAAAATTCAAAATTTATTTATACAGGTGACTCTAATGAGACTGAAAGTTACATCCTTCAGTCTTATATACGTTTCCTCCCCCCCCCCCATAATTTTCAATAATCTCTATCACTGTCTTTACATTCATGTTAATTTTTATCCAATTATCTTATTCTATCACAAAAAATATCGTAGTTTTAAATCAATGAAGAAATCGATACATTTTTTTTACATCCTCTATAGTTTTAAAGTAAGTATCATAAAAATAATGTTTAAAAAACCGAATCAAATCAAAATATAAAGAAACCAAGTCTAGTAAAAATGTTAGGTACAAAAAAATTATCAACGCAGATGAAAAATGGTATTCTTTGTTATTTTTGCAATTTAATATGGAGAGTTGTCGTGGAATAGATCACCTTTCATATCCTCTCATTAATGTATAACCTTCTTTTAATTTTAGTGATCTGCTGCGATTATTTTTCCTGGTTTTAATAAGCAAATTAAACGAAAGACACAATTAGGAATGCTCAGTTTCGTTGTTGATGCTGGTGCTTAATTTAGCTTCACCCATATTTTCTACTATTTAAAATTTATGTAAAAAAGTAATTTTTATCTCCTGTAATCATTTGTAGATAAATTCGAGAAAACATATACTGTGTGGAAAATGAATCTCATATTCAACGATCTAGAATCTTTGGTAACCCTAACAATATTTCAAAAAGTAAATATATTGAAGTGAGAAATTGGGATTATATTATTCAACTCTGTTCAATGAAAGAATAAAGCTATTATTCTTCTCTAAACGAAAGAAAGTAAAATTCAGAGTATTTCGTCTAAAACAATGCTTTATATTACTATCATTTTAACAATGGAAACTCTATTAAATCATTTATGATGTTTTGCCTCATCCACTATACAACACTAATTTGTCTGTTTCTGATTACCACTTATTTGGGATACTGAAATAATTTTGAAGAGACGTAATAGTGAGAGGTCACTGGAATTATACAAAGTTTGTTTAACAAAAAATTCAAAAATATATTTCAAATAACAATCAAGAAACTTCCACAAGGATATAACAAATGCATTGTAACCGAGGAGAACTATAGTGAAATAATTTCGATTTTTTGTTAACAAAATTTATTAAAACAAATTTCCAATTATATAAAACCGCTTTCGTATCAAAGCACACAAAATTACTTATACGATATTGGTAAAAGAATATATTAGGAATATATAAATGTTCCTGAATGCACTTTAATCATTTCAAATGAACTGAAATTACTTAAAACATCATTATATAGACATTCGTGCAGACTAACAATTGAAATATAGCTATAAAATAGTAAAATATATATTGCATACATACGCGTATATATATATATATATATATATATATATATATATATATATATATATATCACAGAAATGTAATGAGTTGCAGAATAATGTGTAATGAGTTTGAACTCGTCCTTGTATTATATGGCATTTTTCACCAAGAAAAATATTTATACACAAAACGTTTAATGTCGTTTAATCATGATAATGTCATAAAAGAAAATAAAAAATATACAGCTATGTACAGTAATACTTATATAATAGAAACATATATATGTAAAAAATAATAATCAAATTGAATAAATAACTAACAAGTAATATGAAATATCCAAAGAATCTATAAACATTTAAATAAAATGGGACAATTTGAAAAAAGAAATTTATTGATTAATATGAAGAGAATTTTCATGAATGTATTTTTTATTTAAAATTATTTTCAAGTTATTATACCGCACTTTTGTTCTTACAGAAATTTAAATATGTTTCAGTTCAACACCCTTCATTATTTTGCTTGCACGCAAGGTCCCTAAATTCGTGAATAGAAGATAATCACTGACGATCAAATATGTAGCCTGTGCAAAAAATAATTCGTGTTATCAAAAACACATTGACTAACGGTAACTTTCAGTGAAATATAAAGAAGTTAAATAACAAATTTCATTTTTTCATTTTTCCATTTTTGTCTGGTTCGTTACTTTACATAACAGTTTTTTAATCAATAAAATGCGTTCAGTATATATTTTAATATTTTTAAATTTATTTCATGTTATATTCTAAAATATGCTTCTATATGTATAAATATAACTGTATATATATAAATATATATATATATATATATATATATATATATATATATATATATATATATATATGGTAATCCAAATATGACGCCTAGATTTGTGTTTTATTGAAAAGAAACTATACACATGTTTCCCTATACATCACCCTATACACATGTTTTTTTTAAAAAAAACATAAATTTAGGAATCACATATGGATGATCGTATATATAAAAAATCAGTGAAATAATAATTAGCAATATCGCTTGTAATGCAGAAGAACTGCGTTCGAATCTTAATCCAAGATATAAGGCAAGCGGTAATTTTTAGTCGAATTGAATGTAACCTACTTAAGGGAGTAAATCCTGAATAAAAAAAAGGTATGTGTATTCGTATACACATGCCAGAAGTGAAACTTCTTTTCAATAAAGTAATCAAAAGGTACACGGACAAGCGTTATTCTAAAACTCGTAGATGAACAAATTCTTCAGAATAAAGCAAGTAACAAAATGAAGAAATGTAGTAGGAAGAGAAGCGGCAAATACACGGGATAAAAATTTAAGCAGAAAATGATCAATGTTTTAAATAAATTAATTTTTTACAATTATTTCATATTAACACATCGTATGCGGACAACGCATCTCGATGATGTCTTTCACGCTGTAGTAATAGTATGCAAAAGACGTCGAGACTTTGTCCTTATACAATGTGTTAAGTAAGATTAATATTCATTTTCAAATTAAAACTTTTATAAAATTATGAATTATGAAAATTTATTCGTTTTCGTTTGGAATTTCTTCGATTTCCACTGCTTCCTCCGATGGTGACTGAGTAGGTATAAACGATACAATTGGTTTTTGATAAGTAAAATTTTTGCGCAATAGACTTTACCATCTTAATTTTTAATTACTATTATATTACTATTGTATAATATATAATATACAATTAGATCAATGTTTTAAAAATTAAACAATTAAATGAAATACTCACAAATAATTAAATACTTTAATATAACTTCAATAAATAGCATCTATTTAGATACTATTTATAGATAATTGATAATTTTATAACACCACATAAAATTCAATAAATCTTCAAAATGACACCTGAGAACAAAGAATTCATAATTATTTTGAGAATTTGTTACAAATAAAACAACAGATAACCTCAAAACTGTTATAGGTTTCGATAATATTTTAATACCACGTGTTTTTAATAGTATTTCTTTTATTTGATAAATAGATTAATCAAAATAATATTATAAAATACTATATACTGTATATGTTGGTATACGTGCCATTTCCCTCAATTTCGTGTTGTTTGCTAAATTTTTAAATACCGCGTGGATTTACTTGACGTTAATATTATGATGAGGTTATAAAAATTTATATACTTACCAAAAATATCAATTTTATCACATTGAATAACACTCTTATTTAAGCACAATTAACAACAACTAATTGTATATAAAAATTACTAAACAGAATAATGAAATCATTCAAATAGTAAAAATATGTGCTTGCATTAGAATAGCTGTGCTATCTAATCACATGTTAAAAGAGTGCGCATCATGATGGGCTTTTTCTCACTTTATCTACTTTTTCTTACTCTATCTACTTTTCGCTCTATCTACTTTTTCTCACTCTATCGTCTAAGCATTTATGCAAATTCAAATAAACCGCTAAATAACTTGAGCAAGTTGCGTAATGTAGGTCTCTATTTCCGCGTCAAGTAAAAATTTTACCCCAACGCCGCTAAAGAAGTTTCACTTCAAAAATACCATTACAAAGACAGTTCATCTCGCTAGAACAAAAGTTACAGATTTTACTCTCAGCTAAAAGCAAGCAATCTAAAATAACAATTTTTTGCAAAAAATAGAACATAGAACTCAAGATAATGCTGAAGAAAGTTCAGAGGATGAGGATATCTTGTCAAAAAGAAAACGTCCTCGGTTAATGGTACTTATTAATGATGACGAAGAAAACATTATTTAAAACATATTAATATGTAATACTTTTGATGAAAATTGCTTTAATAAATATATTTCTCATAATTATAAAAATATAATAGTATATTTTTCTAATTTTTGGTACCTAACTCCCTTTTTGCATCAGTTTTTTGTTTCGTATAACACGAATTTGCATAATACGGTATTTTTTAAGTAAGTAACACCTGTGTTATACGGGTGTTACCTATATATATATATATATATATATATATATATATATATATATATATATATATATATATATATTAGGTTGGCAAATATCTCCCTTCCGCCTTCTGGTCTTTTGAATTTCGCAGCTATGTACAAAAAAAAAACAAAAAACAAAAAAAAAGGGGAAGGGAGATACTTGCCAACCTAATATATATATATATATATATATTAGAGAAAAAAATATAAATTCATATCTATGGAATTGAAAATAAGGGCATTGAATAGCCGAAAATGAAAATTTTCAGAAGAGACCTTCATCGAGCAGTGAATAGAAAGAAGTTGGTGATTATAATGATAAAAATATGTACCAAAAGTTATACAAATTTAATAAACTTAAATTCTCTATTATGAAACTCAGGATATTATTTATATAAGAACGTATTTTAAACTCTAATTAAAAACAATCCGCAAATATTTTTTAAAAAATATTAAATCAGTCAGTTTTTTACTATGCCTATATTTACTTATCTAGAAGAATATTTTGAATTTTCAATAATTTCTTCATTCTTTTTATTTTTTTAACAAACGAGACATTATGTACATATGTTTTTACATTATGTACAATAATTCTCATTTGCTTCAATATTTAAGTATCGGTAATTGCAATATAAGTTATTTTTAATATATGTGTCCGTATGTAGATTGGCCCAAATGAGACTAAAGAGTTTAGATATACATCTACTTGCTTACTATTTTTTACTCTTCTTTACTCTTCAGTCTCATTAAGATTATATATATATATATATATATATATATATATATATATATATATATATACAGGAGGACCTCGTTTAGCGCTTAGAATGTTTTCCTAGACGATAAAGCACTAAATGAAACAGTGTTAAACGAGGTCATTTTAACACATAGTAAATAGGGAAAGGGGAATACGCAACCAAAAATAAACAAATTTTACTATAATTTTAAGTTATTTTTATTTTAATTTGCATAATAATATATATTACATAACACATCAACATATGCACACTGAAATTTAAAGTTCATTTTTGTGATGAAGGTCCTGGCTATTCTGAAATTCTTGATTTTTTGCGATGAAGTCATGTAGTGTCATTTGTCGCTTTCTTTTTCTCTCGTTAAACAAATGTCGGTAACAGGAGATCGCATCCAAAACACTTCGTCTTGCTTTTGCACTTCTTTCAAAATCTGGATCATTCGCTACAATTTGATCAACGATTTCAGTTATCATTGCCAAACTTTTACTAAAGAAATCTGTAGCAAGTTCTTTGGATTCTTCGTTTTCAGAATCACTATTTTCAAATTCTACATGAATTCCTTGTTCTGCCAGTTCTTGAAGGTCGTCATTGGTAAGACTCACACCTGAAACCTGGAGTAACTCCCTAATATCCGGCTCATCTACATTATTGTCTAATCCTGCTGTATTGATTAGGTTGACAATTTGGCCAATGCTAGATAGACTCTTCTCGTTGAGAATCCTTGAATACCTCCAGCCATACCTTCTTCCCACACTCCGTTCATGCATTTGTCAGTTAATTCTTGCCAAGCAAGGTCGATATTGCCTATGGTATTCATGATGTTATATTTTTTCCAAAATTGCACAATTGATTCTTTATTTTCGCCGTCTGTTTTATCAATAAGTTATTGAAATGTGCGACGAAGATATTATGTCTTAAAATTTGATAGGACCGAGACGACAGTTCGCCGCGTTACGAATCAGTAAATGCCACGATAATTTGAATCAGCGTAAATTTTGAGTTATTTTTAGGCTTCGAGTCGACCGCTTTATATCAAATGAACGTTAATCGAGAAAACGCTAAACAAGGTCTTACTGTATATATATATATATATATATATATATATATATATATATATATATATATATATATATATATATATATATATATATATATATATATATATTCAAGGTTGGATGAGATTGGCCAGCGAAAGGAAAGAATGAAAGAGGCTCGGAAAACTCTTCTTATTTTAATTATGACATTCGAAGAGGCTTTCGCCCAGCAGTGGGCTGATGTAGGCTATCAGTAGTAGTAGTAGTAGTAGTAGTATATATATATATATATATATATATATATATATATATATATATATATATATATATACAGTGAGAGAAATAAATGTCCATACATTTCGTAGCAAAAGTTTAAAACATCTGCCTCTTTCAATTAAACAATTTCAAGGATTACCATTATTTCAAGTATTTTTTTTCCAGTACAAACATCATTAACATACAAAATGAAAAATCAAATATGAGCATATGCTTTATAAGGGGAAAAGGTAACCATACGTCAAAAAAATGGAAGGAAATTCACAGTCGAATTATTTTGATTACAGCCAAATTGAATATTGTGTATGGTTTGTTAATTGACTTTCAATATTTTATGAAATCGTGTTGAAAATAAGTTGTATTTGGATATAATAGCTTTTCGGTTTTCGATATTCTAGTCTAATTCTTATTATCTTTCATCACACACGTTCCATAAAAGCTAAAAATACTTATTAGTAACAATTTCACTTTCCAGAACGAATTTGTGATGAATAATGCCTATTAAATCGTAAAAACAAATAAACATTTTCTCTACCTGCAACTTCTGAAAACTCAGTTTTCATATTTATTCTTATTTATAAGTCGATATAATCTTATGACTACTATACGAGTAAGTCGATAACATTTTTTAGTAGTAAGTTGAAATATTGTTTTAATTAAATAAAAGTAAATTTGTCAAGCACATTTTTTTGGTAAATAAGACATTATATATACTGAATCAATATAATCTATGAAAAATATTTTTGACATGCATTGATTTAAAAAAAATGTGATATTTTGAAGTACAATAGTTAACTTTTTATAATAATGAAAATATTAATGACTACCAATGATCATATACAATACAAACACTCACTCAAATATATATATATATATATATATATATATATATATATATATATATATATATATATATATATATATATAGGTAATTATGAAGGTACACAATTATAGGTTTTATATTTTGTAAATAAGAAACATGAAAGTTACATGTATAAACTTTCAAACAAACTTTTTTTATGAAAAGAATATATGTTTGAATTACATGTATCGATTAAATAAATTCTACGTACACAATATTAGCAGTTTCCTAGAAAAATGAATAATTTCTAAAGGTAATCAAACAGGGTAAGTTAAGTAACTTATATATTATGCAAAATAAACATTACATCATTAATGCTTTTGATAAGCATTTTGTTTTATTATTCAATAACCATATATATACATCTATTCACACACACACAAATATATATATACATATATATATATATATATATATATATATATATATACATATATATACATATAAAGAAAATTTTTAATTAAGTTATTTAAATCTATTTTTTGTTTATATATACAGTAGTCACAAAAGTGATCGTACGCTTAAAAAAAATGAATGTAACAATAGGTTTACAAAAAAAACATACAATTAGAGAATCAGTATCTGGAACAAGTGGACGAAATAATATACCTAGGGAAAACTATAAGATTCGATGGTGATTTATGGCCAGAAATCAAAACGAGAATCAGAGCTACATGGGCAACATTTGGGAGACTAAATAGTATAATGAAAAGCAATATACCAATCAATTTGAAAAGAAAGGCATATAACCAATGTGTACTACCGGCCTGTACGCATGGAGCAGAAACTTGGACTCTAAACATAAGAATGAAACAGAAACTGTTAACTGCCCAGAGAAGTATGGAAAGAATAATGTTAAGAATTACTAAACTGGACCGAAAAACAAGTAAATGGATAAGGGAACAAACAAAAGTAATTGATATAATAGAGCAAGTTAAATCGTTGAAATGGACATGAGCAGGACATATAGCGAGAAGAGAGGACAACAGATGGACGAAGATTGATACGGAATGGAGACCAAGAGATAAAAAGAGACCTAAAGGAAGGCCACATCAAAGATGGAGAGATGAAATTGTGAAGTATTGTGGAGGCCAAGGCTGGATGAGATTGGCCAGCGACAGGAAAGAATGGAAGAGGCTCGGAAAACTCTTCTTATTTTAATTATGACATTCGACGAGGCTTTCGCCCAGCAGTGGGCTGATGTGGGCTGTCAGTAGTAGTAGTAGTAGTAGTAGTAGTAGTAGTAGTAGTAGTAGTAGTAGTATATATATATATATATATATATATATATATATATATATATATATATATATATATATGTACAGTAATATCTCGATTAGTCCGGTTTCACTATAGTCCGGTTTGGAATTTCCAAAAAAGTTTGTACTTAAAAAAATCCTACTAAAAAGTTTTTCTTCAAAATAATCCCAAAAAATTAATACATAAAATTATTTTCATACGCAAATTTTCAAGTTTTCCCCGATATTATAAAAACATAATAAAAAAGAAAACCGAAATCGTACATGCACATTATGCGCAGTTCTAGTTTTGTGATCTTTTTTCTTTTTCTATTAGTTTCCGATTCGCAACTCTAGAATAAAGTCGATTTTTTAATAATAAAATTTTAATAACCCATTTGAAAATGAATTCAAAAGGTATTTAAAATGAATGTATAAACCCTAATTTTGTTTCGTTGATATATACAAACATTTGAATATATTACCCTCGTTTCATTTACTGAAAAACAGGGAATAAAATTTGTTTGGAACCAATTTACGTTTTTTGTATTTAGTTAATGTTTCGATTAGTCCGGTTTCAAATAGTCCGACTAATCAGTGGAACCGATTAGCTGGACTATGCGAGGTATTCCTGTATATATATATATATATATATATATATATATATATATATATATATATATATATATATGTATATTTAAGAGTATATATAACAAATAATATGTGTTGCTAGAATATTTTATTTAATTATTGTTATTATTATATAAATAGTTTAGTATTTTTCGCATGTGTTTATTAAATAGTCAAATACAAATGAGAAAAATCAATGTAACGACTTAATTAAAATAACGTTTTATTTTTATTTATGCTATAAAAATGACACGTGTATATTAGATCACGGTTTATATAGATAACATTTCATGCGTAGTTTTTTCAATATAATGGAATAAACCAATTTATTTTATATTGTTATATGAAGTAAAAACCGCATATTTATGTTCAACAGACTGTCAGATAAAAACTAATACATATATTGAAATAATCGTTAGGAAAAAATATATATAAAACAATCTGTTTATATAGAATTCCTGTATAATAATATACAATACCAATTGTGTTGTAGAACTCATTTCCTCTATAGTACAGTTAAAGCTGAAATCACCGATCCATATAAAAGAACACGATAGGTGCATATTATGAAAATCATTACGGCACAAAAGTATTTCGTGTATTTTTATGTAAATATCCACGGAAAGCCGTCACATCACGCGACTATCGCCCGAAGTTGACTTGTCAAGGGTCGTACAAGGGCATTTCAACCCCTCAATAACTACTCATATACACGTTGATTCATTCAAGAGACGCTTAATGAACATTTCTTTACTTTGTGTGTGTGTGTTTTTTAGCCAAGTTTTTAATTTTTTTATTTTTTAGTAATTTTTCAACACACCTACATATATATATATATATATATATATATATATATATATATATATATATATATATATATCTATATAAACTGTTTCATTTTATAGTCAAAGAGAAATACACTATACATAGTAAAAATAAAACATGTTCTTTTTATTACGTGTCTGCTGATAAATTGTTTTTCAAGCACGTATGAATTGAATTATAAATTATTTTCAAATCAATTCATTTTTTCAAAGCAATATAGAAAGCACGTTATGGTTTAAAGCTATTTATTTTCTATTAATATTAATTTTAATCATTTTAAATTTATTAAAACTTGATATTATATATATACAAGTAACCCCCGTATAACACGCCATTCTTACAACATGGTTTCTCTCTAATACGGTTCGAGAATTGGGAAAAATCCCCGTATAACGCGGCATTCTTACAAGACGGTTTGAGAATTGTGGAATAGAACTTAAGTTTCTAGGAGGAGATAGTTTTGATGATATAAATCCTGAAAATATTCAAGAATTACTGGTGGAACAAAAGGCAGATAAAACAAATTTGGTGGAAATGGCATCTGAAATAAACCAAATTAATTCAGAGAATGGAAATGCAGAAATTCAAAATTTTACTCTAAAAAGCATTAGAAAAGAAGTGCAGTAATACCTCGCATAGTCCGGCTTCGATTAGTCTGGTTTCACTATAGTCCTGTCTGAAATTTCCAGAAAAAAATTATGCGCATCGCATGTGCAGTTCTAGTTTTGTGGCCTTTTTTCTTTTTCTATTAGTTTTCGATTCGCAACACTAGAGTGAAGTCGATTTTTTGCTAATAAAATTTTAATAACTCATTTGTAAATATATTTAAAATAAATGTATAAACCCCTGATTTTGTTTTGTTGATAATTACAAACATTTGAATATATTACCCTCGTTTTATTTACTAAAAAACAGGAAAAAAATTGTTTGGACCCAATTAACGTTTTTTGTATTTAGTTAGTGTTTCGATTAGTTCAGTTTCAAATATTCCAACTAATCAGTGGAAACGATTAGCCGGACTATGCGAGGTATTCCTGTATACTTATCCGAACAATTGGAGTTCTGTTTTATAAATGTAGATTCTTCCAATGAAAAATATACAAAATTTAAGAGAGAATTCACAAGTACTTAACTCCATAGAACGAAATTTATAATGATCTCTCGATTAATAGCAAGCTAATGAAAAAGCATTTTTTCCAAAGAGTAAAATATGAAAATCAAGATGTTGCAGAAGAAAGCTTATAAGATAACTGTATTTTTCCAGAAAAAATCCCTCGTTTAATGGTGCTTAGCAGTGATGAACAAAAAAACATTATATAATATTAATATGTAATACTTTATATCAATGTTTATTTCAACAAACATTTTTCTCTTAGATATATATAGAAAATAGTATAGATTTTTTTTTAATTTCTAGAACTAAACCCTGTTTTTTGTACTAGTTCTTTTTTTCATATAACACGAATTTACACAACACGGCATTTTTTAAGAATCTAATGACCATGTTATAAGGGGGTTACCTGTATATTAATATATATATATATATATATATGTAATTATGTATATGGATAATACAGTGAGGGAAGTCTTTATTCACCTCATTGATTTTTGAAAAGTAACGATTTTTTGTTTCGATTTATTGATATTGTAGATATAATTTTTAAAGGTATATTAAATATTAACAATTTAAAACATTTCCTTTCAAAATTGTCGTTATTTGTGAACTTGAAACAAATAATCGACAATATTTGAAGTATTTATAATAAAAAAGTAATTTACTACATTACGAGGTCAGACAATTAAGTAATGCGACAAAATTCAAAAATCGAGTATATTTAAAAATTAAGGTACATCACTGCGATCCCCTTCAAAGCATCTATACACTTAAGCGAGTTTTGCTTTTCGTACAATTATGGAACACTTCTTGTGGGACCTCTAAAGTACCCTCGTCACAGATTCTTGGATATCTTTCAAAATGTCGACCTTTGAAGAAATATGGGAGAATAGGAAAAGTCGCAGGGTGACATTCCGGTGAATAGGTATTGTGGTAACGTTGCGATGCCTTTACGCCAATAAAGAGACACTGAACGCACTGTGACAGGGAGCATTGTCGTGATGCAGAAAATTGGACGCACTCTGAGCACTTTTTCGTAAAAGCACATTGCGGTAGAATACTTGATTTACGGTTTATCCAGGTGGTACGAACTCTTTGTGAACCACCCCTTTGCTGTCGAAAAAGCAAATCAACATGGTTTTCACTTTGGACTTGCTCATTCTCGCCTTCTTTGGCCTTGGTGCTCCAGGGGACAGCCACTGTTGGCTTTGTCGTTTAGTTTCGGGGTTATATTGAAAGAACCAACTTTCATCACCAGTAATTCAAAGGATTGTCAACCTGCTCGAGACAATCTTGAACGATGTTCATTCAAATTTTCGTGACATGCACTGTTGTTACAAAACACTAAACAGCTGGCGAAGAAATTCGTACGAGGGTATTTGCTATTACGGGGGCGGAGTTACAGGTTCGCAGTGTTACTACAGGCCGAGAAAAAAAATCGGTCGCATTACTTAATTGTCTGACCTCGTATATCTAAATGCTTTATACAGGATCTTTTAATAAAGGCGCTCGATATTTAAAATTGAACAAAAAGAGTTGTATGTAAGGTATGGCGGAAATCGTTATCGCGGATTAAAGTACATTTAATACCTTTATGTTTTAAAAATAATATTGTTCAAATGGCCTCCACGGCTTCGTTTACAGGAATCAATTCAAGAGATCCAATTTTAGATGACTCTTCTATATAAATCGAGTTGGATTTCAACAATGGCTTGAATGACGTTCTCCAGGTCGTCAATTGTTACTGGTTTATTGACATAGACCAAAGACTTAAAATAACCTCAAAGAAAAAAGTCTAATGCCATTAAGTCACACGATCTTGGCAGCTAGTTGACATCACCTCTTTTCGAAATAACGCGACCTGAAAACTTTTCCCTCAATAACGCCGTTGTGTCACCTGACTTATCCAAATCCATCCTTGTGTAATTTCAGCATGCCCAGCATTGTATTGATGCAGAAAGGACATATTTTAAATAAATATTTAAATTTTTGGCACAAAAATAAAATGTTTTTTTTTTATTATTTGATTTGAAATTGTGCCGAATTCACTTTCACATAAATTATTTATCACCTCGACATTCCAATATATTATTAAGTATTTAATAATTACTTATTGTTGAATTTATATGTTTATAACAATGATATGCTGATACGCATTTCAATGGAAATGTTGTTATCATCTGAGCACAATCTGTCAAACCATTTTTCGCTCATTTTCAATATTCATGTTTTGACACACGTGTACAGGTTTTCATAAAGTATCCGTTAACGTGCTTATCTCTCATTCGAAATTCCTTTAATACTTATAATTGTATTTCAATGAATAAAGTATTGAAAATAGTGTTACTCTTACTTGAAATTCAGCCAAAATATCTAAAGGAAAGAAACTACAGTTGAAGAGCGACAAATAATATTAAAATTAGTTAATCAAAAGAAGTCTTACACAGAAATAGCAAAAATTATTAATAGAAGTTTTCAATATGACAATATAAGTGTTGTTAAGCGATTTTATGGGCAAGAAATCCTATAGAGTGACAGAAGAAGCGGTCATCCACTAAAGCTGTATGATAAAGAACGACATAAAATCATCGGTATCGTAAAATCGAATCTCAAAATTATATCCTTCGAGATAGTAGCACATCTATTAGATCATTATAAAAAAGAAGTAAATCCAATAACTATACGCAGAGTTCTTAGAAATGATGTTTATAATTGTAGAAATGCAAGAAGGAACCCGTACATTGGTAAAGAAAATAGAAAAAACGATTATTTTTTACAAAAGAATGCATTAATAACGATAATGAGTTTTGGAAAAAAATATTATTTTTCGATGAAAGCAAATTTAATATCTTTTACTCGAACGGTAAAATTAAGGTACGGCAACAAGCCCAACAAATTTACATATAGCAATTAAACATGGGGGTAGTGGAGTCATTTTTTGTGGATATATGTCAGCTTCTAGTGTTAGAAATTTGGTGTTTATAGATATTTTATGAATAAACACGTTTATTTAAATATTTTAAAGGAAAATCTCTGTAAAACCGTTCAAAAATTAGACCTAGGTAAAAATTTATTTTCAATAAAACAATGATTTGAAACATACAGCTTATATAGTTTAACGAAGGATAATTTTTAATACTCCTCATAACACATCAATGTCAATACCACCCCAATTTCCTGATTTAAATCTTATCAAGAATCTTTGGACACATCTGGGAAAGTAAAGAAGAAGATATCATGTATTCAACATAACACTCTTAAAGAATATAATATTAAAAGAATGAAAAAATAGACTCTACCTTAACTCAAAATTTAGTGTATTCGATGCCTAAAATACTATTAGCCCTGATTTAATGCAAAGGATGTTCAATAAAATGTTAGTATACTTTTTAAATTTAGTTTTTCTCCTGTGTCAATACTGTTGTTTAACAAATATTTAAATAAAGAACTTATTTTTAAAGTATTATCATTATTTTTTTGGATATTATTTATGTACCATTTCTACAACAATAAAAGTATGTTACTTTAAAAACTTTTACATTTTTTTCTAAATACATAAAAATATTTAGAAACTTTATGACCGTAATAATGCTGTGCTTATAGTTTTATTCAGCACTGTATATAATATATATATATATATATATATATATATATATATATATATGTTCATTTTTGGTATTATAATAATTTTAAAATTATCTCAGTTGAAAATAATATTTTAAACCAAATCGCACAAAAATAATATATGCCGTCAGTTTGGAACACAATGTTATTTTTTTATTTCATACGGAAGCGATAAAAAATACTTCATACGACAATCAAGAATTGTAAATTATGTAAATCATAAATATATTTTAATGTTTACATAATACTTTCCATACAACTTTGATAAAAAAAATTAGAGTGTTTTTGTGTATTAGAATACATTAGATACAAGGATTATGAATATTTTATCATAAATTGATAAATGAGGTCTATGCATTACATTACCGCGCTTTATAGTCAAAGAAAATTGAATTGTACCGTTCAAAAGAATATAATTTCGCTGATTAATGTGCTATAACAATATTGATTTATGTTCACCACATTTTGAAATAAAACAGCAGAAAATTTCATGTGACCTTCTATTTTCATATACTATAGAATAATTATTAAATTTTTGAATTCATTCTTGATTTTTTATACAATATATTTTTTAACTTCAATATTGATTATTTATACTTTCAAAAATAACAATATTATCTACACTCTGTCTATTGTATTTAAGTATAATATATATATATATATATATATATATATATATGTATATATATATATATATATATATATATATAATTTTATTTACTTATATAACTAATTACAATTTATCTTCTTCACTAGTTATGAAATAAACAAATATTACTATAAAATCCATTAATTACTACGATCGAATAAAAGTAATTAAAAAAATATAACCTCAAAAAATATGTAATTATTGTTATTTAATTTTTCACTTCAGACGAAATGAAACACAAGTAATTACGCGATCGAATAAGTATTTAGTGATGTAAATTTTATCGAAATATAATTTCAAGTTAAAAACAATGCTCTACATGCATTTCATTTTCTGATCCATTAATCACAATTCTGACGTTTTAATCATTAACTCATATAAAAACAGGAATATCATAATCCTTATCGAGTCAAGACATCGATAAAATATTCTATTTAACTAATTCAAAAGTGTATTTTATAATTAACCAGTTCTATGATTTATATATACAATATATAAATTGTATATTGATTTTTACCAAATTAAGTTTCAGATTTTAATATTTTTTTTACCTTTTATGATTATTAATATGAATATATATATATATATATATATATATATATATATATATATATATTTAAAGGTATGATAAAGGTATTTTTAGTTTAGATAGAACTTTCGATAGGACATTCGATAGGAATTCAATTTAAAATTCAATCACACTTAAAAAACAGCCTATATATTGGGTTGAACAACAATTTTGATTTGAACAACAATTTTGTTCAAATCAAACTCAAATATTAAGAAGTAATATTAGTGCGCCCAAATTGACAGTAGAAAAAATATTAATAGAAGCCACACTAACAGGAAGAAAAAATAGCTAATCGCAACAAAAGGTTGTTTTTAGAAAAATGTTAATATCTATTCTAATCATATATATGTATTCTAATTTTCCAATAACTTTCTACTTTTTTGCTACTTAATAATGCTATCGATACAAAATTTCATCGATCTTTCTTTGAAAAACACCTTAATATATTTTTTGTAATTTTCAAAAATTAAAACTCGTTACCTGGTAAATTATTTTGAAGAGACGAGAATAAATGGTAAATGAAAGTACTATATCTAATTTTTTAGAACCAATTATCTAAATACTTGCTAAAAAAATTTGTAACAGAATTCCCTTCTAATTCCATCAAACATAAATTATGTCCTTTTTAGATATAACCTTACTTTCCATTGAGGTAATGGATATTTGCGTTGCTTACTTCCGTTTATATTGTTTAAACTATCCATTTCTTGTCACATATCACTAATCTCTTTAGAAGAAGATCGTTTTTGTTACATCTGAAGAGTGAATCACCGTCAGGAACGTGGCCTCATTATGTTTTTTTGATCAATTAACGCAGTACACAACTATCATATCGATTCACATAACCTAACGTTTTCAATGTCTTGACAATTGACATATCATATATATATATATATATATATATATATATATATATATATATATATATATATATATATATATATATATATATATATATATATATATATATATATATATATATATATATATATATATATATATATATATATATATATATATATATATATATATATATATATATATATATATATAAATTAACATTTACCAGATTAACAGTAATACATTATTTTATATACGTGTCTGTCCACATGCCGGCACGGAAAATTCTCCGGACACGGTGCCGACTCGTGAGCAGACGTATATATGAAAATAATGTAATACTGTTAATCCGGTGAATTTATCGGAACAAAAATTCTTGTCATGGACAAGCAGTCTAAGTGTTTTAACAATGTCTCTTATGGTATTACACTGGTTATTTTTTAATCAAAATGGTGATTTAGTTACTATTTCTGAACTTAACACATTTAGCCTATTTTTTCTGTCATTGCATGGTCTCCATTTATTGAATAATTGTTTCTGTGCATTTCCGTAACGTTTATGTCTCTTCAGAAAGAGCATTACGTGGTGAAAATGCATTATTGATCGTTCATTTTTGATTTTGGACAACACAAATTTAATTGATCAATATGAAGATTTTTCATTTTAATTGTGTTAATTTTTTTGTCCCAACTGGTGATATGGTATAAGATTTGCAGGTTAGAAATCACATACGTTATCACAAATTGCTACTAGTCATCTATTGGAAATATTATTTAAAATCATACGTATATATATATATATATATATATATATATATATATATATATATACATACATACATACATACATACATATACACTCGTTCCTCAATTTACGCGGGACTTTTTTTACGCGGTATTGATTTACGCGGCACTTTTTATACGCGATCAGATAGATTTCATTTTATATAATTTTTCATGGAATTTATTATATATCAGAGTGACGCAAATTCTTACTTGAACGTATAAAAGCCGATATAAATATATAAAAGGTTGATTGTTTTGAATTACAGTAGCGATAGTGACACCGAATAAAATTTATCTACTTTTATTTTCTAAAACGTCATTATTTTTTTCTTAAGTTATGTGAAATAAATATGTTTCTACAACTTTACTAGCTTTTATTTCCAATATTTTTTGTATTGTACTGACAGACTCAATTTACGCGATTTTCATTCACGTAAAACAAATCCACGTGGAACGGATACTCCGCGTAAATTGAGGGACGGGTGTATATATATATATATATATATATATATATATATATATATATATATATATATATATATATATACTTTTAATTATAAAATGAATTTATAGAAATAATAATATTTCATAAAACAATGAAATATTTTAAAATATAGAAATACAAGTTTTAATAATATTTTTATATAAAATGCTTTTTCAAGCGTAATAGAAATTTAAATTGACTTCAATTTAAATTTCTTTCATGCTTAAAAATCATTCTTTATATCATATTAAATAACTTTTATAAAAATATCATTTTGGGTACTAACATAAAATATGTACTTATGTTTTTTAATGAACTAATTATTTTCAGAAGATTGTTTAATAATCACTTATTTTTACTAACGCATATTCTCATTCCCACGCAAACATCTGCAATAAAATATTAGGTTGTCACCTAAGTCTTGGTGTTTTTTGCGAATAGTTTTAGAAAAAGAAAAAGAAAACACGCAACATTTTTAATGAATTATATATTTTCCTTCATTTTCTCCAACCTTTCTCCATCTTTCAATTAATTTTTTAATACTCATTTAAAAAAATGGTATTAAAACCAATAAATTCTTCAATATCATTTTTATGTCTTCTTTCGTTCAGTAAATTTTTACATTTAAAAATGTTATAGAGATCTAAATAGATAATAATCACTCGATAATATGTCCGGAGAATATTCGGTACTGTGTCCGGGGGGTGAGATAGAAGTTTCCAAGTAAATTCATTTATTTTTTCAATTGTCTTTTTTGAAACGCGGGAGCGAGCATTATCTTGATGTAAAATTACTCTTTTTCGATTTAAAATCGCAGGTCTTTTTATAGCCAAAACCTCTTTCAAACGATCTAACTGTGCACAATAGACGTCTGTTGTGATAGTCTGCCCATAATCCAATAATTGAAAATAAATTACGCCCCTCATATCCAACTAAATTAGATATGAGGAATTAGATATTGGAAATTCAAATACAAAGAAATAAAAATAAAAAAAATAACAACTCTATCTAGGACAACTCATTGGAGGAACAATTATAAATAAAGTGAACATGAGAAAAAAATAAGATCAATTCAATTCAGTGAAAAATCGTATTATAAAGTATTATAATATATTTCAAAAAAAAAGATTTTGATCCGCGAATTCTACTTGTTCTCACTAATGACAATGAAACACGAATTTTAAAATCCCGAATAATTCAATGGCTCTAGACAACACAGAGCAACAAGGAAAGATCAATGTTAAGATCAATACATAGATAAAAGAAGAGAAATAAATGGATCAAAAAGAAAATCAAAGTTACTGATGTTGTAACAAAAGCAAAAGATTAAAATTGAAATGGATTAGTCATATAATAAGAAGTAAAATTAGGATGGACATTCATTCAGTAGTTGAAATAAAAAGGGTGATGTTAACAATATATATATATATATATATATATATATATATATATATATATATATATATATATATATATATATATGTATATGTAGGGTGTTTTTTAAGCGTAATAGAACTTTAAATTGAATCCTTATCAAAAGTTCTATCTGACCTAAAAACTCCCTTTTTATGTATGTGTATATATATATATATATATATATATATATAGGTGTTTTTAAGTTAGATAGAACTTTCGATAGAGATTCAATTTAAGGTTCTATCACTCTTAAAAAACATCTTATATATGTATCAAAGAGATATGATGAGATAGATAAAATTGTATAAATATTCAGTGTTTCTTTTAGAGTTAACAATGAACTAATTTTCATTTTCATTTAGTTTTAAGGTGTTATTGTGTAATCTGTTATATTATATATATATATATATATATATATATATATATATATATATATATATATATCGTTAAAGTACTAATTATTCATCAGATTAAACTAATTTATATACGATTGTAATTGAATACGAACTAACCAAACAAATAATTAAAACATTAAATATACAGAGGAAATTTAAACATAAATTTGTAAAAAAAAATATCGATAGCTTATTTTTAACTACAACCCCACACCACGCCACTGTTTATAAATGCTAGCTTAATGTTATACAAATTTTTCAGATATACAGTGGCTTACAGATACTTCTATTTATATAGTGTAACTATATTTATAATAAAATAGATAATATTTAAATAAATATGCTCGGAACAGAAAGTTAGTTTTAAAATTATTGTGAAAAATCTTTGATTGACTTTTTTTCATTCATATATTCAACGGAAAGTAATATTGCATTGTACAAGAGTTTCATTTATTTGAAGTTATTTTAAAGTTGAATTTTTTTCTATTATTATTTTTAAAATACTGCTTTGTTTTATATATGCAATAAAATTCATTTAATGGTCAATTTATTTTCAATAATTAATCGCCATTGAATGATATAAAAAAAGTATATTTAAACGTATTTATACTTTTTAAAATTAGTGGTCTTGTATAATTTCTCTAAAATATTTTTTTAATGTGCATACTGATTTTTTTGATGTGCATACTGTGCATATATATATATATATATATATATATATATATATATATATATATATATACATAATTGGGCTAAATGAGACTGAAGGGTTTAGACATATATTTATTTGCTTGCTGTCATTTACTATTCTTTACTATCCTTCAGTCTCATTTGAGTTGCTCTATAAAATGCATTCAAAAATATATACAATTATATAGGGTCATACAAATGTGACGTCTAGATTTGTGTTTTATTAAAAAGGAACATGTGTATAGAAAAACATGTGAATAGTTTCTTTTGTTTCATTTTAACGAAACGCAATCTAGAAGTCACATTTAGATAACTCTATATATTTTACTATTATTTTTGATTATATAATATTAAGAAAAACAATTGTACGATAATTGTAATGATCAGCATAGTTGCTTTCTAAATAGTTGATTTGAGATCGATTCCTAGCTATCGTATATTGCAAAAATTATATTTTATCATAATATAAATTTACTATAATTATACTTACTATAAGTTACAAAAATTATAAACTATTAATATCAGTTCCATATTGACCAATATTTTATAATTACCCATGTAATAATTTCTTTTCATTTATATAGAATGGTCAAATGAGACAGAAGGGTTAGACATACATTTACTTGCTTACTATCTTTTACTATACTTTAGTCTCATTTGAGCCACTATATATTTAATTACACACAATAAATTAAATAAGAAATGATAAATGTCGGTGTAAAATAGAAGGTAAAGATATTGAATCTTTAGAATTAGAAAGTTTTCAAAGGTCCATGTTCAATTGTGAATAGAGGCTGATGATGATAATTACAATGTGTAAACATATATATATATATATATATATATATATATATATATATATATATATGTGTGTGTGTGTGTGTGTGTGTGTGTGTAATTGTATGTAATTATTTAAGTTATAAATCAATTTCAAAAGATTTGAAAAAAATGACTTATTCTTTAGTTTATAATTTTTGTATACGTGTTGTTTTTTTTCTGTTACATTTTTTAAAGAAGAACATAAATTTTATACATAATGTACTTAAATGGGAATATAAATATAATAAAATTATTTTTCTCTAGAAATGTTTTTAAGTGATAGCTATTGTTACTAAAGCACACACATATATGTATATAAACACATTTATTATATATATATATATATATATATATATATATATATATATATAATTTATTCAATTGTTTAAAATTTAATATTATATATATATATATA
>CP092088.1:13502506-13632506 GCA_029203775.1 Neoneuromus ignobilis | reverse complement strand
AACGCAGAATTATGATATGACACAGAAAGAAATCCAAAAATAAATATAAAAAGAAATTTGTTAGATTGAAATAAAAGAAAAAGGAACTGAATTATTCAGATTGGGCAGTTTTGAAAGAGAACTTTGCTCATTAGTAAATCAAAAGAAGTTGATGTTGCTGGCATATAATTTATACTACAAAAAATATCAAACTTTTGCGTATTCGTACATAAATCTTCACTATGTTCAATAGTTTTTCTGTATATTTTATTTGAATTAAACTTTGATCTTTTTGTCTAAAATACTTATTATCAATTGGATTTTAATTCCTACCTTATTATTAATTTTTCATCAATATTTATAGTACAATATGATATTATCAAAATAAACTGGATTATTTTTTGAGAATATAAATTGAATAATTAATGATAATAATGTTTCTCGCATCAGTATTGTATTCGAAGGTCAGTTAATAAACAGACCATTCAAAAATTATATGAAAAAATTCATTCAAGTGATAAAATTTTTTCTAATAAATTCCTAATAAGACCAAATATGCTTCCATTAAAAATAACTATTTTTTAAAAAAATCAAAATTACGATATTAATTTCTAAACACTTGAATTTATTTTCTTTGACTAAATCTACTGCTTCAAATTATTAGAAAAATTGTAAATTTGGGTCATTTTCTATTACACAAACGATTGAGACTAAAAAATTGTAACCTCTTGAAATTTGATATGTATTATCACTCGTAGTTATTTTGAAAATTCCTTAAATCGAACAGTTACTTGCAATATAAAATGATTTTTATAATATTTTTAAAATATCTAGATAATGGCTGAATGATAAATAAGTCTCAAAACACACGCATATATTAATGTAACAGCAACAAAAAGTTATCATAATTGTATAGATATCTGTCGAAATAATCATTCATTATTTCTTTCTTAACATGAACGAAATATGCAAAAAATAATTGTCATCAAATAGAAGATATGCATGAGAAATTTAACAGAAAATAACCAGAATTAGAAAACAGGCACGGTCACATGCTTTTATATGTCAATCTTTAGAAAGTTCATTTTATTAAAAAATCAGCCACTCCTAATCCGGCCAGTGGTAATCCGGTCCCATCGCTAAAGCGATTGTAATTTCTTCTGTATTTTCTTATCTTTAATCAATTCATTCATAACTATTGATAAACTCTTACTTTTTATTTTTTAAGTATAAAGTATATGCAATATGTATCTGCAAGCATGTGTTTGTGTTTATTTGTCTTTTAATTATATCACCCTTAAGTGAGGAGATATTATTTATTTTTTTATAACATGGTTTGTATATTAAATTCATATCCTCTTAAAAAGAAAAATAAATAAATTGCCTTATTTCCATTGCATATTTTTTTTAGAACAAAAGTATTTGAAGTTTTAACAGTTTGTAAGTTCTATTTGAGATTAATTTAAAATCTGCATATATTACATTTTTGTGTTTCTTATTGTGTTTTGGTTTTATATATTTGTTCCTATATACTGATGTTGTGCTCATGTTTTACTATTGTATAAGGTTTTCCAATAAGAATTTCAGAACTTTGGCAGTTGATGGCAACCATGTTTGATTTTTTAAAGCTCATTTTTACATTTCAACTCAGTATAGTTTGGCAAATTATTATAGAACGTTTAACACTTCAACAACGCTTAGAAATTGTAAAAACTTCAATGGACTTATTGAAGCAAGAGTTTAATAAGTCCATTATTTCACGAAATGGACCCATCAATTGACCACCAAGATCATATGATCTAACTTTATCGGATTATTTTCTGTTGTGTTATGTGAAAATATTGGCTTATATACCACAAACAACAGAATTATTAAAAATAAACATTAAACGTTTAATTCATGAAGTTAGACCACAATTATATGAAAGAATAACTAAAAATTGGACTAAACGAATGCACTATGTTAATCGAAGTCGTGGTGGTCATATAAGTAAAATCGTGTTCCTTCATTAATGCCATAAAATATGCTTTTAAAAAAACTAATTAATTAAATACTTTTTGTTTTATTTCCATTTAAACTTCTGAAGCGCTTATTGGAAAACCCTATATTTTACAAATATTATTTTCGAAAACGTAAAAGACTGAACTCGAGGTTGTTGAGTAGTTGCCTAAGTTCATTACACGTAATTTATTTTTAAAAATTTTGGATTAACTGTATGTATTAATCTAACCATTGGTAATCTAGCAAACTTACTAATCCGTAACCCATAGGTTTGAACGATGGAAGATTAGTAATGGTCCACTGTTTATAATTATTGTTTAAAATATTTCATTATACAATTTAGTGAAATTATAATCTCTTATATCTTAAGTTATGCAAAAATCATATAAATGTTGTGTTTATTTTACATTTTTACACATTAATATTCTTTTTTAAAGAAGCAGACGTATGTATTGAAACCAAAAAAATCTTAGTAATAGCAATAAATAATTTAAAAAACTATTTCTACAACAAAAAATGCATGATTATTGTAGTAGTATAGAGTATTTGCATTTATTTGTAAATAAATTAGAAATTAAAACAATTTTCCTAGATATAAATATAAAATCTAATTTAATTTACGCCTCCGCCACTGATCATAAACCTTAAAGTTTAATGTCGTGCGTGTTAGTCAGTGGTGGAATAAGATCGTTTAGAAAGATATCAACTGTTTTCGGTGCATGAAAAAACAACATCGACGCTACACACAAGTTCTTTTATGTAAAAATATTGATTTTTGTGCCGAGCTTAAACTAATTTTAGTCTCACAGCGTGTTGAAAACTCAAAGTCAGACGTAAGTCGACGTTTAGGTATATAACTAATGGAAACTAAAATTCTTGTAGAAACATTCAGTTTTTTGTTTAAATAAATTCCAATTATATATATATATATATATATATATATATATAAATCACGAATTTTACGACAATAAAAATAATATTAATATCAAATTAAAAAGGCAGTGAACTGAATTCGTGCCATGAAAATTAAATATATCCATTTACGTTTTCTTTATTATAAGTTTTGATAATTTAAATTACATTTTTTAAAATTATATATATATATATATATATATATATATATATATATATATATATATATATATATATATATATATATATATATATATATATATATATATATATATATATATATATATATATATATATATATATATATATATATATATATATATATATAAGAATATATATATATATATTTATATATATATATGTATATTAAAATACATATATATATATATATGTTTATATATATATATATATATATATATATATATATATATATATATATATATATATATATATATATATATATATATATATATATATATATATATATATATATATATATATATATATATATATATATATATATGTGTGTGTGTGTGTGTGTGTGTGTGTTTAGATTTGTGAATGTATGTAAAAGTATGTGTGTGTCACAGGTTCTCCTCCAACACATGTTTTTAATAAAACACGTTAAGAAAATTGCGAAAACCCTTGTACTGAATTGCGGAAACCCTTCTACAACATTAGATAACACGATTTTTATTATAGAAAATATATCAGAAAATTATAAAATAGTAAATACATGTAACCTCCTTATAATACAGTTGTTACGTTCCTAAAAAATGCCGTGTTGTGCGAATCCGTGTTATACAAAAAACCCTTAACTACATTACATAACACGATTTTTATTATAGAAAATATATCAGAAAATTATAAAATAGTAAATACATGTAACCTCCATGTAATACAGTTATTACGTTGCTAAAAATGCCGTGTAATGCGAATCTGTGTTATACGAAACAAAGTACTAATGAAAAAAAGGGAGTTAGGTACCAAAAATTAGAAAAGCATATTGTTATATTTTTATAGTTAGCAGAAATATATTTATTAAAGCAATTCTCATCAAAAGTATTACATATAAATATGTATTAAATAATGTTTTCTTCGTCATCACTAATAAGCACCATTAACCGAGGACGTTTTCTTTTTGACAAGATATCGTCATTCTCTGAACGTTCTTCAGCATTATCTGGAGTTCTATGCTCTACTTTTTGCAATAAATCTGTTATTTTAGATTGCTTGCTTTTAGCTGAGAGTAAAATCTGTAATTTTTGTTCTAGTGACATGAAATGACTTTGTAAAGGTATTTTTTTTATTTCCGCTAGACATAGTTCTGGGCTACAAATTAATCCACAAAAATGAAAAACATAATTACCATTTCTAAAAAAGGTTGAATAATACGCACCCGAAAATTTTAATCCATGTATAATGTAGTAAAAAGAAAAACACAAAGTTTTAAAATGTACTTAATACTCCACGAACAAAATGGATTTCAAATTCCAATAAATTTCAAAATTCTGCAGGCAAATCTGATACGACATACACGCTCAAATGAAAAATTTCGAATGAGATATCTTGTATACTTAAAAGCTCTTATTTCGTTCCGTGTTGTACGGGGATATCCCTAATTTTGAATTTTGTTTTTAAAAACTTTAAGCGTTGTATCGGGATTTATCTAACTCTTAAACCATGTTTGTGTAAAATCGTGTTCTAGGTTGCCGTGTTTTATGAGGGGTTTCCCCAATTCTTGAACCATATTAAAGCGAAACCCTGTTATACAGGGGTTACCTGTAATTATAAAATAATAAGAATTAGCTTTTAGTCTCATATAACACGGTTTCACACTACTTGATATTTTCTAGAAACCTATCTACCGTGTTATAGGAGGGTTACTTATATATATATATATATATATAATTATTTTTTATACACTACTGGATGAAAGTCTGCTCCAAAATGTTCCTCTTCGACCAATTTATTGTCATTCTCTTTCAGCCCATCTTGACAAATTTTCTTACATCTCTGTCCTATTTATCCACTGGTATCTTCCTGACCTGTTTTATATATTTGGGTTTTCAATCAATATTTTTCCATTATCCATCGGTAATATTCTCTTCTTGCTTTATGATCGACCATTTTTATTTTAAATTCTTCACTTTTACCCTAACATCTATAATTGTTATTTTCTTACCAATTCATTCAATTCTCTTTCTATTTCTACACATTATTCCTAATCTGTATCTTTGCATACTTGGTAAATTAATAAATTTTACTAGGATTTAAAACCCATGTTTTACTGCTATAAATATCGACAAAAAGATCTTTTTTCTTTAAATATGAAAGATTATTAGTCTTTAAAATATTAGAATTTCTTCCAAATTAACACAATTTCATTTTTTTTTTCACATCCACTTCATTCGAAGTGTTTTTCCCTTTAGTGTTGATGAGTTGTTCCAAATATACATAATTTTCAACTTCTCCTATTTCTTTTCCTTCTAGTTCGATTCTTCCTAGGTCTGAAAATTCATTGAATATTACTTTTGTCTTGTCGATGTATTGTATTTTTACTATTACATCCAAAACTTTTCTTTTTTCAAGTTCTTTAATTTATCTTCCTATCTTTTCATGTTATTCCTAACATATATATATATATATATATATATATATATATATATATAGAGAGATAGATAGATAGATAGATAGATAGATAGATATATAGATAGATAGATAGATAGATAGATAGATAGATAGAATGGCCCATATGTGATTGAACGATAATAAAAAAAAGTATATAATAGTAAGCAAGTAAATGTAAGTCTAACCTTTTACTATCATTTGTGCCACCCTATACATACATATATACTCGTATGTGTGAGTATAGTGTGTTTTAATGGGTGTGTGTATGTATATACAATAATTCACAGCTTATTTGATTCAAGCAAGATAAATAATATTTCAGTTCCGATATAATACAATATTTATAGTATACAAGTGTTTTTATCTATAGCAATTGTAAGTAACTAATATATTAGATAAAAAAAAATGTAATAAAATGACTTCTATAATATGTATTTCAACTTAAAAGATACACTGCTTATTATATATATATATATATATATATATATATATATATATATATATATATATATAGTGTTTATCAATAAGCGCTTCAGAAATTTAAATAAAAATAAAACAAAATGTATTTAATTCATTAGTTAATCATTTATTTTAATTTTTAAGAATATTCTACGGAAGTGGTCACCAAAGTGGTCGATATCGACCCCTGAGGGTCAATATCGACCACTTCAAAAAATAATCGATTATTGGAGATTTATCCGTGCTAGAGGGTCGATAGAAAAATTAATTAAAATTGATTGAAAAATTCATAAAAATATTATTTTAAAATTGTTATTACATATATTAATAAATGTAAAATTGTAAAATAAATGCATAAAAATAGTAAAAGCTTTTTTTGTTTGTAACACATAAATAAACCACTAAAAATAAATTTTGTAGGGGTCGATAAGAGGTTTCGAAGATTTTTTGGGGATCGATAATTAAAAAAGTTTGGCTAATTCTATTTTACGGCATTAATGATGGAACACAATTTCACTCATATGATCACCACAACTTCGCTTGACATAGTACATTTGTTCAGTCCAATTTTTTGTCACTCTTTCACATAATTGTAGTCCAATTTCATGAATTATACTTCAATGTTTATTTTTAATGCTTATGTTGTTTGTGGTTTATCAACATAACCCAATGGTTCACATAACCCCACATTATATAATCCAATAGAATTAAATCACATAATTTTGGTGGTCAATTGATAGGTCCATTTCGTTAAATAATGAACTCATTAAACTTTTGTTTCAATAAGTCTATTGAAATTTTTACAAATTGTAAGGTTGCTTAATCATTAAACGTTCTATGGTAATTTGTCCAACTATACTGAGTTGAAATGTCAAAATGAGCTTAAAAAATATTCAAACATGGCTGCAACCAGCTGCCAAAATTCTGACATTCTTATATGAAAACGCTATATATAGACATATATATATATATATATATATATATATATATATATATATATATATATATATAACCAAACGTAATAAAAACTTAAAAAAAAAACAATAATTACACCACTACACTACCAGCCTTATGTTTGACAGTAGGTTTTATGTTTTTGATATCGAGCTCCGTTTTCTTTGTTCTCCAAATAAGAGAGGGACCATCCGAACCAAACACGTTAAACTAGCTCTTATATGTGAAAATAACTTTTTACTAAAGTGAAATATTTTTGCCTATGTGTTCCTTGGCAAAAATAAGCGTTTTTCACAGTTTGTCTTATTTATGTACAGCTTTCTTACATCGTACACATGCATTATACGTTCTTAAGACTTTACAGCAAGTTTCAGCATAAATATTTTTGTTGAAATATTTATTGAACACTGTTGTAATATTTTCAATGCAATTATATGGACTTTTTTTAATTTCACGAACTAAAAAATGTTCTTTTTGCTCTGATATTACTCTTGGGCATCGTTTATGATGACTGTTGCTATTAAGAAAGCCATCTCTTTTATTTTTTTTGTAATATTATATATTAAACTGTAGACATACTTATTCCTATTATTTTTCCAATTTCTAAATAAGATTTGTCTTATTCATGAAACTTTGAACACAATTTCGCGTTCTTTAATACTTGTTTCACAACTTTTGCATCCCATTTTGAAAAAACGCGTTTTCTGAACCAATTCACTGTTTTAAATGTTATATATTAAAATTGATATATGGTACACTGTACAATATTATAAAAATAGGGAAATACTCAATATGAACTAGGCAAATTACTGAAAATATCTGATTTCAGTTTAATGGACTCTAATTTACGTGTCTTTAAAGTAAAAAAAATATATATTAACCATTTAAACTCAAATGTCACGCTGGAGGTGACAACACAAATTTTCTAAATAAACTCATATGTCACCTCTGAGGTGACAACACGGGAGGAAGGGAAACAACAGTTTATTTTTGTGAAACGTGCAAAAGATATCCTTTCCTGCATGTTGCGGTTGCTCTAAGATTACCATACTTTAAAAAAAATTCAGAAATAAATTATATAACAATAAATAAAACAAAAACAATAAATGTTACTGCTGTATATAATCTAACCTTATTTACCAAAAAAATAAATACAAGTAGACACGTAACAAAATTGAAAAAAAATCCAATTCAAAAGGTTAAACAACAGTTACTCAAATTAATCGAAATTTTGCAATTTTGTTGTATATACATATATATGTTTATAGACAAAAAAAAATGATTAGCAATATTTTAAATATATTTATTTGAAAAAGAAACATTTTTTTGTATAGAGTACGAATAGTTTATTTGATCACTGTACATATATATATATATATATATATATATATATATATATATATATATATATATATATATATATATATAAAGATTAATGCTGCAAAACTATTTATATCATAATTAGCAAAGAATAGAATATAATTAAAATAATTTAGCAACTATGACAAAATTATTAATTGTATATTCGTGCGAAAATCATCATATACAATAAGAATGTTAATATTTTTTTTAATCATTTATATATATAATCTCAATAAATATTTAAATTTTCATTGCTTAAATTTATGCTGAATAAATAAAAAGAATTAATATTTATTATATTTTTTGTAGTATAAAGTACTTTATTAATTTTCTGTTTGTAACGAATACAAGAATAAATTAAATTGGTTATAACTCACAACATTTTTCGCATTCGGTAAAAATCATTATAAATTAGGAGTTTGTGTGCAAAAAGAGAAATGGGACGTATGCAAAAGAAACGTATATTAATTCCAATGTTATCAGCGTAAGTATGTTCATGTGAACATGAAACAAAGAAAATATATATTATTACAAATTACCCGTTTGCGGGACGAGGCCAGCAATCGAAGAAAATTATCTCGGAAGCGGAAAACAAATTCAGCCATAATGCTTTATTGATCATACAAAACTTGTTTCTATAAAACTTATAGACACTGAACACGTTGTGCAGGGGCTGGGGGCGAGGTGTAAGTAGCCAGTTGGTATCGTTACGACAATGTGGGTTACAAACAAACCGGTTCGAACCGGTTTTCCACAATCAATGCTTGTTCCATTTTTGTTTGTATCGCGTTGCCATGGTGATTTTACCACGCGATTCTCGACTGTTGATGACTGCACGCGCAGACGAATGTCGTTCCGACATTATTGTAGGTATGAATGGCGAGCTGTGATTGGACGTACGAATTGCTGATTTGAAATTTATTGCCAATTTTATAACTGACGTGTTAAATGGACAGTATTTGTATATAGTTTCGAGTCAATTGTTTTCTACTAGCACGCTGTTAATGTTGGGAAATGTTAATGAATCCAATTAAAAAATAAACGGTAACAATTATCGTTACGTACATATATCTCCACTGAATTAAAACAACGAAAGGGAATATTATTCTTAGTAGTTTTTTAACCAATTAGCGGCCATTGTCCTATTTATAAATTTATAAAATGCTTTTTCATTGAATAAAATCATTCCAGTAATATAACCTAAAAAAACATTCTTTATATATATATATATATCTATATATATATCTATATATATGTAGATATATATATATACAGTGAGACAAAATGAAATTCATACAGAGTTATGTTTCCGATAATTTTACACATATATTTTAATATTACACATATATTTAATAACAATTTTCTTTATTTCTTTTGCTTAAGTTCTTTATTAGGGTTATTTTTATTAAATTTGAAAATGTCAATCGTAAATTAATACTTCTACTCCAGAAAAAATAACCATTTCTGAAAAATGAACAAAAAATACATCAAAATGAAACTCGTACAACGAATTATTCTCGCTTGAAAACTGCTGTGTTAAGAAAGTATACTTTTCACATATGTGTTTGGTCACTTTAGTTACAAAAAAAACCTATTGTTAAGTTATTTGTAATCATTTTGTAAAAAATATAATTTGGATTTTCACTTTGAGTAGACAAAGGAGATAATCATCGACGGACGAGCGAAAGCTAATGATTTTTCATTACAAAAATGGAAAAATTCTACGAGAAATTGGAAAAATAGTTAATAGAAGCCACACTACAGGGCAATCTGTAATAAAAAGATTTAAAAATGGCCAAAATGTTGACAATAAAGTCAATAGAGACCACAAGATTTTTAATGACTATGATGAGCGTTAAATTCTACGAAAAATTAAAGAAAATTTGAAAATTAGCGCACCCAAATTGACTTTAGAAGTTAAAAAGTATCTAAATAAAAAATCAAGCCCCAAAAAAATTCGTAATATACTAATTAAAAATGGGTTTCATGCTCGTATTGCCAGGAAGAAACATTTCATAAATCTAGCTAATCGCAACAAAAGGTTAAGCTTCGTTTGGGAACATATTAATAAGAGTTTTGATTATTGAAAAGATGTTTTGTTTATGGACGAAAGCAAATATAATTTATTTGGATCCAATGGGAGAATTAATGTATGGCAGAAACCAAATATAGAAATGTCTTTAAAACACTTCCGTCCTACAGTCAAACATGGGAGCGGACATGTTATGATATGGGAATGTATGTCTACGAGAGGGGTTGGTAATTTAATTTTATAGATGGCATTATAAATAAAAATGTTTATATTGATCTATTAAGGAAAAAAATTCAAAGCCAGTGCTCAAAAACTTGAGATTTTACAAACATTTAATTTTTATCAGGACAACGACCCCAAACACAAAACTTATAAAACACATAGTTGATTGTTATATAACTGCCCCAAAGTACTGGAAACCCCATCATAATCACCTGATATAAATGTGATTGAAAATCTATGGAATCACTTAGAAGTTGCCATTAGAACATACACTATTAGTAATAAAAATGATTTAAAAAAGTGTTATTAGAAGAATGGGAAAAATGATCTAGCTTATTGTGAAAAATTAGTTAAATCCATCCTGAATGGTTTAAAGGCTATAAAAATTAATACAGGCTACTATATTAAGTACTAAAATAATTTAATCGATTGTACATTTTAATTTAATAAATAATTTGTTAGTTGTATGAGTTTCATTTTGATGTGCTTTTGAATGATTTTTCAGAATTCGTACTTTTTTTGGTCTTTAAGTATTATTTGATGATTTATTTATTTTTATATGATAAAAATATCCTTAATAAACAATTTAAATCGAATATAAAAGGATTTTTTTATTTAAAAATTTATATACAAAAATTTATTGAACATAATACTGTATGAATTTCACTTTGACTTACTGTATATATATATATATATATATATATATATATATATATATATATATATATATATATATATATACATTAGGTGTACTCATAAGTAAAGTCGTTTTTTCAGTATCAAAACTGCACTCAAATAATATTTTACTTCAAAATCATTCTCATTTTACAAAAAGGGAATAGAAAATTTGTTAGAGATAGGCGAAGATTGTCAATAACGATGGAGATTATATTTTAGATAAACTGTATTAACTCTTAAATAAAATAAAATTTTGTACAGTATCAAAAAACGACATTACTTATGGGTACACCTAATAAAAAAATGTTTTTTAGGTTAGATATAACTTTCGATAAGGATTCAATTTAAAATTCTATCATGCTTAAAAATACACCTATATAATTTGATTGTTATCATTACCGTCTAATTCACGATTTGATCTATGCATTAAAACAGTTATAAAATTTAACACAAATGATTTTTTACCACATGTTATAAAATGTTCAATAATCACTTATTATTCGCTTATTATGGCTTTGACAATGATGACTTCGCCATCGAAATTCCTAACCTATAATTGTTATAATCAACAGAATGAACAATAAGTAATTATTGAACACTTTATAACATATTAGAATGTTGAGAATGAAAATTCATTTGTGTTAAAGTAAATTTGCTACAATTTCGAAACAAACAGTTATAAGTTCTTTTAATTATTTCCTAGTAGATGACAGTACAGTATTAAAATTTGGCACATTAAACATTTTACGGTCTGTAACATATGTAATTGTGTTCAGCACCTTGTAATATTATTATCATTATTTAGTCTAGAAGTAATATGCATTATTTATATTATATTTACATTCAAGATGTTTTATTTGTACTTTAAAATAAATAATTGTTTAGAAATTGCTTCTATGATTATCCATACAAAATCAGTGTTACGGTCATTGTTTTAAAAATGGGACGCAAGTTTTGTTATACAAGATTGCCAAAAATATATTTATTTAAGGATTCTAATCCGAATTTAAGAGCTGTAGGAAATAATTATATCAATCCTTTAATTAAAAATGATTGCGAAATAATTATAGATTTTAATAAATTAACTCATTTAGGATTTATATTTTTGCTATTTTCATACAGTAAATATAAAATATACATTTTAAAGGTACTGGTAACCCCCATATAACACGGCACTTCTATAACACGGTTTTGCTTTAACACGGTTCGAGAATAGGGGAAAACCCTCATACAACACGGCAACCTAAAACATAGTTTTACTCTAACATGGTTTGAGAATTAGATAAATCCCCGTACAACACTTAAAGTTTTTAAGAACAAAATTCGAAATTAGGGAAATCCCCGTACAACACAGAATGAAATAAGAGCTTTTAAGTGCACAAGATATTTTATTGGAAATTTTTCATTTGAGCGTATATGTCGTATCAGATTTGTCTGCAGAATTTTGAAATTTATTAGAATTTGAAATCCATTTTGTTCGTGGAGTATTAGGTAAATTTTATAACTTTGCGTTTTTCTTTTTACTACATTATATATAGATTAAAAATTTTCGGATTCGTATTATTTAATCTTTTTTAGAAATAGGAATTATGGTTTTCATTTTTGTGAATTAATTTGTAGCCCTGAACGGTGTCTGGCGGAAATAAAAAATACCTTTACATTTCATCTCGCTAGAACAAAAATTACAGATTTTACTCTCAGCTAAAAGCAAGCAAACTAAAATAACAGATTTTTTGCAAAAAGTAGAGCATAGAACTCAAGATAATGCTGAAGAACGTTCAGAGAATGACGATATCTTGTCAAAAAGAAAACGTCCTCAGTTAATGGTGCTTATTAGTGATGACGAAGAAAACATTCTTTAATACATATTAATATGTAATATTTTTGATGAGAATTGCTTTAACAAATATATTTATGCTAATTATAAAAATATAATAGTATGTTTTTCTAATTTTCGGAACCTAACTTCCTTTTTTGCATTAGTTCTTTGTTTTGTATAACACGGATTCGCATAACACGGCATTTTTTAGGAACGTAACAACCATGTTATACAGGGGTTACCTGTATTAGAACAGTATATATTTTATTGAATATTAAATTTTCAATTCAAATCATTTTGAGATATGCTAAATATTATTATTTTTAAATGAAACATAATTGAATGTTTTTATATTCATTGTAATTAAAAAATATATAATAAAAAAAATATTTATTCCTATAAATTTAACTAATTTTACTCGTTTATTATATTTTTCCACAACAAATCCATCTTCAAGTATGTATGTATTTTGCATATCTTGGTACCTAAAGAGAGATTCATAACGGCAATCGGTCTTTGTAAAATATAAAATCAGTTACCAGTAATGAAAAATATAAGAAAACATTACAACAATTAGAAAAAATAATTTACAGTTTATTCATTTTTTGCTTATTTATTTGTGATATTTAATATTAAAAATTAAAGAAAATATATTTAATTTCAATATTTTATATCGTAATATCAATAAAATTATAATTTACACATTTTTATATTAATATTTTTTGCGCTATAAATATAGATAATCCACCAAATAAAAGCTGATTTTCCAGTTTATGATCGTTTTAGAAATTTATTAAATTTCAGACCGTAATATAGATTTAAAATGTCATATTTATGATTTATTACGAGATTTATTTTAACGATATAAGTTTATAACAATTTTTCTTTTCGATGCCAAAATGTGTTTTCTTTTATATTCTATTTTTTCTTATGTAAACATAACATATAAAATAATTTATATAAAATTGAAATTGGCAGAAAAAATAGAAATATTTATACTATTGCATCATTTGGAGATAATAATTAATTATTATTAAAAATTTCTATTCAATCGCACATAGATGAAGAAACTTATTAATTTCAAATATATGGTGGCCTAAATAAGACTAAAAGATAATAAATGATAAAAAGTAATTGTGTGTTTAAACCCTTCAGTCTAATTTGGACCACCCTATATGAAAACACGTTAATTTAGAACATTTCTCTTAATTAAATAAATGTAATAATATTTTTTAAATGTAATCATGAATGAATGTTATGATTGATTAAAAAAAGTATTAAATTTAATTCTTATTTCACTTTTTATTAAAATTTTCTAAATATTGTAATTTCCACATCATAACTAACTTTGTCCATCAATATTTATATAATAAAATAACTTAAAACACATTTGCTATAATAATAATATTTTTTTATGATGTTTAATTTCTTACTAATAACTATTTATTTATATATATTTATTTCCGAACTCGATCCCATTTATAATCAATTTTGATTATAAATAAATATATTCTTATTTATCTAAATATTTATATTTTTTATTGTCTTATATAGACCACAATTTGATAACAAATATTTTTTTTAATATTTAATACTTCTTCCTTTTAAAAAGTATTATTCGTAATTATTTCTATTCTGTTTTTTCAAAAATAATTTCCATACATAGTAACTCTATTAAAATGAAATTAATGAACACCCACATTGTCACTTAAATTCATTTAATAGATCAACATGCAATATATAATTTTGTTTGTGTACACAGTGTTTCTTTCATACAATTTTATCGAACATAATTAAAAAATTGTATATAATTTTCATTACTTTACTCATTTTATGAATCAATAAAATAATAATAAAGGCACAAACAAACGCCTGAAGTATAGAACACACTTGCGCATGCTTTAAAATATTTAATTCATATTTAATTAACTGCAAAATGGCATAATATTATCATATCAGTACATAACAATCATAATATCGTCATTAAAAATTAATAAAATCTTATAATTAATATTATTTTTGATTATTCAATATGTTCGTTCTTAAAAAAACCTTAATTTTATATGGTACCATTCCAAATATATATATATATATATATATATATATATATATATATATGTGTGTGTGTGTGTGTGTGTGTGTGTGTGTATGTGTGTGTGTGTGTATGTGTGTGTGTGTGTGTGTGTGTGTGTATGTGTATGTATCTAATGTTCTAATGCATATATATATATATATATATATATATATATATATATATATATATATATATATATATTATACATATGTATATATGTGTGTATAAGAATTCGTGTATGATATTAATATAATTTTTGCTTAAGTACAATTGAAAAATCGATACTAACGACCATACAGAAAATCAATGTTGTCTATTTTCTGCGAATCCAATCAGTAATTACTTTATTTAATAAAATTTTTAAATAATTTATACAATACATCATATAACAAATAAAAAAATGAATTTTATTTAAATAAGTAACCATTAAATGGAAATACAACAAAAAGTATTTAATTAATTATTTTTTTTATTTTCAAGCATATTCTATGGCATTAATGATTATAAAAAATTTCACTCATATGACCACCACGACTTTTCATGGCATAATGCATTCGTTTAGTCCAATTTTTAGTCACTCTTTCACATAATTGTTGTGTAATTTCATAAATTACACCTTCAGTGTTCATTTTTAATGCTTCTGTTGTTTGTGGTTTATCAGCATAAACCAATGATTTTACATAACCCCACAGAAAATAATCCAATGGAATTAAACCACATGTTCTTGGTGGCCAATTGATGGGTCCATTTCGTAAAAAATGTACTCATTAAACTCTTGTTTCGATAAGTCTATTGAAGTTTTTACAATTTCTAAGCGTTGTTGAAGTATTAAACGTTTTATGATAATCTTCCAAACTATATTGAGTTGACATATCAAAATGAGCTTAAAAAAATTTTCAAATATAGCTGCTGTCAGCTGTCAAAATTCTGACATTATTATTAGAAAACCGTATATATAGGATTACCCAAATTAGATTGAATAATATAAACCAGAACTAAAGTATATATCCTTTAGTGTCATTTGGGGCATCATTTATATATATATGTATAAGTCCATCATATATATATATATATATATATTATATATATATATATATCCTATTAGTTTCAAAAATATATTGAGAGCATCCATATTTTTATATAGCTTTACTGAAATGGATATGTAAAAAAGTAATAGTTAAAATGAAGACATTTAAATACACGAATAACTAATATTATTTCAGTTATATAAAAATATAAATATGAAAATTATATCTTTAAATAAAAAAAGATATTTTAAACTTAGTTATATTTCTCTCTTGTTATGCTCCTTGAATATAAAGCGGTAACATATTAATTTTTTTGAGGTTTTTGGTCTTCCTTTTTCCAAATAAAAAATATATAAATACATTTTATCCATACTAATTTTATAAAACATTTTGTGAGGTTCATTTGAACCTCATCCAACAAAGTTTACAATTTCTCCGTGTATTTTTTTCTGTTTAAAGAACAAATCATACAAAAAATCAAGATGCATCATATATGGATATCGTTTGGAAGAAATGAATGACCCGACAGTAAAAAGTCAATAACACTGATTGAACAATCCTTAACCACATCAGTAGCTTAATATTGCGATTTTGTCCGGTACACATAAATGATAATATATAAATATTATCAAAAGAAATATTTGTGCGATAGCATTGTACAGCAAAACTGTTTTTGTTTATTTTATATCAAAATAGAACTCTATTGAAATTGTGATTGTAACTATAAAGAGAAGGTGTCTATAGCTCATTAAAATTACCGTTAACTTAATTTTTTTAAAAAGTGGGCTTATACCACTTTCAAAAAAACCAGTTCATATATTTATATATGTATGAGTACCTAAATGGATACGATATTTAAAAGTGTCTTAAATAACAAATAAAATCGATGTAATGGACATGAACAAGACACAGTAAAAAGAAAAGATAATAAATGGATATAAATTATTATGAAATGACGACCAATAGACCAAAAAAGACCAAGAAAAAACTTTATCAAAGATGGAAAAATGAAATTGTAAATATATAGTGGAGGTAAGGGTTGGATGAGATTATTTTAGGATAGGAAATAATGGAAAATTGATTGAAGAAAAAATATTTAAGAGAACCTGATGACATTCAAGAAGGCTTTCATTTTGAAATGGGTTGATATAATATTTTACAATGATAATAATGGTTATATATGTATATATATGTATATATATATATATATATATATATATATATAAATTTCATATAAAATTCTTTTTATTCTATTGATAAAAAATAAATTTTACTTTTACGCAAAATTTGAAATATCGTATACAAAAAATATATTTAATTAATTTAGAAATATTTTGTTGAGCATGATATTTATTACTATTTTTTAATATTTAAATTATTAATTACTGATTAATTCCACTTATTTTTGTAGAACGCTAAAGTTTTCATCTTTTTTATTGTTATTTTAAAACTGAAATAGTTTTAATCAGAAAATATTCTAGTCTTTTCTACTTTGTTTGTTTTTTTCAAGCAAAAGATATATACTATTGTAAAATAAGTCCTCATCCTTTAAGGGGGCATTTTAGTCTAGTCGCACGAATTTTAGGTGTCTTTTCGGGCGCTATAAAAAAACAACAAATATTTTTACTATCCATTTTTTATCAGTTATTTATTGACATTTTAAGAGTATAAAAAAGTATTATTAAAAACAAAAAATTCAAAATTGAAAAAGGTACAGGCTGGCAAAGTGGGGGCTCGAAAAAAAAATTGTCTCCTGGCTGACGTGTTCCAACCCTTCCGGTCATCTGAAACAAAAAAAAAATTTGAAATTATTTAAAAAGAAGGTTGTAGTAGTATCCCCGCTTAGGAAAATTTAAAAAAAAATTAGTAAAATGGCGGCAGTGTGAAAAAACAGTCATTTTTTGCCCTATTTTTTTCAACTTTCGGAATTTTTTAAAAATAGTAAAAAACAAAATTTTCAAAAAATCTTAGGCGGAGGCAATTACTATTATATTGTGAAGCTCTGTACCAATTTTCAAGTAAATTGATCCATTAAAACTTGAGATATCACGTCAATCGTGTCAAAAAAGTAGTTTCGAGAAAAACGCGTTTAAAGTTGATTCGTTCCGGCCAGACCGGATTGGTTGGCGCGTTACAAAAATAGCTATAAGTCCAAAAATAATTCGAATTTCGAAAAATCCTCTTAAGGACATATTCTTAAAGGTCTAAACTTTAAAAATATGCAAAAAAAATCATTTTTTTCGAAATTATAGACTAGAATACCCCCTTAACTAAATAAAATCGTCAATCCATTTCCATACTTGCTAAAAATTACTGGATCGTATATATGAAAATCCATGTTGCATTAAACGAGACAACTAAAAATCAAATTAATCAATTTCTGAAGAGTACACCGTGTAGAAGAAGACCTCCTATTAAAGCACTGTTAGTTTTTACCAGGTCAACAATGCAACATATTCCCTACTATTATAGTAGATAAGAATGATTTTGTTTTCTACTTTTATAGAATGAGTCTGTTTTTAAATAAGAACCTTGTTCAATCACCTTGGCTGTTCACTGTACCAATCTGGGTTAATTAATTGAACGGGTTGAAATAACTCATAATAAATAATTTCAGGCATAACCCACCCAATCCACAGGAATACCTTATTCCAGTGAATAATTCATTTGTGGCATTGAAATCGTGGTTCTGTTTGTACTTATTCCAATTTTTAATTCGAGATTTTCGTGTTTAATGTATTTATTTTTTGTCCTCAGTCACTATTCGATACAAAAACTCTTTTTTTAAGTAGCGAAATGTTTATCAATTTAACAATGACACTTTCTGGCAGCTCATGTGAAACATATTTTTTTTTTTTGTTTTTCTTCGTTTCACTCAAAGCCGTACAAAAATTGTATCAAATCTTTCTGAGGCAGAAAACAATTCCATCTCATATGACCACTCAGAATGCTCTTTATTTTTCAAATCGAAGTCATTATTTTAAATTTTCTGAAACCACTTATCTCATTACTACAAAGTTAACATTATAAGTTTGATAAATGATTCTGATGGGTTCTACAGAAATTTCATACTGATTAAATAAAATTGATATCAGTGAAAAATATGCATCTTATTTACATCCATTTTTAAATAAACTAAGAATATATTTGTGTTAAGATTAAAAATCTATCATGAGTCAAGTTGGGAAAAAAATCATCAGCATAATTTTAATTCCATCGATAGTTTCATGTTCCTAACGGAAAAAATAATAGTTTCATAATATTATATCTAAAAAATGTTTCAAAACAAATTTCCATAACAAGAAATATTCACGATTTTAAATTTTAAGTTTGAAAAAATAAATATTAAAAATTCCCTCATGTCCGCTTGACAAACATTATTAAATTTATTAGTGTTTATTTTAATCAATAAAATTTATTTTAAGAAACATGTAGTATTTTAAAGTTTTTCTAAAAATAGAACATTTCTATATAAAGATTTAATTGCTTCTATCTCGAATATAAACTATTAATTAAATGATAGTATCAGAAAGGTTGTTTGAAACTAAATTTTATCTACAAAAGATATCTTATTTACCTATAATAAATTAGTGAAATCATATCAACAATGAATCCTTTTATTGGGATTGATTTCTTTATCTTTATTGATTAAATACTTACATACATACATATCAAGAATAGTAAATGATAGTAAAGAAGTAAATATATGTCTTAACCCTTCAGTCTTATTTGTGGCACTTTATATATATACACATTCACCTATTACTGAATTGTTTTTAAATTATATTTTTTCTAAATACCTTGAAAAATAAAAATAAATGTTTCTAGGCAAAACTCAAAAAAAAATCGAAAATAAATTCAATTGTCCATCACTAATTCAGATATAATTTCCGCGATTGTAATTCCTTGTATATTTTCTTATCTTTATTCAATGCATTTAAAACTAGTGCTTAAGCCTTTTTTCTATTTTATCACATATATGTTATGTGTATCTACATGTGTTTATTTTTTGTATTGAAGAATTCTTTCACATTAAGTGAAAAGGTATTACTTATTTTTTTATATCATGATTTCTGTATTGGATTCGTATTCGATAAAAAAGAGGAAAAAAACTTCACATAATGCCGTTACATATTTCTTTTCGATTAAAAGTGTTTGAAATTTTAATAGTTTATGAAGTCTTTTTAAGATAAAATAGATTGAATATCTGCATGTGCTGCATACATTTTTGTTTGTTATTTTTGTGTTATTATGTTGTGATTTTATATTAATATAACACACACGTTTTATAATTGCATTTTTTAAAATATTATTTTCAGCAATGTAAAAGGTTAAACAAACTCAAGGTCATTGGGTCATTATCTGAATTTATTGTACCCGATTTATTCTTGAAAATATTATATTAACTATTGAATAAACTGTATGTGTTAATATAACCACCGGTAATCCGGTAAACACATTAACCCGGCATCTTGTAAATTCCAACAATGCTAGATTTGTAATGGTCGTCTGTACTAACAAAGGTTCAATAATAATAGAGTCATAATTAGTATGTTGATTGGTTTTACTAAAACTAAATTACCAAATTTTGATTCAATACGAAAATTTTATTGTCGTAAATAAATTTCTATATTTAATCTTATCTTTATTTTTATCTTTGTCTTATATCAATTTTATTATTCGTAATAAAAAATAGCCATTACATTCTCTATTCAACTTTAATCTTTGCCATTTAAAAATACATTTCAGTTTTTTTCGTAGAACTCCTTAATTGCCATATGTATATTTCCGAATTTATGAAAGTTCATGAAACTATTTAAATAAAAATTCATAAATAATATTATTTAGTTCATTGAACTTGTCATTTACTACTCTATATACTAACTTGCCATCTGTAGATTATTCATTAAATCACATAGCGCATATTCAAACCATCTTTTTATTTCAGGTCACTAGTTTAATGTTAGAGGCGGAACGCCGTAAACTGGTTGTACTACAACGTGATCTGCAGGTCGCTCTAGCGGAAGGTGGTTCAATTAAAGCGAAAGAACATCAAAAACAAGAACTATTGTTGGCAATATCGTAAGTATTTGAAAACATATTAGCGAACGTCTAAATATTTAATTCTACAATAATATGTTCTGTTTTCCAGTCGAATTCAATCACAGTATGATCATTTAGAGAAAGAATATAAGCAATATGCATTGGGTGCCTTCTTGTCTGCAAACACACGAGGATCTGGAAAAGTGAGTGATTTAACTTTTATTGTTATCAGAATTTGTGTTATTTACATTATCTTGTTTGAATGTGTAATCCCTTGCAATATTCATCATTTTATAAAAATAAATATTTATTCACTTTTAATATCCCCTCAAAGTCAAAATATAAATATACTTTTATTCCCTATTATAATATTATATATTATTCTAACTACAGTGAGTCAAAGTGAAACTCATACAGAGTTATATTTCTAATAACTTTACACATATATTTTAATATAATAACAATTTTCTTTATTTTTTTTGCTTAATTTCTGTATTAGGGTTATTTTTATTATATTTGAAAATTTCAATCGTAAATTAATACTTTTACTCCAGAAAAAGTAACAATTTCTGAAAAATGAATAAAAAATACATCAAAATGAAACTCATACAACCAATTATTCTCGCTTGAAAACTTCTGTGTTAAGAAAGTATACTCTTCAAATATGTGTATGGCCACTTTGGTTATAAAAAAGAACCTATTGTTAAGTCGTTTATAATCATTTTGTAAAAAAAAGAAGTTGGATTTTCACTTTGATTAGACAAAGAGGACAATCATCGACGGACGAGCGAAAGCTAATAATTTTTCATTACAAAAATGCAAAAACTCTACGGGAAATTGAGAAAATAGTTAATAAAAACCACGCTTCAATGCAATCTGTAATGAAAAGATTTAAAAACGACCAAAATGTTGACAATAAAATCAGAAAGAGTCTCCACAAGATTTTTAATGACCATGACGAGTGTTGGATTCTACGAAACATTAAAGAAAATTCGAAAATTAGCGCGCCCAAATTGACTTGAGAAGTTCAAAAGTATCCAAATAAAAAAGTAACCGCCCAAACAATTCGCAATATACTAAATAAAAATGGGTTTCATGCTCCTATTGCCAGGAAAAAAAATTTCATAAATCTAGCTAATTGCAACAAAAGGTTAAGCTTCGTTTGAAAACATATTAATAAGAGTTTTGATTATTGGAAAGATGTTTTATTTACGGACGAAAGCAAATATAATTTATTTGGATCCAATGGGAGAATTCATGTATGGCAGAAACCAAATATAGAAATGTCTTTAAAACACTTCCGTCCTACAGTCAAACATGGGAGCGGACATGTTATGGTATGAGGATGTATGTCTGCGAGAGGGGTTGGTAATTTAATTTTATAGATGGCATTATAAATAAAAATGTTTATATTGATCTATTAAGAAAAAATTTGAAAGACAGTGCTCAAAGACTTGAGATTTTACAAACATTTAATTTTTGTCAGGACAATGACCCCAAACACAAAGCTTATTAAACACGTAGTTGGTTGTTATATAACTGCCCCAAAGTACTGGAAACACCACCATAATCACCTGATATAAATATGAAATAAAATCTATGGTATCACTTAGAAGTTGCCATTAGAACACACACTATTATTAATAACAATGATTTAAAAAAGCGTTATTAGAGGAATGGGGAAAAATTGATCTAGCTTATTGTGAAAAATTAGTTAAATCCATCCTGAATCGTTTAAAGACTATAAAAATTAATAAAAGCTACTCTACTAAGTACTAAAATAATTCAATCCATTGTAAATTTTAATTTAATAAATAATTTGTTAGTTGTATGTGTTTCATTTTGATGTATTTTTTGTTAATTTTTCGGAAATTGTTACTTTTTCTGAAGTAAAAGTATTAATTTACGATTGAAATTTTCAAATATAATAAAAATAACCTTAATAAAGAAATTAAGCAAAAAAAAATAAAAAAAATTGTTATTATATTAAAATATATGTGTAAAATTATTGTAAACATAACTCTGTATGAGTTTCACTTTGACTCACTGTAGTTACATAATTTAATTTTAAATGCAGTATTAACTGATTAAAATAATTTATAATATAAATAAAACTTACCAATAATTTTGTTTCGTATTAGATAATTTTCAATACATGTAAAATTTTGTAAGCATTGTATATACGATATATAAATTAATCACTTACTATAACTTACAATGTTTTATAAAAGTCTTTAAAAGTAGGTTATTGTTAATTTTGTAACTAATACTAATTACGACCACTCTAATGATGATCATGGTCATCAAAAAACGCAATAAGAAATGAAATGAACAATAAGTGATTTTTGAATACTTTTGTAAGTTTTTGTCGTTATTAGAATAAGTGACTGCGTGTTCAGATGAAATTTCCACAAAACCAAAACAAATAATGATATAAAATGATTACAACATATTTCACACAAATGGATTATCACCCCTAATACTAAAAGGTATTAGAAAGTATTCAATAAGTACTTACTTTTTTATAATAATTTAAGTTAATGCGCATTTCGATAGCGATCATTTCAGAGCGTTGTGTTATAAAATCTTTTATAATACAACAATATTAATTTTTAATAGTTCTGTTATTTGTGGTTTATCAGCATAAACCAATGATTTCACATAACCTCATAAAAAATAATCCAATAGAGTTAAATCACATGATGTTGGTGACTAATTGACGGGTCAATTTCGTGAAATAATGGACTTATTAAAATTTTGTTTCAATATGTCTATTGAAGTGTTAAACGTTCCATGATAATTTGCCAAACTATACTGAATTAAAATGTCAAAATGAGCTTTAAAAAAAAGTAAACATGGCTGCTATACGGCTGCCACCAGCTGTCAAAGTTTTGACATTCTTATTGAAAAACCGTATAAAAAGTAAAAAATTACGAATTTTATGAGTTTTTAAAATATTTTTACGTTTAAAATACTTTTTTTACTTATTTTTTCAGTAATATTTATTTGTTTTATTATCTGACTTGTTATTAAACTTTTATGTAAACCAAAAACAACATTTTATATTTAAAAAATAGTGAAAAGTGCAAAAAATAGCAAAAATGATTCTTATGAAACTAAATATTTATAGTACATAATATGGATTTTTGAACATAATTATGGATCCTGGGACTATTTTTCTTTTACCATATTCATTTTCGATGTTCTCTTGTATTTTTTTCGATTATTTTTTATCCTTGTAATGATGATGGTGATACCAGGAAAAGTTTCAAAAAAATAAAGTTATTATTAACTTAAGATGAAATATATTATTTGTTGTTTTGGAACTGTGGTTGATTCACTTTACACAAATATATTATAATGGTTAAATGTAAATATTAAAGAAAATATTAAGATATTTTCAATTGTGCTATATTTTTATGACCATTTATTTATTTATTTTTTAGTCAAGTTTTGATATTTGTATTTAATTTTCATTCTTCTTTATTATTTTGTTAGTTTTTGATCCTAGATCCTATCCACTATTTTGATCCTAGCTACTATCCTTTTATTCATATTTGTCTTCTATATTCTTTTGATATTTCTTCTTCGATTCTTCTTTAGTCTTGTAATAATGATGACGACATCAGAAAAAGTTCAAAAAACTTAGATAAGCTTCTTCGTGAATGTGAAAACCCACATCTCACTCCTCTCTTGGGCCGTATGACCGATCGTCCCTTATGGAACATTAGTTTGGTTATAGATGTATAGGTGTGTTTCTGTAGTTACATCATAACCAATGATGTTTTCTTGCTGTTTATTTTTTGTCATCTACCTTATATCTTCTTTCTTCTGTCTTTTTATTTCTTTTTGATTTACTTACTTTAGACTTGTTTGGTTGTAGTTGTCTTGTTTTGTTTTTGACTTTCAGTCGATTCAACAAGTCAATCCATCTCATTGTTTCCCTATTCCTTATTTATAGAAGATATATGTTACTATAACTATTCACTAATATAACTACGTTAAAATTGATTCAGTATGTTATCTAACATGATTCATAGCAAAATCCCAATTCGCAAAAACTTGCTAGAGTTCAATTGTATGACAAATCTGAAATATTATTTATGAATTAAAAATAATTTAGTGTTTTATTTCTTTGGCTACTATATATATATATATATATATATATATAGGGTTAAGCATTAAAAAAACATTGAACGTTTAATTGCATGAAATTGGACCAGAATTATGTAAAAGAGTGACTAAAAATTAGACTAAACTAATACACTATGTCAAGGGAAGTCGTGGTTGCCATATGAGTAAAATTATATTCCATCATTAATGTCATAGAATTTGCTTAAAAATTTAGAAAATAAATAACTAATTAATTAAATACTTTTTGTTTTATTTCCATTTAAACTTCTGAAGCGCTTATTGGAATATCCTATAAAAAAATAATAAATCCGGTTAAATTATATATTGAATAAAATAATGTAAAATAATAAAAACTCGAATTGTAGAAATAAATAAATTTTAATATTAGGTAATCAAGAAAGTTATATCGTTTTTGCATGTATCATAATTTCAAGAGTTGTTTATGTTTCCTATAATTCATTACTCTTGGCACATTAACTGAGTAACAAATAACATTCCTTGTTTCATACCTTCACCGCATCTCAATGTGTTCACCTTAATTTCGAATATAATTTCAACCCTTATCTGTACAAAATATTATAATACCCGCATGTTTACTTCACAAATTTAAACATGGTTTTAACGCTACTAAAGATGCAAGGAAAATTTGTGCTGCATTTGTAAAAGTGGCAGTTATATTATAAACGGGCCAGAGGTGGTTTGAAAAATTTAATTCACAAGAGAATTTGTACTAAATTAAGCAAACCATCAAATGTAAATATAGACGAATTACAAACATTGATTGAAATAAATTCGAATTTAACGTATCAACAGCTTGCTGAAGAATTCAAAGTAAGTCACCAAACAATACAAAATCATCGGCATAAATTAAAGAAGAGATGAAAATTAAATAAATAGGTACCGCAGGCTTTAACTTGAGACAACATTTCATAACGTTTCAACATTTGTGCATCTATTATTTCACAACTAAAATCTAAAAACTTTAAATTAAATTTCAACTCATGACGAAAAATGGATTCTTTATTTCATATAAAAACGTAGATTCCTCTGGTCTATCATCAAATAATTCTTTACTACAAACACTTAAAAGAAAATTGACTCCAAAAAATTCTTCTTTGTGTTTGGTTGAAATGAAGAAGAATTATAAATGGTGACAAGCCCGAACAATTCACGGCCCCTCTATATTTTTGTGCGACTCACGGCACAGAATTTAATTAAAAAAATAAATAAAAGCAAAGTAAATTGAGATAATTTATTTAGATGTACAATGTTTGTCTCAAATTTATTTCTATTCAAAAATTGTAACATCTCTCTCAACAAGCTACACATAAAGTACACCGTTTTTTAGCAAAATATGCAAATGTACAAATATTTAATAAAGGCATCTTTGTACAATATTTCTACCAAAAAAAAGTTTTTTTGTTAACTTTTTCTATAATAAAATTACAAATCTCAAGATTAACGCATTTGCATTTAATTATTCAATATATCTCTAGATCCATCACACCTAAAGAACACCATCTATCCCCCCCCACCATCCCTTGATAGAAATTAGTGTGGCCCGTTAAGATTTCACAAATTTTGTAACTCACCCTTTAGCTTAAAATGAAAATGGAGTCTTTATTTCAACTAAAAACGTAATTACCACTGGATATCATCAAGTGATCTTCTGCCACAAACACCTAAAGGAAAATTTATTCCAAAAAAATCTTCTTTGTGTTTGGTAGATTTCAAGAAGAATTATTTATTGAATATTTATAATTTGGTCAAACACTCCCAACAAATATTTACAAAGAATGCATAATGCATTACAACAAAAATAACTAGTGTTGGTAAATCGTTGAAGAGTTTTATTTTTGCAAGATAATATTTAGCTACATATTGTGGCAATGACAAGAAAAATTATTTTGAATTTATGATGGGAAATTCTCTCTCATACCCCATATTCATTAGACATTTCACTATGAGATTTCCAAATATTTTTGTCTCTGGATAATTTGTCTCATATTAAAAAAATTAAAAATGACAGCTTTAAAAGCAGAATTTTCTCAATTTTTTGAAAACAACAATTTTAAACTTTTTATAAAAATTAGATTAATACATTATTTTCTCAAAGGGAAAAGGTAGTTCAATATGAAGGTGGTTATTTTGACAAATAAAGTTATTTTAAGTAAAAAAATACAAGCGCTGTTATTTTTATCTCAAAAGTGCCAGAACTTACTTGGTTACCTGATATATTAATATACAATAAAAAAATAATATTTCGGATGTATGTTTTGTTTGCAATAATTTAATTTTACAATTTACAATGATTCATATATGAATTTTTAGTATTTTTCATTTGTAATTTTATATTAAACATTTAAAGACACTAAATTTACAACGGTGTGTATATAAATTATCTATTTAATAGAATGATGCTATTTTTGTCAAAATTTACTAATTGATCTGTCTGCATTGACATTTCGTTAAACAAGCATTTGAAATGATTTTGTCTTGTTTTGTTGTAAAATAGTTTTTTTAAAAAATAAAGTTGACTTTATTCTCTCCGTAAGATGTACGATTAGATAATGAAAACCATTTTTCAATTTGGCATTCCACTCGATTGAGATATAAAAATTTTAATTGCAAAACCCAAACATATATAATTTGTTAAAAGTGCGACACAACATTGTTTTAATAAAGAAAAAATATGTTTCAAAGCATTTCATAAAAATGAAATATTTATTGGAAAATTGTTATAAATGTGCAACGATTAATTTATACATCATGTTTTATTTTCAATAAAAATTAAAAAAAATCTATTATTTTTCTTATTTTTAGTTTATTTTATATTGACACATATTTTAAAAAAAATAAAAATTACATGTTGTAGAGTTAAATATTGATATTATATAAAATATTGTAAATATAATCAATTCTTATCCAAGATTTTAACAAGGAATTATACTGACATTTACAGTAAGGAATATGAATATTTTTTTATTCAATAAAACCCTCAAATTACGTGGTTTTATATACAGTAGATTCTAAAATACTGCAGGTATAAAAATATATCAAGGTTAATGCGGTCAACATACTTACTGAACCAAAATAAAATAAATTTGTTATATTGCTACATTTTGTACCTTCATACGCTTGATCAATACAAATGTTTATTTATATCTTACAATTTTTATAACAAAGACTTTACATTTACTTTATGTTAAAATATTAAAATAGTTTCAAGATTTTGTTTTTTCAATATAAGTTTTTTGTCTACGAGGGTCGTTTGATAAATATGGTAAAAAAGTAAGAACAACTAAATTAAACAAATTAATTTAATTAATTAAATTAAACAATAAATAAATTCACTATACTTATCAAACGACCCTCGTATATGAAGTTATTTTATTGAATTAATTTAATATTTCAGACGAAAAACATTTGTTTGACTGAAGTTTTATTTTTTTAATAATAAATTTAACTTTATAATTTTTTTTAAGTTTAATTTTTTGAAATCACATAATTTATATTATGGCATATTTTTGTTGACATTGAAAATTAAAAGTGAATATAGGATATCCTAAATGAAGGATAATAAAGTATAGTGTATGATAGTAAGCAAGTAAATGTATGTCTAAACCGTTCAATCTTAATTAGATCATCCTATATTTAAATATGTATATTGCAATCATATTTTTTTGAATTTAAAATTCTCATTAGTTACCAATTAGAAATAATAGAATTGTAATTCAATTATATATTTATTTAAATTTTTATTATTTCATTTTATCCAAAATAATAATTTTCTAAAAGTATTTCATATCTTGGATAAAAGTAGTTATTTAATAAACAAAATACTTTCAATAAAAAAATAATATAAACCAAGATTAAAAATTACAGACTTTATTAAAAATTAAAAAATATCAACTATTTTTTCAATTATATTTTGTAACCAAGTTCTGTCATTTTTGAGATAAAAATAACAAAACTTGTATTTTTTACTTCAAATAACTTTATTTATCAAAATAACCACCTTCATATAAAACTACCCCTTCTCAATAAGAAAATAATGTATAAATATTTTTATAAAATTTAGAATTTTTATTTTTAAAAAAATGATAAAATCCTATTTCTAACATTCTGTCACTATTAAATTCTTTATCATTCATATGACTATCCAGAGATAAAAATACGTGGAAATTTAATAGTGATATGTCTAATGAATACGGGAGATGAGGGAGGATTTCCCATCATAAATTCATTATCTTTTCTCTTGTCGATACCATAATATGTAACTGAGCATTATCTTGCAAAAATAAAACTCTTTAACGATTTACCAACACTAGTTGTTTTTGTTATAATGCATTATGCACTTTTTGTGAATGCTCACATTAAATGATTGCTGTGAACATTTGACCAACTTATAAATACTCAATGAATAATTCCTCTTGAAATCTACTAAACATAGAAAAGATTTTTTTTAAGTCAATTTTCCTTCAGATGCTTCCGGAAAAGGATCGTTTGATTATAGCCTGTGGTAACTTCGTTTATATTTAGTTAAATTAAAGAATCTATTTTTCGTCACATGTCAAAATTTAATCCAAAAAGACTTATGATTTTAGTCACGAAATAAAAAATGCGCACGTGTTAAGATGCTATAATTTGTTGCCAATAATGAAAACGTGCGGTGCCCTTTTATTTAATTTCCATCTTTTTCTTATTTTATGCAAATAATTTCGTATTATTTCGTTACTTACTTTGCAATATTAAATATTTTGAAATATCAATAAATTAAAAAATAAACTTTTTTTAACAATAATGCTCTGACGATGATGGAATCGCCATTGAAATGCATATCAGCTGACATTTTTATAAACAATAAGTGATTATTGAACACTTCATAACCATTGTGATATTGAAGATAACAATTCGTGTTAAAATGATGTTTATAATTTAATGAATGATTTAAAGAATTTTTTGAAATAAACTGATAATAAGTAATTGTATTTTTCTGGTAAAAATAATAATTATCAAATTCTATTTCCGTTACACTTTCAGATCTATTTTTGCTATTGCGATTAGAATGATATTTAATTTTAGAAAATGTATACAATTTTAATTAAATACGTATAATATTTCGGAACAAGTAGATAATTTTAATTAAATATCTACAGAAAAATTGTGTAATTATAGTGATAACCGAATAAACTACGAATAAAAATAGTTGTTTCACTAGATTTGATTATATATTTACACTACAAACATCTTTTATTACAAAAACGCATATATAAACAGATACAATAAAAATTCTAATTTTAAAATCTAATAATTTTTAAATTTGTAAGTTTTGTCGCAAACAAAAAATCCCTTTGGATTCATTTTACTACACATTTCACTATTAAATGTCAAGGTATATATATATATATATATATATATATATATATATATATATATATATAATCAGCCTCTTTGGGTCCATTGTTGGAAGAAAGCTTTTTTGAAAAGTTTCCACTTCGAGCCATCTAGTGTCTTTTTTTCTATTCCACTTTAACAATTTTTTTCTTATCTATCCCATCTATTCATTGGTCACTTCTCAAACTTTTTTATATTTTTATGTTCCATAAAAATATATCGATGGCAATGCCATCATCATCAAAGCCTTTTAACAGAAAGGCTCTGACGATGATGGCATCGCCATCGAAATACGCATCAGCCGAAATTTTTATAAACAATAAGTGATTATTGCACACTGATTAACCATTGTGGTGTTGAGGATAAAAATTCATTTGTGTGGAAGTAAATCAGCCACAGTTCCAAGACAAATAATATAAGACGACCCTTAATTTTTAAGATTTTTAAGGGTCATCTTATACACTGGTATATACATTATATATTGAATCACTAATGACCTTAATTACTACTAATATTTATTAAATTTTACAAAATGAATATAAATGATGTTTTAATATTAAAGACAAAAATGTTATTATTTTATTTTTCTCTAAATATTATTTTCAATAAGTAATTTTATTTCTGCAAATAAAAATAACTTTTCATGGTCAAATGTCTGAAAATATAAAAATTATATACCTTTTAAAAACATAAGCGGTTGAAATACAGTGATTTTTTCCTCTAAACTAATAAATTCGGATTTATTTTATTTGAACTCTCTGTTTTATTCAAAACGAATAACTCTTCTTTTTATATGTCTTATATCTTATGCCTCGGTAATAAAATAGGGATTTGCATACTGTTTTTGTACACATATATGAATACACACACACACACACACACACACACACACACACACACACATATATATATATATATATATATATATATATATATGTATGTATATATCAATAGTTCGAGGGTCATTTGATAAGATCGTAAAAAGTAAGAAAAACTAAATTGAAAAAATTAATTAAATTAAACAATAAATAAATTTACCATACTTATCAAACGACCCTCGTATATATACACATTAAATATCTACATTATTTTCATATGAAATATTTTATTCACTCAAATAATTTATTTATTCATTTCTATTTATTTTTTTTAAAAACTTATCTATTAGAATAGCATTTCATTATCTTACAAAGTTTTCTCACAATTTAAATTTATTTTATTTTAAATAAATGAATCGCTTAAATAAAATATTTTAATTTTTACAGAAATTATAACTTTAACACCAGAACATATTGAAAAAATGTTCAATAATTACTTATTTGTTTACCATTAACGAAATTTCAATTAAAACTAAATGTTTCCTCAAGTTATGTGGCATGTAACACCGTCTTGCTAGAAATAGATATCAGGCCCATCAATGTTATTCAATTCTAGCCAAATCAATGTTATTCAATTCTAACTTTTATGTTTTTATAAAAAGTCACTCAACATTGATTGGTATCACTCAGTGTTCACTGTAACAACATTTTCAGCATTATCTTTGATGAAAAATGTGGAAATGATTCCATTTGCTAAATACCAAACAGTATATATAGTTGTAGATATTTTTCAAGAATAAAACGAGAATTTTAATCACCCCAAATACGATTTTTTTATTAACGAATCCATATTGTAAAGTGAATTCATCACAATCGAATTTTTCTTATATATTTATCTATTGTTCGTTGTTTAATACGTTCAACTAGAAATTACGACGTTGTAAATGATATATCTTCTAATTCCATGGTTAATTGAATTTTGAGCATGTAAATGCAAATCTTTATGTAAAAATCCATAAAAGAGCCATCAGATGTAAATGCGAACGGTATTGATGTTGCCGTTCATTTTCAACACTTTCATTTACAACAACAATGTTTTTATTTGAGCATATAGTTTTCGGTCTTATACATTTATAATTTATCAATAACACAAGCAGTTTCTTCAAATTTATAATACTAATCTTTAAAATGAAGATTGATTTGACGATTAATGCGCATCAACAAAAAAATCACAAAAAATAGCAACAAGTAATTATTAAACACTTATATAGAGTCATCCAAAAAACGCGCCTACATGTTTATTTCTAATAAAACACAAACTATTTAGAATTTTTTCAAGCTGTTTTTTTTATTGAAAGTATGATTCATTATAATTATACGTGGGATAGAATATCGTTCAAATGTCCACCACGACTATGTCTGCAGGCATCAATTCGAATATCGACATTTTCAATCACTTTTTGACATGCTGCTCAATTTATTTCACGAATTGCAACTTAAATGTTGTTCTTTAGGCCATTAATTGTTTGTGGCTTGTAAGCATAAATTCTACTTTTTAAAAAAACACACAAACAAATCTAATGGTGTTAAATTGCATGATCTTGGAGGTTAATTGCAATCTGCATTTCGTGAAATTACACATTAACGAAATTTCAATCGCAAAAACTAAATGTTTCCTCGAGTTGTGTGACATGTAACACCGTCTTGCTAGAAATAGATATCAGGGGCATCAATGTTATTCAATTCTAGCCCTAAAAGGTCACTAAACATTGATTGGTATCACTCAGCGTTCACTGTAACAGCATTTCCAGTATTATCTTTTAAGAAAAAATGTCCAATGATTCCATTTGCTTAAAATGCACACCAAACAGTAACTTTTGTAGTTGTAGATATTTTTCAAGAATAACACGAGAATTTTAATCACCCCAGATACGACAATTTTGCTTATTAACGAATCCATCCATTGTAAAGTGAACTTCATCATTAAACGAATTTTTTCTTGAAAACAATGAATCTATTGTTCGTTGTTTAATAATCTAACTAGCGAAATTACGACGTTGTAAATGATCTCTTTCTTCTAATTCCCGGGTTAATTGAATTTTGAGCACGTGTAAATGCAAATCTTTATGCAAAATCCTCCATAAAGAGCCATCAGATGTGCCCAATTCTTGCGAACGACGTGAAATTGATGTTGTAGGTTCATTTTCAACACTTTCATTTACAACAACAATGTTTTTATTTGAGCATATAGTTTTCGGTCTTCCACATTTTAATTTATCAATAACACAAGCAGTTTCTTCAAATTTTTTTACTAATCTTTAAATTGAAGATTGATTTAGCCGATTATTTCCACCAAAAAAAATCACAAATTTTGGAAAGAATCGCCTATTTTCATAATAAGTTTGAATAATATAAATCCGTTGCTACAATGTATATTTATCGATGGTTAAAATTGAAACCTTCTACTAAAAAAAAGGCTTATTATGTCATTTGAATAGATATGACCTGTAAACATTATTCAGTGCTGGCATCTAGGCGTTACATTTGAATAGCCCTGTATTATTATGTAGTGTTGGAGTGATTATTCATTTGTGTTAAAGTGAATTTATCACAGTACCAAAATAAATAAAAAAATTATTGACTAAAACAAATTAACTCGTTTTGTGCCGAATGGGTCGCAGATGCTCCATGTTGAATTCTCTGTTCAATCGTTTGATATTTTTGCTATTAAACATAATATTATCATAAAAACATCATATTATTAACTGATGCGTAAATATCATGTATTATAGATTTATTACATCGTGAATCTCTAGAGCTCCATGTGGCGTAACGATCTGTTTTTTCAACTATTTTTATTTCTCAAATTTTATTTCTAAATAAAATTGTTGAATTCAACAACGTGGAACACATTTCTAAACGAAGAGTCATTGAAGATCGATCAGGAACAAAATATAAATAATACCAACAGTTATTAAAAAAATAAATCAAATAAATATTATAATAATAATAACAAAAAAACTTATTTTAAAAAATAAATACTCTTCGATGATGATTAAATATTTCATAAACATACAAATGAATTTAATACAAAAAAATTAATATCCTTTGTATCAAAAAAGATTTTAATTCGTAATTCTTTTGATAAATTAATAAGGTCATCCAAATGTGACACCTATATTTGTGTTTTATTAAAAAGAAAAATGTGTATAGGGTGGTGTATGTGGAAACATGTGTATAGTTTCTTTTTAATAAAACACAAATCTAGGCGTCACATTTCGATGATGCTATATAAAACACATTTTTGTTTGTGTAATTTATTTTCAATAATTTGAAGTACTGTTATAAATGATGAAATGGAATAAATATCATCATTCTAAGTAAGAAATTTGTTTATAGAAATATCATTAAATACTTTTTATATTCACTTTAAAATATGGACAAAATTTTAGATATATATATATATATATATATATATATATGAGTGAAAGTATGTGTGCACGTATTGTGTGGAGCCATTTTACAGACTTTTACTTTTAAGTCAATTTTTTTACTCTTTATCTTGAATTTTTTATGACTAGCTTTAATTCTCTCTCTCTTTGAACTTAACTTTTAGTGTTAGTAAGATACATGGGCATTTATATCATTGAACACTTTTATGTTTTTGATCTTTATTTTACGCACCTATTATTATTATTCTATATTTTATAGTACAGTTACATTTAAAATTAAAATCTTAGAAAATATTTATTAGAAAATTCCTTTTTCATATCCAATATATATGGATACAATCCATATATATATATATATATATATATATATATATATATATATATATATACATATATATATATATATATATATATATATATATATATATATATATATATACACTATATATATATATATATATATATATATATATATATATATGTATACGCATATAATATAAGTTATTGTCATATATTAATTTATAAGCAAGCAATTTATTGATATAATTCAATAAGGTCGTTATATTAAAAAAAAAATATTTAATTGGAAATAAATATAATGAATATTATATTTATTATCAATTAAATATATTTTTTTTAATTGAGCGACTTCATTGAATTATATCAGTAAATTGCGTATGTTACCCATATGGCGATGACTTATGTAGTTATTTGTGTATATATATATATATATATATATATATATATATATATATATATATATATATATATATATATATATTGTTTCGTTTAATGATTTAGTGTGTATTATATTTAATTTTAATAATGTACATATTGTTTGAAAACAAGTTTTAATTTATTATGAATTGTGAACATTTATTTAAAAAATAATTTATTATTTGTATTGAAATAATGTCATAACAATGTGCCTTTTTTATTTAATCATAAATAAAAAATTAATTTCGCAACAAAAACATATTAAAATTATATATTGGCACTAGTAGTGATTCAAGCGGATTTAACATTTCCGTGTGTTTATGTGAAAACTTGATTATTTTACGAGCGCTTGCGATAATCAAGTGAAAGAACCTAATTAAAATATAAACGATTATATATTTTAACGCTCGATTTTACATTCATTGAACAGAAACGCATTCACGTACATTACAGTATTTTATATACGTTTGTGTTAATTTGTTCAGTACGTTTGCGAGAATTCTCTGTTTGAAAAAAATATTTGTTTACAACACATGTACATGATTCCGAACCACCTGTATATTAGTATCGAAATGCACTTAGCTAACGCTAGGACGAATGCTGACAACGCCTAGCGGCGGGACGCGAACGTCTATTGAACGACGCCCGTGACTGCGACGCCGTCAAACGGTTAAATAGCAGAACTAGCATCCACCCTTCACGAAGGGAGTAAGCCCCAAAACTGCACGAACGCAGGGGTGAATATATAGCATGGTGTATCTAATGTAAACAGGTGAAAAACAAGTGCGTTTAGAAAACTACGTTTTCTCTCGTTCTTTAAAAATAATGTGATAGTTTTTGTTATTGTGCATTATATACACGTGTGTTTCGTATATAAGTCCACATAGTTTCGAATTATATTACTGTACATTAAACCGTACATAAAACTACAACTTAAATGTCATCGCTTACTGAATTGTGATATTTTCTTTTTGTTTACGCAACAAAAACCCCATATGAAATAATACAAAAATAAAACGACACTGTCATTATTTCAATTAATATATTTAAGTGTGTTATAGTTCGTCACGTGCAAATAATGTATTTGTAGTTAAATGTTAAAACACCGATCATAACCTATTCACTAGATGCACAGAGATTCCTTCATCGTTTACAAACATAATATATTGTTCGGCACGGTGAATGTAGTTATAATAACAAATATAATTCACGTAAATGGTATTTTACGAACGTTTTTCTAATCAATCTGGTTTTAATAAAATTTTAATATCATAATCGATCACCTAATAACAATCTAACACGCCTCACGTTAATTATGCTATTAAAAAATATACGATGATTAAACGAATTTGTCTCAGAAAGCTTTTAATGTATTTAATCGATTATCTTTTTGAAAAATAAGTACACTCAGGTCTAAATAACATTAATTTATAAGTGCAATTTTAATAGCCTATCGTTAAACAAACGCATGAAAGTTCATTAATACTACTAACAGATAAATATATTGATAGTCTAGTTAATATTTTAATAATTTAGGTAAATATAATCGATATTTATTTAAAAACATGTAACTATAACAATCGTTAAATTCTTAAACTTTAATCATTTTCCGCTTCTAACAATTATTTAGTGATAATGATACAAAATCCTCGGACGGTCGATCCGTCAACAAAAACTGCCGAGCATGGTGCCGCTCGTCCAATCGCCGGTCCAAAACCCGCGATCGCATCCAAGCCGAAGTTTATTCCGCCCGTTAATACAAAAAAAATAACGGCTAGAGTTCCGACAGACGGCAATGGTAGTGCACCGCATCAACCTGTCATTCGTAATAATGATAAATGCAACGTTCGTGCGGGAACCGTCTCGTCTGCTACCCTCCAAGATGTGAACGAGACTATACCTCCCCCTCCTGGATACGGCGCCATGATCCCGAGGGATATAGCGTCTACGCCGCGCAACAACACCAATAACGTTGATAGAAATATAGGCACGACGTGTCAAAATGTTAACGACGCTTTTAATGGTGGCACGACGTCCACAAAAATTAACAGCCACAGTTACGTTGACAGTTACGGCCCTTGTGTTCACGATAAGTACGATGAAAGATGTATACCAAATACTTTTGTCAATACGACCTTGAATAACGTCAGAGAAAGACCTGAATTCGATCGGTACGTCACTGCCGGACATTTGCAACAAGGGCCTGTTGTCGGTGTAAACCATTATCAGATGACGGGAAGCGATAGAAGAATGAACACTTACTCTCCAGTCAATACGTACGATCACTGCCAGATTAGACATCCAGTTAAGACAGAATATGTTATGGTCGGAGGTCAGATGATTCCGAATACAGGACAGTTTCATGGTCACGATCTCGAAGTCTATCAGATTTATAGCAATCAGTACCAAAGTGTCAACAACACACGTTATATAATCGGACAAGAAGATAAACAATATGTAGATAGTAAATATCCTAGTAATCTTATTGAGAATAGGAACAATGTTCCTACGACAAAATATATAGATCAGAGTGCAATTGAACCAAAAATTCATCCTCAAAATGACACGTCTATTGTCAAATCTGATATTAAACAGCAACAACAACAGCAGCAACAGCAACAACATGAGAAGAATATAGACACAAATAATATTAATAAAAAATCTGAAGAAAAAACAAACTCTCAGAATGAAACAACTGTTACTAAGAACAACGAAAAATCTCAGTCAAGTTCCAAAGAGAATTCTGGTCCTAGTTCTCCCAGTACAGTATGTTGTAGTATACTTTCGAATGCCACAACGAGCGACTGTTGTGGAATGTTGGGTAATTCAGCGTATAAAAAAGAATTAAATAACAAAACAACACCAAAAGTGGATTCAGCCGATTCGGTGTCATCCGATTCTGGTGGTTTTAAGGAGTTCATTTCACGTGAGAGTGAAATGAAACGACTTGAAGCAGAACAAAGTAAAATACTTCAACAAGATTATGAACTCAAATGGTTAGAGAACGAACAGACTAAAGATATTTTACCGAAAGAATACGCACATTTCACAGCAGAAATTCAACAAGTCCATACGCACCAACGAAAAGTCTCACAGCCAGATTTTCCGGTAAAGCCTATAACACAACATCAAAGAAAAGTTTCTCAACCGGAATTTTTAGAACATTCCGTTGCAGAACGAGCACAATTATTAAAACAAAGTTTATCTCAACAGAAAAGTGTACCTCAAACCGAATACATTTCTCAGGAAAACAGAAATATCGTCGGTCAAAACCGACAAATTTTCGCCGCAAATCAGCAAATGTTATTTCAACAGACTGCACAAAATATGCCACCGCCCAGAGTTCCGATTCCGGTTCGTCAATTACCTGTCATACAAAAACAATTATTCACACAAAATGTCGAACAAAATCAACAGAACATCGAACCAAATCGACAAAAACAGCCGGGTCCGTTAATATCTCAAGGACAGTTTCAACAGTCGACTAAAAAGATTGAAGAGTTGTTAGCGCAGCGAGTCGAAAAGGAAAAACAACAAAAATTAAAAAAGATCGGTATTCTGACCGGCGATGGAGAAAGTTCGTCGGATACTGAACAGATGTCGGTTCAGAAACAGATACAACAAAAATTACAGGCCGATCTCAAACAACACGTCAAACAAATACAAGAACTACATAACACTGAACTTAGACTGCCACAAAATCGACAATGGAATGCAGAGGTTTGTACTAAACGAAAACTTAATTACAATTTAATTAAGTGTCATCGTAAGTAATAATTATTTTTAAAAAAAATAAAAAAATGTTCTGATTTTAACAAATTTTTGCATTGTTTCAGAGTAACAGAAGTCAGCCTGCTATTGGATTGAAGTACACACCGAAAGCAAGGGTAAGTGCATATAAAATAATATAATTTTAAAAAATTATATATATATATATATATATATATATATATATATACATGTATGTATGTATAAGTACCTATATACATTTATTAGTTTATTATTATAATATACCATTGTTTTATTTTTATTTCCAAATATATATTCAATTAATATTGAAAAATAGAACCATTAGCTGATTAATAGTCAGTAGTTCACAATATAACTGATAAGACTGTGCTATCTACTATTAATTATTAAAATCTATTGTTCGTAAAATGTTATTTAATAATATTAATACAAATTATTTTAATAAATATAAACGGTAATAAAGTTTATTTATAAATTATTACAAAATTATATTAATTTAATTATAAATTACACACAAGTGTGTGTGTATATATATATATATATATATATATATATATATTATATATATATACGAGGGTCGTTTGATAAGTATGGTAAATTTATTTATTGTTTAATTTAATTAATTAATTAAATTAAATTTTTCAATTTAGTTTTTCTTACTGTTTTATCATACTTATCAAACAACCCTTGTATATAAACAATTAACTTATGTTAAATGACATTAATATTTAAAAATTCTACACCAATAAAAAGATAGCCTTGTTAGTTATTATTTAGTTCGAGAGGAAAACGATTTTCTTTTATAAAGTTAAGAAGATTATAATTAATTCTTTACTTTTTGTATGCATACATGAAAGGTGTTTTTTAAGCGTCATAGAAGTTTAAATTGAAATAAAATACATGCTAATTGATTGGATGATAATTTATTTGACATTATTCGAAAGAGCATTTTATAGCATTAATATTTAAAAATTATTTCGGAAATATACGTACTATGGCTACCTCTGACATACTGCATTCTATCTGTTCAATTTCGGGTCACTTTTTTAAACAATTGGGGTCTTATGTCCGCAAAAACGCGAATTATGTAGGCTTCTAATGCCTCAATAGTTGTTAGTTTATCAGCATAAACCAAAGACTTCACATATTTCCAAAGAAAATAATCCAGAGGCTTTAAATCACACGATCATGGAGGACAATTCACAAGTTCATTTCTGGAGATAATATTATCACTGAATTTTTGTTTAAATTTTTGAATTCTTATCATACAAATTTGTAAACAAATAACCATTGATAACCTACACCACTGACAATATCACGGTTTCCGGCTTCATTTTGAAAGAAATAAAGTCTTATGATTTCACCAGCGTGCAATCCGCATCATACAGAGCATTTTCTGGTTGTAATAGGCTCTCGCGAATCACTTCAGGATTGATCTCATTCCAAATATGGCAATTTTGTTTATGAAAAATGAGCTTCATCACTGAACAAAATTTTGTGCTCTATAAATTTGGCGAACAGAAGACTGATTTTTAAAATGAATTTCCACAATTTTAAAACGTTGTTTAGGTGTAAAACATTCCACAATGACTTGTCAAAGTATACTAAATGCAAATGTCACTAATAGCGCGCAAACTAACAATTAACTTAACAGCTATCCCTATCGAAAGTTCTATCTAACCTAAAAAAAAACACAATTTACATATATTTAACTCTTGTATATGTAATATTGGACTCAAAATGCTCCTTTTGTATTTTTAACAACTAGTATTAAATCTTATTTCAATTTCAAGTATTTTTAAGTACTTTAATTGATGTTGAAAAGTACAACGAAACAATAAATCTAAGACATTTTTTTAAAAAAAACAATTAAATAAAAGTTTTAAAATATTTTATGTACATGTATAGTTTTTCCACTATATATTAGGTCTTGTATTATGAAATGTCGGATTATTCAAAGAGAAACCAATGAGAAATCCGACATTTCATAAGACGTTACCTGAGAGTTTTAACTTTTATTAGATTAGAACTAAATTTACAGAGGAATATAAAATTAATTGGAATATTTTTATTAAGTTAATATTTTTTTCATCAGTTTATACAAAATAGTTATATTGTTATTAAAATTACTTTAAAAATATTGTTTTTTAATGTAACTTTTAGAAACTATTTATATCATCTAGGAAAATATTCAATACGTTAGTATTAAAATAGGCTCTAATTTATTCCGATGCCAAATTGTGATAAACATATGTTTAATTTAATAAAAAAAAATTCTACTTACATAAGATATTCTATCTAGCAATACTTTTAATGAATATTCATTGGGCCAATTTAAATTGATGTAGGCATTTAGATAAAAATTAATCATTTTTAAAGAGCAGACAGAAATGAATGAACATTATTGATATATATATATATATATATATATATATGTGTGTGTGTGTGTGTGTGTGTGTGTGTGTGTGTGTGAGAGAGAGAGAGAGAGAGAGAGAGGGAGTATACACACATGTCTCTATGTAGGTTTGTATTTAATTTATTATTTATTTCCAAAATTGTCGCATTTTAACACAGAATAGAAAATTATTTTAAAGTTATTTTAGGGACACATAATACTTAATTTTTTAGGATCACCAATAACAGTATTTCCTTTTTATCATTATTATTTTTTTGTTCATGTGAAGAAGTTGAAACTATAAAAATGTATAATAAATTAATTTTTAGATTAAAAAATCGTTTAAGATAGTTATGTTCATTCTTACTTAGTCACACAGACATAATATATATATATATATATATATATATATATATATATATATATATATATATATATATATATATATATAATTATTTCCACAAACTATGTATTTTCAATTCAAAATACAAAGTTGTATAAAAGGCCCATAAAAAATATTAAATAAAAAATTTGTAGAATCACTGATACATGACAGTAATTCTGATTTTTTTAATTTTTATTATACGTTCATATAAAAAAGTTAAAAATACAAAAGTGTTTACTAAGTCAGTTCTTCGAATAAGAAAATCATTTAAAATTGTTATCTTGTTTTCACTTTATCAATTAATCTAATGTACATGTATATATATATATATATATATATATATATATATATATATATATATATATACAAAATACATAATTAAATATCTCTTATAGAAAGTATACATATATGTACAAATGTTTTCAATTTAATTAAGTGTACAAGTACTACCACAAAAATAAACTTATAAATACACTTCTAATAACGTATGGTTTCAATCATACTTTTTAGAACGTTGGACGTTAAAAGGTTTTGTAACTATGCTATAAATAACATACAATTTAGAAATATAATATTCATATTTTTATCCTATACATCCATTTGTATTTTTTTTAACAAAGGAGAATTATTGATTAGCCTTTCTGTAATATTAAATAATGTATAACTCGTGTTTTTATTGTTCTTTCTTTATGTATACATGTGTGTATATACACATGTGTATATATAAATACATACATATATATATATATATATATATATATATATATATATATATATATATATATTATTGGTATTTGACAAAGATGATTTTTTTATTCGGGGTTTACTCCCTTCTCGACAGTAGATCACGTTGTTGAAATAATATAATGAAATATTATATATATATATATATATATATATATATATATATATATATATATATATATATATATATATATATATAGATATATATATATATATATAATATATATATATATATATATATATATATATATATATATATATATATATATATATATATATATAATATATATATATATATATATATATATATATATATATATATATATATATATATATATATATATATATATATATATATATATATATATATATATATATATATATATATATATATATATATATATATATATATATATATATATATATATATATATATATATATATATATATATATATATATATATATAATATATATATATATATATATATATATATATATATATATATATATATATATATATATATATATATATATATATATATATATATATATATATATATATATATATATATATATATATATATATATATATATATATATATATATATATATATATATATATATATATATATATATATATATATATAAGACAAAAGATGATAGATAACGTTGTTGAAATAATGAATGAATTTTAAAAACTCCGTATCATATAATTGTTTTTAATTTAAATTTTACACTAAATGGTGATAAAATGATCTAAGAGATTATCAAATGTAGTAAAATGGATTTAATGTTGATATTAACATTTTGTCTTTAACATTTTTATTAAATATATTATTCTACTTACATTTAAGTTTTAAATTTTGACAAAAAATTTAAATTGAAAAAATCTTTGTAACAATATATTTCAACCTTTATTTTTGCATAAAATCTAATTACAAATATTTCTTATATAGGATCATCCAAATATGACGCCTAGATTTGTGTTTTATTAAAAAGAAACATGTGTAGGGTGGTGTATAAGGAAACATGTGTATAGTTTCTTTTGTTCCTTTTTAATAAAACACAATTCTAGTCGTCACATTTGGGTGATCCTTTACATTTTTTTAATAGAAAAAAATAATGGAATTTATAATTTTTAGAAACCCTCTACTCGTTTTGCTCATCAACCCTCTTTTTTGCTTTTATTTAACAATGTAAATAAATTATTAAAAAACTTAAAAAAAGCTATGTGAATGCTTCTATATAGACAATATTTATAATATATATATATATATATATATATATATATATATATATATATATAGCAAAATAATTAAAATTTATTTTTCCAAAAATTTGTCCGAAGTTTGCCTGAAAACCTACTTTTTCCATTTTTTGTCAATTTTAATATTTCATAAAATTTGTACTTCGGTGATTCTCGGAAAACTTCGAGAAAGTTCAAAAACAAAATTTTCATATCAACACGGAGATAGAGGCGGACCACTATTCATTTTTAAATAGAAAGATACGACAATTATTTTAAATTTATATTTATCAAGTACAATGATAATTTTAAATCAAAATTGAGAATTTCGGATTTCAAATTTTGCTAACAAACTATTTCCTGATTATTCAAATTGGTTATCTTTTTTATAAATTTTAATTCTCTTTAAGTCGAGCATTCATTTTAACCTATATTTAAGTAATTGAAGTCTTTATCACATTTAATCTAATATTTATTTAATTTTTATAATGTTGTTAACCAAATTTATTTAATGATATTTTTTAAACATTTAATGTCTCACTGCAAACTTCAGAATTAGATTTTATATTTGTATGGAAAATAAATAAATATTTATAACGATAACAACTTGTGTATGATATAAAAGTGTTTAATAGTTATTATTCATTGTTCACCTTTTTCGCTGATGCATATATTGATAAACGTATCCATTATTAGAATATAAAGGTGTTTTTAAGCGTGATAGAATTTTAAATTGAATCCTTCTCGTAAGTTCTTACTAACCTAAAAAAAACACTCTTTAATATATATATATATATTTATATATATATATATATATATATATATATATATATATATATAAAGGTATGATAAAGGAGTTTTTTTAGGTCAGATAGAACTTTCGACAGGGATTCGATTTAAAGTTCTACCACCCTTAAAAAACACCTACATATAGTGTTCTAATTGTGATTAAATAAAAATTGAAATCTATATCAATGAAATAAATAAATAATTAATACTGAACATTTTCATAAAATATTGAAGTGTTAGTGCTAGTGATTCGATGAAAGAATAAATTAGCTCCAATTATTAATTATCAATACCATTATAACTAATCTTAGTTTTACAATTACATTTGATTTGTCTAAATTACAATGGTGGATCAAGTACAATTCAAACTTTTTTTTCGTATTTCTTATTAAATTAATATTTTTCAAATGTACCCACAAGTCATTTTTCTGCATAGTCTCTGCTAATATTTAAACACTTTTATTATCGGATTGGCAGCTTTTAGATTCCTAAAACTGAGAGACACTGAACGCACTGTGACAGGGATGCATTGTCGTGATGCAGAACCCAATTCTTAACTCTGAGCACCCTTTTTCGTAATTTTCGAGCAATTGCGGTATAATACTTGATTTACGGTTTGTCATGGTACGAACTCTTATTTTTTGCCACCGAAGCACCTGACTACGACTCAGGGCATCACTGCCATACACTTTAAGCACTTTTTCATAAGTTTCTGTCGCGGTTTCGCCGAGTTTTGCACAAAATTTTATCGCGCACCGTTGCTCTCTGCTAATAAACCAATTTTCAATTGGATCAGCTTTTAGATTCCTATATTGTAGAAAGTAACAGGGCATGCCTGAAGCCAATTTTAAATGAAATATTCTATCTCCTTATCATTTTCAAATCATTGTACTCCCAGCATTTTCTGGAGTAGTTCGAACAAATGATAAACACATGACACAATAAATTGCTTTCTACTAATTCAACAATCTTTGAGAAATATCAACTCGAGCTACCTTCTGTTCTGCATTCAATAGGCGTGAAATCCATCATGCTGAATTTTTTTCAAACTTCAACTCATTTCGAATTATGGATTGTATATTACAATGACTTATCCCAATTTCTTTACAAATTGCATCCACTGCTAACCGCTGGTCATCTTCAATAAGCACTCGAATATTGCCTGGCTTGATGATGATCTTGAAGCGACGCAGATACATCAAGTTTTGTATGTAAAAACGTCCACCAACAAATACCTTTTGCCATTTAAACATTTGCGTCTTCGACAACGTTTCATTCCCGAAATATTCTCGTAAACTTCACAAAATCTCTGCCCGTTCATATTTTCGTTCGTTAAAAACTTAATCATAATTTGTTATGCAATAACACTAGGTGCTGCTTACTCAAGAGACACAGATGCGGTGACTCTTTGTGGTCATCCATGCAGTGTGATTAGTTCGGAGGGAAGTATAGACTCTGGCTGCTAAAATAACCTGTTCAACGCTTGGTTATGAAAATATCACTTAATGGAGCATTTTTTGAGTCTTAGTACTAATACTGTTTCACGCTGTTTGGCCAACGGAGCTCCAAGCCACCCGTGGAAGTAACTCCTTACTGGCCAGATTACATGTAGAGCTTCGCTAACTATTGTCGGGTTTCTCCAGAGATTCAAGCAGACGAGACTGCTTGTACTTGGAGTACAAGATCAATTTTTTCGAATGCTTTGACTACTTACTCGCTTATCGTGCTAGGAAATAAAGAAATAAATACAACATGTGAATGGCAAGGAGGGAGTCTAGATATTCCCACTAATATCCCGACTCAGTCTCAGCCTCGAACGTTTATTCGTACAACAGTAGGAAAAAAGATCGGTTTATATTTGATTACCCCTCGTATTTTATAAAAATGCAACATCAAGAAATAAATTATGCACAAAAATAATATCTCTTAAACCCCTTATAAATAAAAATGGCAGTAAATAAATTTCATTTGCTTGTATGACGTTTTTATAAAATCTTGAAAATATCCTAATTTAAATCTTATTAAAACTCCTTCTCTACCTTCTAAAATGTATTGATTTTTATTAAAAATCTTATGTATTACAACTATCTCTTAAATACTATTGTATTATTATTTAAGATATTTAATTTGGAATCGTAAATTATTTTTAAAAAGTTTCGTTATTACATTTTTTTTATATCAACTAAAATAAATAAAACACGTTATATCTAAAAGCAATTGTGAATAATTTATTATTTTTTATATAGGAAAGTAATTTTACATGATTTGTACAATTTTGATGGTTCAGTTTGTTTTCGTGTCTACCATAAAAATTCAAATCAATCCATTTTTTTATTTAAATTATTAGAAATTTCCGTTCTTCTTCGTAATAAATAAACAGACATAGATTATCATCTATTAAATAAATTGAGCTGTATCAATATTCAACCTACAAATAATATTTCTACAACAATTATTTATGAATCACCATTCTGGTACTTCCGATATCATAGCGATCGTAGCAATAACTTCGCCTACATGAATCCCACGATCGAATAAACTGCAGGCGTCAATACAATTGATGGTTCTTTTTGTAATGGACGATCATCTGAATTCATTCAAGTTTGCAATGTCATTGACTTGTTTTCAATCGTATTTCAAATGAGAATAGTGAGAAAATTTGGTATCTTATAGTAACAGAGCATTACAAAATACCTAATCAAGAATATGGTTAATACTTTAATTAATTTGTATTGATTTTATATCAAAAATACATTAACTTCATTCTTTTCTTTTAATATTATTAATTCAATCTTGTAAATGTATAATTTAGTTGAAAGAAAAATTATCATTTACAAAAAATCTTTAAAAATATTCTCACATTAATATATATATATATATATATATATATATATATATATATATATATATATGTGTGTGTGTGTATGTGTGTGTGTATAAATATGTATATTTCTAATATATAGGTGACTCAAATAAAACAGAATGATTTAAATATACATTTACTTGCTTTATGTCAATTACACTCATCCCTCGATTTACACGGTATTTTTTACACGATTTCGCTTTTCCACGGTTTTCAAAATAAAGGTTTAAAAAAAACTAATAAAAATGAACATTTTGGTTGCATACATATTTCTATAGTCATTTTTTAATTCTGTTCGCTTGGTAATACTGGCGTACATATTTGAATTAAGGCGAAAATTGGATAATAATTTTCTACAAAATGACCCGAATATTGAACGAGCTCTCCGATTCCAACGAGATATTAATAAATGCTTAATTCAGTATGAGGAGGTCTATAAAGATTTAACCAAAAACAATTGTTAATTACGGATTTCATTACCAAGTCTCGAAGAAAAAATTAATAAACTATGAAAGGGATGACAGTGATTAAACTTTTGGTTAAATTTTTTAAGGATCTTATATTTCTTGTTTCCATAAAATGAATTACATACTTATACCTTTATATATTTGTCATTTTATGAATAGACTGTTAATTTTATGTTTTTCAAAGTGACCTACTTTTATTTTACGTTGAAATAAATGACTGAATTATGTACATTTTAGTTTGTTTTCGATTTACACGATTTTGTGTATAAAAATCCACAATTTAGATTTATAGGGTTTTCTGAGGAACCGATCTTTAGTGTAAATCGGGGGATAGGTGTACTATTTTTTACTATCCTTCGGTTTCATTTGAGCCACTCTGTATATGTGCATGTATAATATAAAATTGAGCAGTTTAATTTTTGTCAATAAATTTGTTGAAATTGTTACAGTTAATGAAATATTTTTTTACAAAAACAAATATTGCTTTATTTTAAAATATTATCAATAAATATCTGATTGTTTTCTTTTTTACATTTCATAATCATTTAGTTCTATAAAATACATTAATAAATTCAGTTTGTATTTATTTCTGTTTTACATTGTAGTTATCGAACAAAATAAACTTTATCTAAAGAATCGCTATTTAATCCATAATGCAATTTACAATACTTTCTAATTTCCTACTTCTCTTTTTTGTACTTAGTAATATTTTCTCTATTTTCAATTTCCAAGATGTAAGTTTATTAGTAATAGTGAATACATATCATTTTAAAAATCAATTGTATAAATGATTTTATCATATAAATAAAATTTTATTCTAACTAAATAACTTTCATTTAGAAAAAATATATCATTTGATTTAAATTCTTATGATATATTTATTAAATATTAAATTTTTAAAATTATTCCTTAAGACAGTCAGTGATATTAAAAATTATTCAATAATTATTATGAATTGAAATTTTATTTATATGATAAATAATATTATAGTTCATAAATAAATTTATTATGAAAATTTTTATCCAAATGCGCCATATATTTTTAATATATATTATCAAATTACTAAAATTAGTATATACCCTATAAATTATTTTCTTTTTAATATATATATATATATATATATATATATATATATATATATATATATATACTTTATATATATATACGTATATTTATTCATTTTTATAATATATTATATATATATATTCATATATATATATATATATATATATATATATATATATATATATATAATATATATATATATATACATAAATAAAACATATATATATATATCAAAAATATATTTATTACTGGATGTTTGATTTGAAAAGTATAGTGTAAAAATAGGTTAAAACTAAATTAAAATAATTAAAATACAAAACAATTATAAGTTAATTAGTGGCTCTGTTCAAATAAATTAAAATAAATTGTATTATACTAATCTGAACGACTATTCAAATACGTATATCAATATAATTTCATTTGGTATTTTTAGTACTTTTCTTTGAAAATATTTTATACAAATTATTAATGTAGTATTTGTTGTTTTACTGTGTTGATTCACTTTAACAGAAATATACTCCAACACTAAATAGTATCACTTATTGTTCACTTATCTTTTATATATATATATATATATATATATATATATATATATATGTATGTTCACTTATTATTTATAAATATGCATTTCATCATTTAACACTTTGAACCATATGTATATGTGTGTTGTTCATTTGTGTTAAAATGTGTGCAAGAAAAAGAGATATTATTATTAATTTTTCGATTTTTACTTATTTGAGTAGATTTTTATACCAAGTTTCTATTATAGTTCATTTTTCAATTATTCTTATTATGAGTTTATTATTATATATGGTTATCCAAATGCGCCGTCTAAATTTTTGTTTTATCAAAAAGAAACAAAAAAAACTATACACATGTTTCCCTATACACCACCCTATATACATGTTTCTTTTTAATAAAACACAAATCTAGGCGTCACATTTTGATGACCCTATAAATAAGCCTTTTTTAATTTCTAAACGTGATTTTTTCATTTTTAATAAAATTAATTATTTTTATATATGATTCATTAGGTGTTATTTGAAACTTGTACATTTCATTTGTATTTAAATGATAACAATATAAAATACAGAAAAATAAAACACCAGTATATTCCCATCAAAAATAAATAATTACTGTATGTTGAAACGAAAACAACCTGTAATTCTCTTGTAATGTATTCTGTTACCAGAGACTGTAAAATATTTATAAATACATCAAAGTTGTATAGGGTTGGTTGCGGCTCTGTTCACCTAATAAATTAAATATACACATCTGTATTAGAATAATCTGGGTGTGAATTTTGACCCAAATTGACAAATCAATTCGTAATTTCATTTGGTATTTTTAGTACTTTTTTTAAAATCTTCACAGAATTATTTTGATACAAATTATTAATGAATAGATATTTGTTGTTTTGGAACTGTGGTTGATTCACTTTAACAGAAATGAATTTTAACTCCAACACCGCAATGGTTTAAAGTGTTCAATAATCACTTATTGTTCACTTATTTTTAATTATAAATAATAAGTGAACAATAAGTGATTATTAAACACTTTGAACCATTGTGGTGTTGAGGTTAAAATTCATTTGTGTTAAAATGAATAGATACTTTAATTAAAGCTAATTTTTATTTTAAGAAAATATTTTTAAAATAAATTTAATATTTGAACTTTCTTATATTCATTGTTTTTTTATTAGGAATTATTTTAATCTTCGTTAACAATAATTATTATGTTTTTCCCCCGAAATATCATCTATTTTTATACAATATAAGGTAATTTAAATGAGACTGAAGGAGTTATACATGAATTTAATTATTTACTGTCATTTACATTCTTCAGTCTCATTTGGGCCACTCTATATTACGTAAATTTCCAATTAAAATGTTGTAAAAAATGATTAATTTATTTTTTCACATATAAATCATTTATCCTAGTTTCACATTATTTTTTTCAAAGAAAAAAAAACTCCAATAATGACTTAATTAAATAATATACTATTTTAACACAAATAAATTTTAACCCCAACACCACAATGGCTTAAAGTGTTCAATAATCACTTATTGTTCACTTATTATTTATAATTAAAAATAAGTGAAAAATAAGTTATTATTGAACTCTTTTAAACTATTGTGGTGTTGAGGTTAAAATTAATTTGTGTTAAAGTGAATCAGCCACAGTTCTAAAACAACAAATAATATACTACTTTGATAACGACTTTTCCATGGCCATCGAAATGAATTTCAGCAAATAAAGTAACTGTTAAACACTTTCATAAAAAATTATACTAATGAGATAAGTGATTTATTCGTGACAAATGATTTTAATTAAGTGCCAGATGAATAATTTTGAAATTAATTCCGTCTTAGTTTAAAACATTCTCTAAAAGGATCCCTCTGATCTTTTAATAATGATAAAAAAATATTGTAAGTTTATTTAATTTTAAATAAAAATATTAATATTTAATTTTTCACAAGGTTTTCAAATAAAAGATATTAAGAATAGAAAACCTCTAATTAATTTTAATATTGTTAAGTGATCATAATAAAATATTAAAGTCATTTAATACTTAAATACATTTGATTAAACAATTTTTTCTGATGTTTAAATACATTTATAATAATCTAATGTTTGCATATATCTTTAAAACATGCCTGTTTTAATCAGGCCTGTGCAACTTTTTAAACGAAAGGGCCGATTACAAATTTTATGAAATCTTAGCGGGCTGCACGTCTTTCTATCAAGGGTATGAGATATGGTGTTTCCCATGTGTGGTGGGCTAAGAAACGGTGTATTTTATGTGCAAATTGTTGAGAGAGACGTTATTACATTTTTTTATTAGAGAAATAAATTGGAGACAAACATTGTATATCTAAATAAATGATCTAAATTTATTTTACTTTTATTTTTTTAAAATATTCAATTTTATTTCGCGATCCGCACAAAAATAGAAGACCTGATTTAAATAAAATATCTTTTTATTAATTTCATTTATTTCCTTTAAACTTTACTTACAAACGTTTTATAATGAAATAAATCAAAATGTTACTCTATTTAAGTATTTAATAAATAGAGAATTGAAATAAATCGTTTCACATTATAAATATAAGCAAATATTCAGTAATAATTATTTTGTGAAATTCGAAGAAAAACTACATTAAAAGAAAATAAAAAAAAATTGAAAACTGTACTGTAATTTTTATTAAAACGAATGTCGTCAATATGTTAATGTCGTCATCATTTCCTGCTATCTATATTGATTTGTATAAAAACATCCCTCTGATGTATACAGACATTTTTCTTATTGCGTGTTTCAAGGGTCGGTCGAACACTATGGGGAGGTCATTTCATCTCTTTGTTTAAATCCTTAGTTGATATATACAGGGTCAGCTAAATCTATCTTATCCTGTATTAAAGATATTTTTATCGTGTTCCTTGTTAACCCGATGAACTTTAAAAATATATCAACATTTAACATTGTCAAAACTTTACTAATTCTTATTAATTTTCAACACATCCATTTTAAAACTGTTCAACTAGTTGATAAAAACGCAATAAAATTTATGCCTTAACAAATGTGCTGTAAGGAGAATAATATTTATTGCAGTTGATTTGATTAAAATGAACGTAATCTTCTAACACTAAGTATTTTTTTCAATTTAGAGGGTGCATGAGATAAGAAAATTCAGATGACTTCACCTTTTTATACGTAATTATACTTATGTATCACTGTCACAGTGTCATTATTTTTAAGCTTATTAAGATTATCTACCTTATAATATTTATGGAAATGAAATGAACTCTTATAAAAATTGCAGTAAAATCTTTATTCTCCAACACACACACACACACATATATATATATATATATACATTAAGTAAAGCGGAAAGAAATGTCGTTTTTTTTGCAATGTGAAAAAAATTATTTACAAAAAAAATACATAACATTTATTCTGCTAGATAACTTCCATGGTTATTTGTAATATCTTTCCACAATTTAGGCAATTTTTTGATGCCTTTTTTATAAAATTCTGGCTGCTTTGACTTGAAAAAGGCATCCAAGTGTTTTCGAACATCATTATCCGAATTAAATTTTTTATCTGGAAGCGAATCCTCCATACTTCGGAACAAATGATAATTAGAAGGCGCAATATCGGGAGAGTAAGGTGGATGAAGCAGCAGCTCTAAATCCAGTTCCTTAATTTTTTCCTGGGCAATTCTCGCTGCATGTGGCCTCGCATTTCGTGCTGCAAGATGCGCCGTTAATTATTCACCAGAACGGATCGTTTTTTTAGTAATTCTGCCTTTAATCTTTCTAATTGCGCACAGTAGACCTCGGCTGATATAGACTGACCAGGTTTTAATAATTCATAATGAATCATACCCGAAATATCCCACCAGACACATAAAAGAACCTTTTTTAAAGTCAAAGGTGGTTGAGGTGTTGAAACCAGTGTTTGACCTGGAGAAAGGCATTGGCTTTTTCTAAGTGGATTGCTATAAAGGAGATATATATAGATATAAAGAGGATCCATTTTTCATCTCCAGTAATAATTCTTTTCAGAAACGGATCGGTTTCATATCTGGTCAGCAGCGAAGAACAAATGGTCACTCGCTGATCTAAAGCCAACAGCGATAAATCGTGTTGAACCCAAACCCCTTGTCTGTGTTTTTTCCAAGCCTTTTTAAATTACCTTTTATAGTCGACCAGGAACAGCCGATGCCCTGTGACAATTCCTTAATGGTTTTGCGCGGATCTGATTCCACCCATGATTTCAACATATCGTCATCGATTTTTTGTGGTCTTCCCGATTTCGGCTTATTCTTGAGATTTCTGTCGCTGTTTTTAAATTTTTTGAACCAGCGTTGGCATTTACCTTGGCATTGGGGCCTTATGTCCACAATAACACGAGTAATGTTGGCTTCTAATGCCTCTATCGTTGCTAGTTTATCAGCGTAAACTAGAGACTTCACATATCCCCAAAATAATAATTCAGAGACATCAAATCACACAATCGTGGAGGCTAATTCACAGGTCCTTTTCTAGAGATAACGTTATCTCCGAATTTGTGTTTCAATAATTCGATTGTTTCGGTCGAAGTATGGTACGTGGTATCATCCTACTGAAATCATATCTCTTCTAGATAGATATCATGCAAATTTTGAAACCAATAATCATTGATCATCGTTCTGTAACATACACCATTGAGGGTAAAGCGGTCTCCGTCTGAATTTCTGAAGAAATAATATCTGATAATACCTTCAGCATATAATCCGCATCATACGATGCATTTTTAAAGGTATAATGGGCTCTCGTGAATCACTTCAGGATTGCTCTTACTCCAAATACGGCAATTTTGCTTATTAACGCATCCGTTAAGTCAAAAATGAACCTCATCACTGAACAAAATTTTGTGCTTTTAAGTTTGGCGAACAGAACACTGATTTTTGAAATAAATTTACACAATTTGGAAACGTTGCTTAAGTTTAAAACGTTTCATAATAATTTGCCAAAGTATATTGAATTCAAATGTCACTTATAGCGCTCAAACTGACAACTGACTTGACAGCTATCCCCATCAAAATTTCTATCTATCCTAAAAAACATTATTTATTGAGTGAAAATAAAAACTGGTAAATAGTTACACAATCCTAACTATTCTCAACAATCAATTCATGTGGCATTCATCTTGTATACATCTCTAAAATGGATAAAAATGAGACTTTTCCAAATTATTACAAAGAATATCATCATCGATTACAGAATTATCTCTAGAATGTAATTCATTTTTGAGGTTAAATTCTCCATTCTTAAATTCCTCGAACCATATTTTGCATATCCTTTCAGATATTACATTTTCTCCAAAACCTTTTACATTTTTTATAAATTTCTGTAGCATTCTTTCATTTTTGATATTCGTAAAATATACAGTATATACATGAACCTCATTAACAGATATCTTTCTTTCACTATTCTTCAGTAAATACTGATGATAAAACATTTGTTTCAGTGGGTGTTGAAGGGCCTCGATAATAAAATATAACGTTAAAAACAATTAATCATATATCTTTCATTAAAACATTTTTTCACGTGCTTAAAATAATTACATACTGAACGGTCAAAATTTTTTGGTAGGTCTTTTTATATGCATATATATATATATATATATATATACATATGCATACATATATATATATATATATATATATATCATATATACGTATACATATATATATATATATATATATATATATATATATATATATATATATATATTTTCATATAAAAACTCTCCGTACGTAAATTAATATTTCATTTCAATTACAAAACACTGTAGGAGTTCATAATCCTTAGACCGTAGTATTCTTCTTGCGATATAAAATATGTTTTGTAAATAACATTAAAAATATTACAGTGTGAACTTTTAAATGAAAAATGTGTGCAATGTTAAGTGAGTTTTATATATAAAGCTTGTTATAAGACTGTAAAATAAATTATAATGTTTATTTATTATACATAAATAACCTACGATGCAAACGTGCAAATACAGAAAATTGCAGTTAAATCAGAATTAAATACTCAATTTATTCAAGATGGATTGTTTATGGCGATATTGTATTATTATGAAACAAATATTATACATTTTAATCTTATTTAAATCACATATTTAAATTCAATTTCTTTAATTAAGTCATTAAATATTTTTTCGTGTATTAACATCGAATTAACATATATTGTCTATCTAATATCTAAACATAAACGTGATTAATGTTTGTTTTAAAATTATGGTGAATTTACTTTCACATAAATGAATTATTCATCTTAACACAAAAAGATAATAAAGAGTGTTCAATAATTATTCTTAGATTTTATAATGCAACGTTCTGATGAAGATGCCATTGCCATTGAAATGCGTATTAGTTTATTGTTATAAACAAAGTACACAATGAATAATTATTCAACACTTTGTAATAAACGTTATTGTTAAAGTTATTGTTTATATCTTGTATTATTATGCATCAATTGATATTCATTCCTTTTATATTAAATTTTACTATTTCACTTTTTCCGTTATATATTCTTATAGACTGTTTCAAATGGCACAAAGGTTGAAACCAATTATTGTAAAATGAAATACAAAAAAAATGTTCTTAACATTTTAAATAAACTAGTGAAACACACAATATAAGAACTGTATAAAATATAGATATGAAATATAAAATATTTTCTTTAAAAAGATTCAATTTAAATTACAACACAAATGAATTTTTATTCCCAACACCATAATAGTTATAAAATGTTCAATAATCACTCATTGTTCACTTTTTGTTTATAAAAATGTTGGCTGATGTGCATTTCAATGGCGATGTCATCATCTTCAGAACCTTTTTGTTAAAATCAAACTTCATCAATTGAAATATTTTTAAAATTTAACATTTATATTAGTTATGGTATAATATGAATAGAATAAAAATCGGAACAAAAGAATTAGAAAAGCAAAATGGTCATCAACTATTCTTGAATAAATCATATATATATATATATATATATATATATATATATATATATATATATATATATATATATATATATATATAATTGTAATTATAGAAAGAAAGAAAATGGCAGGTGCATTTACTGAATTTTTTGGCGTACATAAAAGTATTTTTTTAAAACAATATAAAATGATTTTGTAGATTAGTAATAACAAAAAATAGATGTTTACATTCAAACTTTTTAACCTCGGTGCTACATATACATCAAAAAGTTAACTTATTATCATAAATTATTTATTAAAAATATTACTAACATTTTTATTATTTGATCTGTTTAATTGATCTCAAATAATTTAAGTTCAGTTAAAAATAATTATAATAGTATTCGAATATTTTTTTCATGAAAAAAACATACAATCAATGTATTATATTATGTTTTATTATTATTATTACATACAAATTACAGTAATGGGCTGTAAGTACTAAAATAATATAATAACTTTTAACAGAAAAGCATATAAAGTTAGCTGCGTTTATGAATAACAAGAAAATACAGAAAAATTGAAAACAATTTGATATAAAAATGGGAGACATATATTGTAATAAGGGAAGACAGTTGATGGATAAAAGAAATGACTAACTGAGAGCTAAATTATATAAAAATGTTTCAAAAGTGACTGATAAATGGTGGGATAAAAGATATGTAAAAAATGTAATTTTTTTAAAGGAAATATAGAATCGGTAAATTTTATGAATACATACATGCATACATATACATACAAACACACACACACACACACACACACATATATATATATATATATATATATATATATATATATATATATATATATATATATATATATACACATATATCATATATATGTAAATGAGTTCGTAATAAATTTTCATTTTTGAATCCATTTAAACTACTTTTTTTTTAATTTTTTAATGAAGAAATTATTTTATTATTGTAAAACTACAATGTAAAATAGTTTGTGGACTTTGATTCGTTTATAATTTTTTACAAATATATTTAGAACAACTATCAATTATTTATCTATATTTACAATAACATAATTATTTATATAATAACTTTAGTTATTATTCTTTGTAATAACTTTATTTATTATTCCTTCTAATAACTATATTTATAAATATTTAACTTTTTTATTTTGCTTGCGTTTTATAAAACTAACGCGTACATAAACTGCATGTTTTTTTAATTAGTTATTTAATTTTAACACCATTATATAATTATATAAATTATCTACAGTGTTAAAACTAATTGTAAATTCATAATAATTTTAATTGAAATGAAAAAATAAACATTATCTACACTCTAATAAGAAGGTTATTGAAATATTCTAACACTTTCTTTATATATATATATATATATATATATATATATATATATATATATATATATATATATATATATATATATATATATATATACATATATATATATATATATATATATATATATTATATATATATATATATATATATATATATATATATATATATATATATATATATATACATATATACATACATACATACATACATACATACATACATACATACATACAGGAATACCTCGCATAGTACTGCTCCGATTAGAATGGATTCACTACAGTACGGTTTAAAATTTCCAAAAAAAAAATTATGCGCATGGGCACATTATACTCATTGCATGGGCAGTTCTAGGTCTGTGGTCTTTTTTCTTTTTTTATTAGTTTTCGATTCGTAACTGTAAAGTCGATTTTCTGATAATTAAATTTTAATAACCCATTTGAAAATGAATTTAAAATGTATTTAAAATGAATGTATAAACCTCTGATTTTGTTTTGTTGATACATACAAACATTTGAATATATTATCCTCGTTTTATTTACTGAAAAACTGTGAAAAAAAATTATTTGGAACTAATTAACGTTTTTTGTATTTAGTTAATGTTTTGATTAATCCGATTTCAAATAGTCCGGCAAATCAGTGGAACCGATTAGCCGTACTATGTGAGGTATTTCTGTAAATATAATATATATATATATATATATATATATATATATATATACACAATGATTTGCATTAGTCATCGCTATATAGGTAACATAAGCAATTTATTGATATAATTCAATAAAGTCGTTAAATTAAAAAAAAAGTTTTTAATTGAAAATAAATATAATGAATATTATATTTATTATCAATTAATTTTTTTTTAATTTAACTACTTCATTAAATTATATCAATAAATTGCTTATGTTACCAATATGGCGATAACTTATGCACGTCTCTCTCTGTATATATATATATATATATATATATATATATATATATATATATATATATATATATATATATATAAAGAGAGAGAGAAAGTGAAAAGTATTCATGAGTCAATGAAAATAACTATATAATTTTCTAATAAAATGTATTAAGGCATTTAATTATTTTTTTAAAAAAGTAATATATTTTAATGTTATAATTAATTATCACTTTCTGTGTTAATTTTATTTAATAACGAATTTACGCAAAAACAAATTTTCTAAACACAATATTTTTATGAGTTTTGAGGTATTAAAATTAATTTTAAATTTAGTTCTTAAAATAAATGTTAAAAAACATTTTTAATTTGATTAATAAATTTATTGCAAAACAATACACTTTTTGATTCATTTAACACGTTGAGGACGACGCAGTTTTTTCTATGTCGCTTCATCGGGCGGCAGTAAAAATCGTACTTTGCTTTATCTGGCGGCGCCTTGCACAAAATGTTGTTTAGCAAAACTTCATACTCAAAAGTGCAGTTTCCTTTTACTATACGTTTATTATATCAATATGTAAATACATTAAGTCTATTATAGCCTACCTGTAAAAATAAGCTCTTCAATTTTTCAATAAAAAAATAATTTTTAACCACATAAAGTTTTTTCACCTAACAAAACTATGTTACAAAACTATAGCTGATGTGAGCCACCGGTGGTACACGCCGCCAGATGAACCGTTCGCGTGTGAGCCACCGGTGATACACGCCGTTCTCAACGTGTTAAATATTATTTTCAAAGGTTATTATAAAATATCTCTAAATTTAATCTAATATATTACATTTATTTTTCCTGAGTTATTTATCCTTTTAAATGATATCTACGATACTGGAAAAAAGAGACACAAAATCCTATTAATCAAAATTTGATAATACATTAGTAAGGTATTATTAAATATGTTATTTAATATTCTGAGAATAAAGGCGAAGAATTATCAAATTTCAGTGAAATAAAAAATGAAATTATATATTTTTTATTATATTATATAGGGTTTTCTTATACGCGCTTCAAAAGTTGAAATGAAAATAAAACAAAAAGTATTTAATTAATTAGTTATTATTTTTTTAAATTTTTAAGCATATTCTATGACATTGATGATGGAACACAGTTTCACTCATATGACCCCACGACTTTGCTTGACGTAGTGCATTCGTTTAGACAATTTTAGTAATTTTTCACATAATTGTGGTCCAATTTCATGAATTATACGATCAATGTTTATTTTTAATAGTTCTGTTGTTTGTGGTTTATCAGAGTAAACCAATTATTTTACATAATCCCACAAAAAATATCCAATAGAGTTAGATCACATGATTTTGATGACCAATTGATAGCCCCATTTCGTAAAATAATGGATTCATTAAATTATTGTTTCAATAAGTCTATTGAAGTTTTTAAAATTTCGAAACGTTATTAAAATCTTAAACGTTCCATGATAATTTGCCAAACTATACAATGTTAAAATGTCAAAATAAGCTAAAAAAAAATTCAAACATAGTTGTCACCAACTGCTAAAGTCCTGTCATTTTTATTAAAAATCCCTATACATTGCCAATTTTAATGAATTTTACATTTAAACTGACATTTTTGATTTTACATTATCTTTAACACGTTCTTTACCATGTGTACCATTTTCGGTACACATTAAACTTTTCGTTCAGGCAAAGTAACATTTTTGCCATTAGTAGACCATAATATGTATCATTTTCGATATACGTGGTTTGAAAATGACAGTCAACTCAAAATTGGTTTAACAAGAAACGTGTTAATTCAGTTTTTTATAGATGAATCGTTTACCTCAACATTAGAAAATTTTATGAAAATATTCAGTAATCATTTATTTTTCATATTTTGATGACAAGGTCATTGTTTTCAGATCGTACCAATAATAATAAAATTTCTTAAATTCTCTAAAAAAATCTAAGATATGATACTCAAAAAATGATCGTATTAATCATTGAAATGTGTGTGGTATTGAAAAAACAAATAATAAATCATTATTGAACACTTGCCTTATTGAATCTTGTGATATTGAGACAAATGATATATTTATGTAAATTTGAGAATTGAATTTATCTGAAACATATACAAAATAGGAACATAATATATCAGATATTTTTTTATTAGGCGTACCCATAAGTAATGTCGTTTTTTGATACTGTACAAAATTTTATTTTATTTAAGATTTAATACAGTTTTAATCTACAATATAATCTCCATCGTTATTGACAATCTTCGCCCATCTCTCTGAAAAATTTTCTATTCCCTTTTCGTAAAATGAGTGCGATTGTGAAGTAAAATATACTTCGAGTGCAGTTTTGATAGCTGTCGCAGTAGGAAATTTTTTTCTACGAAGGAAATGTCCCATAGATGTGAAAAGATGGTAATCAGGAAAATACGGTGGGTGAGGAAGTATTTCCTAACCTAACTCTTTGATTTTTTCTTGGGTGATTCTGGCATTATAAGGTCTTGCATTTTCATGGTGCAGAATAACATCTTTTTAATAATCAGTCTAGGACGTTTTTGAATCAAAGCCATGTTTAATCTATCAAGCCGAGCACAATAATATTCAGCATTTATAGTTTCATTAGGATTCCGAATCTCATAGTGAATAATTCCTGTAAAATCACAGTAACACCTTTTTAGGGTAAAGACCTGGTTTTGGATGGGGCAATGGTGATTGTCCTGGTGTTAACCATTGTTTTTTCTTATGTGGGTTGCTGTAAAGAATTCACTTTTCATCTCCAGTAACAATTTGTTGAAGAGAAGGATCTCTGCCTAACCTAGACAAAACTGAACTGCAAATGGTTACACGTTGAGTTTTGTTTTCAACTGAAAGTTGATATGGCACCTATAATCCTTCTCTTTGCACTTTGTTCAGTTGTTTTAAACACTGTTGTACTGTGGACCATGAAGTTCAAGTTTTGTGACTAATTCCTGGATGGTTTGTTTGGGATTAGCTTCAATTTCAGCCAACAACAGATCTTTATCAAACTCAACAGGTGTTCCAGATTTTATACCATAGAAAAGATTAAAATCACAGTTTTTAAATTTTTTAAACCAACGCTGATATGTTATGCTATCCAAGGCACCAGGATAAATAGCATTAATGGCATTTGTGACATTAGTGGCATTGTTATACTTTCGAAACTCATAAAGCATCAAATGTATAATATGGAACTTATTCACACTTTGCTCTTCCATTCTTATAGGGTTCACCTATTTTTTCAAAATTTAACAATAAGCACATTAAATATCAATATATTTAACTTGAATAAAGGTTATGTTATATTAAGTTAAATTATTGTCAGTAGATGGCAATGTTTTTAAAATTTGAAAAAACGACATTACTTATAGGTACACCTAATAATAATTATATTTATATAACAGTTATATTTATTTAGATGCGAGTTGAAATACCATCAACAAAAATATATGCAATAACTTTTCAGTTTTTAATTTAAATCTTGATATTTTTTGATTAAAATTTTAATAGTTATTCAAAATCATATTCTAAGATTAAAATGTTTTGCAGTGAAAGTAATAGTCATTATTCTGTTTTTGCAAATGAAATGCTAAAAAGGCAAACAATTTGATAAAGTTTATTTAATAAAAGTTTTAACACAAAGATCTTTTCATTAAATATTGATTATGAGTACTTAAAAATTACGAAACCTTCCCTGTATTCTCTGCATAGCTATAATACTATTTGTCAGGGTTTGAATACATTACTCATAATCAAGTTTTATTATACATTAGGTGCTTTGTGATTTCATCCTTTCGCCCCTCAAACAGAGCAGCTGTTGCGACATATAATAAATACGAGTAGGCCACTATCTGGTTTGTCCTTTTTTGCTAAAAGAATGCTTTAACTTTAGATATACAGAAATCAAATCTACATAACATGCAATTATAAATAGTAAATGAACGAATGTCCGTACTTCCTAGTGACTATCATCTATCCCTTCAGACAGATAATTCGTGGTTAACAGTATATCAACTTGATGGCATGAACTCATGAATTTAATGTGGTCACGTGTGTTCGAACTGTAAATTTCTCGTTAGGGTCGAGAATGCATATTTGAAATTGTTGGAGGGATGAATCTAAATCTAACGTCATCGTTTTCTCAATTCTCTGCGCATGCTAAGTGAGATTTTAATTTACTTGAAATGTTTGATTCGCATTATGATAGTTTCATATATAGTCCAGAGTTGACCTTTATTTGAAAATATATCGTTAAGGTAATAAAATATAAATATCATATATTATTTTGTTATTTAACAATAATTTACGTTTTGATATTGTGAAAAATTTAGTTTAATAGAATAATTTACTTCACTTCAATATCACAAGATTTTATGAAAATGTTCAATAATTATTCATTTTATTCACTGAAATATTTTTCTGGTTAATTTTTTGTAATGTGCTCACTTTTTTTCTTATATCATTTTTGTTATTATTCTAAGACTTAATTTTACTGCATAAATCTTTTCTAATAAAATTTGTATGCAGACTTTTTCTATTGAATTTGTATGAATTTTTATTTTTTGAATTGCCCTTTATAAAGAATTAATAAAAAATATATTTATTTTCAAATTTAAATTAACCCTTTGCACTCGAGAGGTGTCTCTCGATCACCACATACTTTGTTGCGGCAACTCGAGTGGTGACTCTCAGTCACCATTCAGTTTCACGCGATACGTGATCACCATTATACGACATTTCGTTTGATTTCTATGACATAAAAGAACCATTAGATTTTTTTACGTTATTTTTTACCGATCAACTAATTAATGAAATAGTGCATGAAACTAATAATTACGCTACAAGGAAGTTAGAAGGGAAGACACTATCATCGCATTCTATATTGCGAACTTGGTATGATGTGACCATCGAAGAATTTTACTAAATGGTATTGAGGTTACTGTAAAAAACCCAATATTATCATAAACTATATAAAATATATGGGCGGTGTTGATCGAGCTGACCAATATGCCTCGACATACTGTTTTCTAAGAAAGACCTTGAAATGGTGGCGAAAGCTATTTTTTGGGAGTTTAGAGATCTGTTCAATCAATTCTTATATTCTTTATAAACCAGTAAAGAAGCAGAGAAACGAACGGCCGCTTACTCATCTGTAATATGTAAAAACGTTGCTTTACCAATTGAGAGGAGATTTTCGCTAGACAAGAGATCAAGCTTCTACTTCGACCTGCAGTTTTGATGAAATCCGATTGAATGGGAAGCTACATGTTATGCTAACATGAGTTAAGAAGGATTGCAAGGTTTGCTCTCAACGAAATAAGCCTGGCGAAAGACACCAAACCACATATTACTACGATACTTGCCCCGACAAGCCGAGGATGCATCTTGGAGATTGTTTAATAAAATATCATACAAAGCAACAATACAGAGCTTAATGTTTAACAAATTTCCTTCTTTGAGGTATAAAGATACATAAAATATTAAAATATAAAAGTTTTATACGTTAATTTGTGTGTGAAATCATTTTAATGAAGCTGTAAGAAATTTACCAAAAATGTAGAAAATCGGCTCGAGTTGCTGGAATTTTATTTTAAATAATCAAAAGTACGATTTTTAAAGAAAACATATTTATTTTTATCAATCTATCAATCAATCAATTATAATCAAATAATCAATCCATCAGCCAACAACTGTGACTCGAGGAGTTCTTCTGTTTCATTGCTAGAATTCGATGTTGCTTCTAGCATATCTACTTGAGAACTGGTTTTATTAAGTGTAACAAGTAACAAAGAAACCTCTAGGTCTCATTATCGCGATATTTTATCGACAATCAGAAATTAATTATCGCGTTTACTATAGGTTTTAATAATTCTTAACAGAATTATTTGTCAACAATTAACGCGTCGACAATGTATGCTGTTTCTGTGTGATCGACCTTGAGGAAAGTTAGTTAGGTTATATGTGTTTCATATAACTCTGGTTCGCCCGAGCGAAAAAGACCTCGAATGCAAAGGGTTAAGTTTCTTTTATTGAAAAAGATATCTGAGAAAAGATATCTATTTTATTGAAAAGTATTGTTAAGTGTACGTAGACTATTTCTACCTAGTGTATATACATGAATAATTTCATAAATATTAAGAATTACAAACTCCATTGATTATCTAATACTGCAAATTTGTTAGCTGTATATAGACTTTTTTGACTGACTGTACGAGTATTTGCTATAAATCAATTCATCATTACATAAATCAAAGTTCTAATCGTTGTATAATTCAATCTTTATAATTTTATTATCAGTAAATACAAATTGAATTCCTAACAAAAAGTGTATATATTTCTAAAATAAATAGAAAAAGAATTCATGTTTATTTAAATAAATCATCTGTGTAATATCCATTTTAAACAAAAAAAAGAACATCATCAATTGTAAATAGTTAAGAAAAAATTATCTACTCATGTCCCAGCTTGTACTTTTCAACGATGTTGCATAAATAGTCAGTCATAAATTATGTAATTGTAATCGAGGAAGTGAATTGAAAAAAAACTACTCATATAAGCATATGTGTGATGAGAGATACCTGGTGCAAGAGTATTTAAAATCGGCTACCACTACACTCATATCTGTACGGTTGTATTGTATTGTCAGATCTGTCTGCGCAAGGCTAGTCATATAACTTGTACATCGTAATGTGTAGTGTACTATTGTATGTATCTCGCCCAGACACAACGCTGTTCTGTTGCCTTCAGCATTGGCTATACTACAGCTCGAACGACCAATAGCGTTCAAGTTCTCTGATTGAATAGACTGTCGTTTATCCCTAGCCGTCCACTGCTTGCATTCAGTATGACGCCGGTGATCGAACGTTAAACGTCGTTTGTTCATTCGCTTAAAACTTTTTTATTAATACATTACATATGTACACTAAACAACATATTCACAATAAACTATAATAATAATAATACATATATATTATTAATTAAAAACAACACTGTGAAACAAGTCGCACTCAAACAGTTTTCAATCGAAATGTTTTCATTTTGATCATTTATTTTTTTCATATACCTGGATGTTTGTTTGGACCCAAACATTTTTATTTAGTGTCATTTACCTGTCTTGTGTCTTAGTTGTTTTTTGAAAGTTTTTTTATTCGTTTTTAAGAAATAAAACAGTGCTTAACATGTTGTTTGTGTTGTTTACTCATTTTTAACTAATATGTGTCCTTGTACTACTCATTACTTTGACAGGTAATATATATTTATATTAATAATCATGTATATTGTTAATAATTGTGTTATTATGGTTTTTCAATACACTGTCATTCGTGAATATATGAATATAATCGACACAATATTTTATATGTATGCTAAATAATAAAGGTATTTAAATAAGACACTTGAAGAAAACGTGAAAAAATGTCACATTTCTCAATGTATATATAATATTTAAAAAAAAAATCACTTTAGAAACTAGTTAATAATTGTTTAGTAGAAGATATGTAGAAAATCAGTTCGAATTTTCTTTATAGGAAAATAATATACAATTGATTTTTTTTTCAAACCCACCTTTTTATAACATTTAAGAAAATTCAAATTACTCGTTAAATTTGACAATATTTACCAAAAAAATTTTTGCTTATTATATATTTTTATATAATTTATTATTTAATCAAATTGTTTATAAATATTAAATCAGCTTGGACTGAAGGCTTAAAATCTAAATAATAAATTACAAATTATGTATTTATTTTTTTTGCTTTTATAAAATAATTTATATTTGTATTATATTAGTGTTTTTACATTTAAATTTTGAATCATTTCACTAAAACTTTGAATTGTTTATTTAACCTTGATACCATATTTCTCAGTGTTTCAATTTGTCTACTTTTATATTAGATTCATATTCAGTGATAATCAATCTACATATCATTAATTAAAAAAAAATATTAGCTATAATTTGGAATTTTGAAATTAATATTCATTATTCTTGCAGTTTACAAAAAATAAATAAAAATAATTCCTTTTAACAAATATTAATATCTCATTTAATTTGGACAAAATTAAATACTGTAAAGTATATTCTTAACAGTTTGAATTACACTTTCAGAAACTATTCAAATAAGATGTCGACTAATCGTACTATACACTTGTACGTGACATTTGAATAAGTAAAAAGATTTATTCAAAACAGTCAAATGTATAAACATAAAATGTATAAGCATGTATAAAATTCAAATCTATAAACATTAAATGTGTTAATGGTATTTTTTTTTTAAATTGAAAATGGCATTTTATCCATTTTGTTTTTTCATATCAGTTTTAGCGCCATTTTTCAGTTTCTTATTCCACTGCTTTAAATTGATCAAAAAATGTTATTTTTGTTGTAATACAGATTTATTTTAATTTTTAATTTATTTATATGTATATATATATATATATATATATATATATATATATATATATATTTAAATAAGGTGGACTGTCAGTTTTTTTTTACATTTATGTATTAAAGTACATTTTTCATTAATTTTAATTTTTGAATTATAAAAAAGTAAAACAATCTTATAAGTAATAAATTATAATTTAAATTCAATTAATAAAATTATTAATTTATTAAATAAGTAAATTTCTTTTTTTCCAACTAATTTATTTTATAGGAATGTTTTTTTTTTCTTAAAATTTTAAATTTGATTGATTTATAATGTCTATTTATTAGAAACTTACATTAAAAAATAATTGAATTGATTGAAATTTTTAAATATTTTATCGTTTACAAAATTTAATTTTTGTCTTATATTTTTTTGTTTATTAATTTTTCAGTAATTAATTTCAATGTATATATAAATTTGTGGTTTCATTCAATTAGTATTTATTTTTTATTTAGACAAAAGTTAATTTTTTATTTTTGTGTCTTCATAATTATTTTTTTAATCATGTTAGTATTTTATTCTAATCATTTATATTTAACCATCCATTTTTTATATTTAAAAATATCCATTGATTTTGTTAAAAAAATATTTTTTTATAAATGAAATTAAAACTGAAAATTTCACCGAAATAAACTAAATTTAAATTGAAGATTTTTTTTTCTGGAAAATAAATAAATTTATTTTTTATATTAATCTATTTCTCATATAATGTTAATATCAGTATTATAATTATTTTTACATGACTAAAAATAAAAAAAATATTTAGGAATTTTGGTATAAACTTTTATTGAAAATTAATTTAAATAATGAAAATTCAAAAGTAGATACACAATATTATGCCAATTGTATTGTTTTTCTTACATTTTCTTATATAATTGCTTGCCATTATATATATATATATATATATATATATATATATATATATATATATATATATATATATATTTATTAATAAAGATAACACTCATTCACTGATAAGAAAAATGTTTTTTTTCTATTTTATAAATATGTGCATTTAATTATAGAAAAAAACTAAGACAATATGTACACAACGAATATTTATCTATTATATAGTAAATGAATATATCATTTCATATGTAAATATATATAAAAGTACTTGAAAACAATACAGTTTATTGACTTTAATGTACACGTACACGTAAATTAATATCAGTAGTAAAAAAAGTTACTCATGTATGCAAACGTAATTGAAAAAAATCATTTTTAGTCTAGACAGAAGTATTTAATCCTGTTATTCCTAAGTAATAAATAACAATCATATAAACAGATTAACTTAAAAAAAAACGTGCAGTTTTCCATTTAGACACGTTACTACGAAAAAAACTGGGAATATAAATATATATATATATATATATATGTATATAATATATATATTTCATGTATATATCTACAGAAAGCATTGATCCTTGTAACGTTTTTGTCGTCGTACGTCTCAAATTTTTTTTTAATCTTGGCTAGTCTATTTATGTGCACGTATATGCCTAAATGTGATGTTTTTTTCGTCGATTTCGTTTGAAAAGATCGTGTTACAAGCATGAAATAATTAGGTGTTATTTTTCATCTTGTAGGGTTGTATATGGTTTTTGAGTTATGTGTTATTTATGCGAGACTGGGTACCTGATCCTTTTCAAGGGTAACCTGTTTGGCTTAAATGTGGCATTTCAAGATGTCATATATAAAGGTGAAGAAGAATTTTATTGATATTTCAGTTCGTGATTAACGTTCATAAATATAATTATTTGAATAGCATTGAAACTACGTTAAAACTTTAATTCAATGTCGAATGTTAATTTTGTATTATATATATATATATATATATATATATATATATATATATATATATATATATATATGTATGTGTGTGTGTGTACACATGTAAATAATATATACGTTTAAATAATAATGATTTAAAATTTAACACAAATTACTTTTAACCCCAACACCATAATAGTTAGTGTTCAATTATCACTTATTGTTTATAAATATGACGGTTGATACGCATTTCGATGACGACGCCATCATCGTCAGAGCCTTTCTGATGATGCGTCGCTATTAAAATGCGCATCGGCCGACTTATTTATAAATAATAAGTGATTATTGAACATTTTATTTATAACCATTGTGGTGTTGGGGTTAAAATTCATTTGTGTTAAAGTGAATCAGCCACAGTTCCAAAACAACAAATAGATTGAAAATTTGTTTATATTAAAAATTAAGACAAGTTCAGAAAATTATTTTCATTTTCTTTCAAAAAAAAAGAGAAATAATTTATATAAAAACTATTAAGTATACCGAGAAAAAATCTTCCATATTATTTATTCATCTACATGTTCATAGTTTCTAGTGTTGAAATTTATTTGATATTTTTAAAATAACATTTTTAATATTTTTATCAAAATAAAATTTTGCTCATTAAATAAGTTAGTAGTATTTTATGAATTCATTCAAAAAAACATTCAGCAAACATATAGTAAATTGAGATTACATTTTTATTATTCTAAAATACATATCTGTAAAGTATTTACAAATATGTAAATAAGTATTTGGCATGGTGTTATCGTCTTTTCTTAAACAATAATATATAAATCTCTTTATTTAAATTTTTTTCACACTACTTAAATAACATATTTCTCTTTTAATATTTTTGCTTTAAAAAGAAATAGAATAATTTATATATATATATATATATATATATATACAGTATATAAAATATTGCATTTTATAAATTTTTCTATTATATAATATCATAATTAGTTTTTCTTACACAGTTTCTTTTCTGATTCTCTATCTACCAATTTTTCATAAATGTATTTTTAACATTATTTGCTTTCTATAACTTATCTATTAATAAAAAAAGTTAATAAACAATCATGTGTATTAAATAATCAGTATAATTTTTAGGATAATAAAGTATTTAAAAAGTATTATATTTACTCTTAAGTTACGAATGTGTCATAAACATAAGAATAATAATTATAAAACACGGAATATCTGAGAATAATTTTATAAAACACGAAATATCTAAAACTATTGAAATAATTTCAGTTATTTCTCAAATTGTTTAATAAACATTTTATGGATTCAACAACACTTAAAATTAATCATTAAATAAATAATTTGAATTTAGAATAAATTAAATGTAACTTTGTATATTTATTACAAAGTAATTTTTTTTTCATTAACCGAAAAATACTAAAAAAATAGGTTCAAAATAGCATTATTCATATTTTATCACTTACAAAAAAAAATAAAATTTATATTTTAAAAAAATATTAATAAAATTTATTGCATTTTACAAAATTGTTTGTAATCTCAAGTCTTTGTAATCATTTTTTCAGTACAACTTTGATAAAAATAATATTGTTTATTATAATAGTATACATTATACTTGTTTTTTAATTGTATCTGATAAATGATTAAATTTGTTTAATATAAAGTCGTTATCAGTTTCATAATGAATTCATAATTCAAATATATAATATTCATTGTACATTTTATTTATTTTGTAGTAAAAACAAATTATAATAAACGCTTCACAGAATAAATATATAAACATTAATTCAATGAGTGTAAGAAATGCTTAAGTTGATGCACTGATAATGTGTATGCCAAGGAATGCAGTATTGGATGCTTTGCTGGAATTACTAGGAATTATTTAATGATAATGGGTTTTACTAGTAAGCACATTTTTGAACAAATTGTTTTCACACTTGAAAAAACGATACTCGGAAAAATAATTATCCACGTGTTATAATCTTATGTAATAGAATACAGTACTATATAAATTAAATAGATATGGAATAAGTACTGCAAATATTTTTTTTACTTTTTTAAATGTTAAAAAATCATTTTGACATTGGAACTGTGGCTGATTAACTTGGAACTGTGGCACTTTAACACAGAATTTTAACCCCAACACTACAATGGTTTTAAAGTGTTCAATAATCACTTATTGTTTATAAATATGTCGGCTGATGTGCATTTCAATGGTGATACCATCATCGTCAAAGCCTTTTTGTATTTTGTTTATGTCAAAGTATTTGAAATTTTTTAACGGTTTATGAGGTCAGTTTGAAATGAATTGAATATTTGCATGCGTTAGTTTGGTGCTTTTTTAAAAACTACTTTATTTTTTTTAATCAAAATATTATTTGTTTGAATTTTATAAAAATAAAAATTATAAGTTTACATTTTGAAATATATATTTAAAAAATGTTAAAATAAGTAGAATATAAAAAAGCTCTTCATTTTAAAGTGAATAAAAACTATCTGTATATATACAGTATTATTGATTTATTTGTTTCATTTCCCAAATGACTCAGAAAAGTCCCAACAAAAGCATGACGGATCATATCAGATTAGGAAAACAGGGAAACATTTGCATAAGAAAAGGGAATGATAGCATCCAGTTCTTATAAGAAAATATTTACATTACTTTTGCATTGATAATAGTTGCGAAGACATGTTTGAAAGTAAGTTACAGAGGGGAATTTTTTTAAGATATTCTCATAAATACTTAATATTTTTTGTAATATTTCATTTATTGTCGTCTTTTCAGTATCATTTAATGGAAAATCATGTTTTTGCTATTTTCCTTATTTTTCTTATACGGAATTAAATCTATTTTTTAGTAATGTGACAAATTCACTCGAACAAAGATAAATCACTCATCACCATCAACACAAAAAATTATAAAATCTTTTGGTGTTGTAAATGAATAATGTATTTGTGTTAAATGAAGTTAAAAACGTTTTGTTTTGAAGAAAAAAAAGTAAAATATTATTCACAGCTATAATAATAAGTTATTATGTTCGTTTTTAACAAACAAAAAAAAATAGTAAGTGCTAGAATAATTGATGGAATAGTATAAATATTAAAAATTGTATATATACATACACGTGTATACACACACATACATTCAATCTAACTTTTACTATAATTAAAACGTGCATAAATATTTTATGTAAAAGTTTTAACATTTGCCTTCAAAGATTCTTCCCTTGATCGCAAGGTTTCATTCCCTCCTGTTTGAATATAAAGCCCTTTGTTCAATAGCTTTATGCTGTTTTTGAACTCATTGCCTTAATATGTCTGTTAAAATGTTCAACCGAGATTAAACGTAAACGTCAAAAGTGCTTTTAGAAATTATTAAAGAATCAACTCTCTTCATTAAGTCTTTATTTCACTGCAAACAACCCTAGCAAATATTGCCAATAACTCGTTTCGTTATTTGTGAAACTGTATACGGCCTGGAATTATCATTAAAATCGACAACATGCTGTATACTAGGTCTTTACCCTGTAATGAAACCGTGTAGTTTAGTAAAGTACATAAAACATGAAAACAATTCATATTAATTAAAAATTTTCAATCAGTAGTTGTTGGTTGTTATGTGTACTTTTGATATTAACGTCATGTACATGTCGCTCATGTAATTTTATAAAAGACAACTTTAATTAAATATCAGTGAAACTCATTGAGAAAAATGCTTTGAATGTTAAATATGAAAAAGCATCCATTGAATAGGTGGTATGATTTGTGTGTGCGCGCATAAACTCTATTGCTTTTTTAGACATGTAAAAAATTAATATTGCAACATTAGTCAAGTTGATTATTTTTTAACATTAACTAAAATCTAAAAATAATTGAATGTAATTTCAATAGTGAAAGTTGTTGATTTATACAATAGAGATAATTTGAGATCTTTAAATACTTATAATAAATTGTGATATCATATAAAATTTGTTTCAATATCCTGTATTTTAATGAGAAAAATATAATAACAGTATATTTTTAATTTTATCAAAAATCGTAGTAATTTAAAATAGTATTTTTTAAAAATATAACATTTAGAATTTTGAAAATATTATTTTATATCATTTAATTTATATATATACATATATATATATATATATATATATATATATATATATATATATATAGAGAGAGAGAGAGAGAGAGAGAGAGAGAAAGAGAGGGGGTAGAGAACATTATTATATGGAGTGCTCCAAATGAAATTAAAAGGTTTAGACACACATTTATTATCCTTCAGTCTCTTTTAAGTTACCTATCCAAAAGTCCAAGACTATATTTTCAGAAATTTGTATTGTTTTTTTTTCAATTTTTGTTATTAATATATTTTTTATTTCAAAATCACAATATTTTAAGTATTTAATTATCAGTTTTGTAATTAACCCGTTCGCTACCAACGTCACATATATGTGACGACCCGGTTTTCTTACCTGAGCTCGGCGTCACAAATATGTGATGAGTGTTCATTATCAGTTTATGATAACTATTTGTACCAAATTTTGCCGCAAACAGATGGGTTATGTTAAAAACAATAAAGTAGATACAGGATGTTATTGGTCTACATTTATAAATACATCGCAAAAAATTAATGACAATTTGGTATCATATTTAAATAATAACACGTCTGAGCTGTGGTAGCGGATTTTCTCCTTAGACTCTGGTTGAGAATGGGTTAAGTCTTTTTACGTTGTTGTCAATCACTGAAATGCACATCAAGAATTAAAGTGAACAGTAATTGATAATTTGATAACATGTATTAATAAAGTGTATTTGCGATAGTCCTAAGCAGTTTTTTAAAAGAAAGTAAAAAAATGTCTAAACACCATATTATATAAAAGTATACAACAAAAAATCGTATTTAAAATAATTTTTAAATACCTTTTTTGGATTATTTCTGAAGTTTGAAAAGATTATCAACGTAAAGATTATTTTGTTTATTTATATAGCCGATAACATTTTGATAAAGATTTTTATCTAAGAACTTAATTGCATCATTGTCAGTTCTTACAGATTATTTATAATTCATTGAATTAAAAATATATGTCAACAAGTATATAACCAAAAGATAAAATGCACGCTTAAATTTGTTTGATTATTTATATTTTATATTTCTCATATTTTTTTAAAAAAAAGATTAATTCAACACAGTGATTAAGAAAGTATTTCTAGTGCTAAAGTTGAGTATGGGAATAAAATGAATAATTAATTGAAAATGATATATTCCACTTTATATATCTCAAAAATGAATTTAATTATTAGTTTTTTTATTAGATATTTTGTTCTGAATTTATTTTCTCTGGTACACATCACATTTTACTATGAACTCTATTCTTGATATATAGATATTCTCTTAAATATCTATTTTATTTACTTGATAATGCCTATCCTTTTAGTTGTAATGATTTTATTACTTCAGATTATTTTGAATTCTTTAATAATTCAATTATATCTTTAAATATTGTTAAATTCGACGAATTTAGCCTGTTTTCCGTTTAATGAACTTTTATTTATTAATAACCTAATATGCATCTTTTTTGAATAGAATAATTCTAAAAAAAATTGTATCAATCAACATATAAACAAAAATCTTAGTGAAATATTCCAAAAATTATATATTGTATATATTGTTAAAGTAATATAAATGCTATTTAATTTTGTTAACATAATAAAAATCATTTATAAAACGATTGAACATTCTTCTATTTAACTAAATTTCTCTTTAAAGCTTTCTGTTTATCACTTTAAAATTATATACAAAAATGTAAATTGTAACCGCTTACATAAACGTGTAGCAATCGTTTGTTTATATGAATCTACCCCCTTGAAGCAAATCTCAATAATATTTTTACACGTTGAAAAAAAATGTTTACTTTAAACACAGCAAGAGACAAATTGTAAAAAGTATGTTTACATTTAAATAAAATCAAAAATTTGTAATTTACTTTTAAATTCAATTTTGTGGGAATGTTTCAGTGCGTCATGTTTTTCAAATGTGGTTTTATCAAACAACATTGAATTTTTGTTCAAATTATAAATTATTTATTTGACTGACTGGTATTGCATGTTTATATATATATATATATATATATATACACATACATTATCTCAAAAAAATAAAAGTATCTTTATTCAAAAGTACCTCTTTTGTAGTATATATTAATAAACTTTTAAAAAACTTTTTTGGTGTTATGTAAACATAAAGAAACCCATTACTTTGTCTACTTTAAGGTGTTTTTGATGTTTTATTTCATAATGAATAAATGTTTTTTTTAAATTATTTAAACAATTATTCTCTCTCTCTCTCTCTCTCTCTCTCTATATATATATATATATATATATATATATATATATATATAAATTTCCATTAAATAAATGGACAAATAAATAATGGTAAATCATATTTCATCTTTTAATTATATATTCAAATTTTAAATCCCAAAATCTACTTAAAGTCAACAAGAAAATTAAGTGAAGCATTAGATTTTTATTCAGTATCGTTCATGGCGTTGAACATAACACTCAGATCGCGTCAAATTCGTATCACTCGAGTACATCCGTTTTTAAATTACATACATGTATGCAAATTATAAAATCCTATTAAATACATGCGAATGATAAAATAGAGTTTTAAATTTGTGTACGAATAATCACGTTGAACAAATAATGAATGTATTTCTGTTTGGTTTTATAATAATTATGTACTCGTATATGTTGTAATTAAACGACAAACATTCGTAACAAAAAGATACTTTTTTAATATATGTATATTATATTTTTTTAAAAGAATGACATTATTTTTGTGTTACTTTGTTTGAAGATACTGTTGTGTATTGAAATTTTAAATTTATTCTTATTTCACTTTCATTTATCTTATATTTCTATCTACTGTCAATACTTAACACATGACTAATTCAGTATCTTATTTAATTTTTTCTTTATTTTTTATTCTTATTAGTACTTTATCAATTGTTCACTTTGTATTTTTTTTTATTTTGTTTTGCTAGTATTTTGTACATTTAAACAAAAACTTTTTTTAAATTATATTTTCATTTTAAGTCAGACTCAATGAAAACAATTTACATATGTGTGTGTGAAAGAGAAAGAGAGAGTATATATATATATATATATATATATATATATGTGTGTGTGTGTGTGTGTGTGTGTGTGTGTTTGTGTGTGTTTGTGTGTGCGCGTGTGTTTGTGTGTGTATATTTTTTGGCATCTAATGTAAATGAAAAGTGCAAGGTCCATTATTAGATTTTTAACTGAATTCATCATCATAGTTGAAGTTTCTTTTTTACTAATTTATAGGGTCATCTAAATATGACGCCCAGATTTGTGTTTTATTAAAAAGAAACATGTATATGGAATAGGGAAACGTGTATAGCTTCTTTTTAATAAAACACAAATCTAAGCGTCTCATTTGGATGATCCCCTATATATATTTCTTTATACTTTTGTGTATTCTTTTTTCTGCACGTCTCTGATACTTTTGAAGTATTAAACGAATCTTTTTAAATAAGATTTCTAAATTTTTAATTTTCTAAATGAATGGTCAATGAAATAATTTCACTTTTTGTGCCTACGTTACGAAAATTATAATTTTGTTTGTGTAGCTTCGTAGTAATAAAATTTTCTTGACTACTTATAATTTGTAACATTAAACTTATGTGCATATATACTAATACAACCAATATATATATATATATATATATATATATATATATATATATATATATATATATATATATATATATATACACGAGAGTTGTTTGATAAGTATGGTAATTTTTAAAATTGATGAAAAATTTATTAAATTTTTAAATTTTATGGTAATTTTTTACCATATTTATCAAACTATTGTATATATATATATATATATATATATATATATATATATATATATATATATATATATATATATATATATATATATATATATATATTTACATACATATATGCACACACTCACAATAGGAGTTTATAATATTTCTTTCTAAAGAGCACATCTGTATTTTATGCTGAAATTGAATTTGCTCTTTCATGTTTATTTTTTTAATCTTATTGTTACTGTTTAATTAAAACGAATAACATAACATCAAATACATATCATCACAACCGACGAGAATATAACCCACAGTATATGAAGTGGAAAGAAAATATTTGTCATTGACATCACATGGATATATATTTTTTTTAAAAAACGTAGTTATTTTTACAATTCTATTTTAGATATTTGAAAACATTTTTCCGAAAATAAAAGATAATATTGATTATAAGGTACTTTTTCTTTTTAAAATATATTTATATATCACATATAGAAACTTATTTTCAGTGTAGTATTTTTTTAAAAAAAATGTGTATTTTGAATATGATATTTATTTTTAAAATGCTTTGAAATAAATATGTATTTTAAAATGAAATAAATTTTCATAATTATTTCGATTTCACAATTTTATTTTTAATCCAGCTGAACGTTTTGTAATTTGTATTTCTTTTTTATTATCATAAATAACAAATATAAAATACACATAAGAATTTTTTTATCCTTTTTTATATTTAGTGTATAAGTACTGTGTGTACAAATTTTAACCAAGTAATCAAAGAAATGTTTATTAGTGGAAAATATATACATTTGGTATGAAATAAGCTTATGACTGTAGCATTAAGTACTTTTTTATATATAATTGATTATTAAAAATAACAAAAAAATTTTAAAGTATGTGTACATAGAATCAAATTAAGTATATATATATATATGTACATATATATATATATATATATATATATATATATATATATAATGAAGTGTTTATACAATGATATGTATCTTAAATATTAAAAAGGTGGGTACGTAGATAATATTTATCATAAATAAATTTTGTTTAAAAAAGTTTATAAAGAACTATTACAACGTATGTAACATATTTAGAAATAATTAAAATATTTGTGTCGATAATATTGAACAGTATTGCTTGAAAGAATTTAAAATGTAAATTTTTCGTTTTATATATATGTACGAATGATATAATATTTGACAGTGTATTGAAATACATAGAACACATTTTAATTTTTCTATGTATTGTAACATCTGACATATTGAAATGGAACGATTTTACGAGAGCGTCAAGAAAAATAAATCATCTCTTTGAAAACGATGTAAATAAATATGAAAATTGTTTACAATATTCGCCGTGATTCTACGATTTGGAATGCTTTTATACACTATTTCATAATTGCGTCATTTTTAAGGTTGTCTGTTTTATCTGCACATCTGCATGCTAATCGACCTTAATTTACATAAAAGTAAAATTATAAACCTTTCATCTCTACGAAACATTAAATATAGGGGTCATTATACTTGGGTTGTTACTAAGTGTGATTTGTAAATAAGAAAATTTCTTATTCGGTTTTAGTGTTTTGTAACATTTACATATCATTTACTCTGTAGTGAAATTTGTTGAAAAGCACGTGTAGATTTTTTGATAAGTCTTATTATATTATTACATTAATTAAATATTGATTGTATATATAAACACACTTGAGAATAGTTTAACGATTTCAGAGATTTCTTTATAGTGAATATATTAAAGTTTTCTTTATAAAATTTAGGTCAGTGCACGTAAACACTTATTTAAATTCAAAAAAGATGATTGATATACATCAATAATAATATTTTATTATTAATATTTCATTTCAATCCATTAAATTACTCTGAGAGTTTTTTTTATTTTTGTGTGTATATACACTCTTTTCTCTCTCTCTCTCTCTCTCTCTTTCTCTATCCTTAGTCTCATTTGAACTACCCTATATAAACCAAAATTTGAAACAAATCAAATATAAAAAATACAACATTTTCTATTTAAAATTTAAGTTATTTATTATTTTTGAAAAGAAAATTATACACTTAATATTTAAAGAAAAATGTCAAATATTAAAACTATTATTCAAAAAAGATTATTTAATGTTAATATTTTAAGAGTTTCCACTCAAACATTGCTTTAAAATACAATTCGTAAGTAACAAATTACATTTTATTGATAATCAGATTAATATATAATGATTTTTTTTTATTTTGACATTAATTTACATTTGTTAGCTGTTGTAAGAATTGAACATGATTAACTAAAAACTTCTGACATTGTCTAATTTACAAGATATTTATTTTTATTTTTTGATTTCTGTATTTTTTTCATTAAAAAAATCGTTTCAGTGGTTTAATGAGTTTATCCTTTTTTGTTTTTGCTGAATAAATGAACTTTTTAATAGATTTTTCAGAAAATTATTTGAATGTGTAATTTTCATTCACACGTTTCATCATTGTAGATTTTCTGTTACTTTTATTTTAAATTAAATACTTTTATTTTTGTGTTTGATCTTTTAATCCAGTTTTTATTCATGTATATACACAGTTAAGTAGATATTTCTAAAACTTGTGTACTTCTCTGAAATTCTAATGCAGTCTTCATATATGAAATTTTCACAAAATAGATTTCAAAAACTTATTTTGTTATTTGAATCTGTAGTCCAGTTTTGATTTAGTTATTATAAAAAATGCCGTTAATTGTAAAATTAATCAGTTAATAAATTAAGAAAAATATTTTATTTTTTGTAACAAAAAGTAAAATTGTTTCTATTTATATACAATAAAACTTATAGACATCTTAATAACAACATATTTATATGTGTTTTAAACGTAAAACATATATTTATTTTTTATATTTATGTAACTTTTATAATAAGTACCTTGTTTTTAATAAGTAAATGATAAATAATAATAATAAAATATGTATTTGTTTGTATACTGTTTGTGTTTAATGTAGTATTTCTCAGTTGTATTTATTCATAATTTTTATCATATTTAATAACAAAAATATCTTGAAGAAACAATAAATGTTATTTTAGACTGTATTAATTTAGAAATGCAAAATTTGTGTTTTTTTTCAATTGTAGCTAAAAATTGTGTTAAATTAAATGATAATTGAAATTTTGTGTTAAATACAGATTTTTTATTAAATACAGATTACCTATTTTATTTTTTTTTTAATGAAAATTACCTAATAAATTTTTACAACAAAATGAGGGAAATGTAATATTAAATTTATCAAATGAATTCAAAAATACGTGCATTGACTAAACACATAAATTTAGACCTTATTTAAAATGTGTTATTTGTAATTTTCAAATATACAACATTTTTTTTATTTAGTGTACTGATCTTTTAATGTATATTGCATGCCATTCCGATGAAAAATGATCGTTTTATTGAGCGTGAAATATATACCATAAAATACCATAGGATATCTAGACGGGGAAAAATGAAACCTTGAATCAACTCTAATGGGATACATAAACATTGTTAAAATGAAATGTCAGTTGAAATGTGTAGAAAGCAAAAAAATTCCACTCCTACACGGATAATGTTCCCAATTACATTTCACAGTTCATATTGCTTCCTTATTAAGTTATCGTTTTATAAACATCGTAGAGGCAGCTGTATTTTAAAATTCTTATATAGACAGGTGTTTAACCACGTGTCGACGTATGCATAAATGTGACTTATTTAAATAAACACGCTCTGTTATCGTCATTCAATATGTCAGGTGTCTGATTTTATTTCTATTTAATCGCAACGATTTGTCTGGTAATTCATTTAATATATTGTTATCTTACCGTCTTTGTTTATATTTTATTTGATACAGGTACATGTTTGCATTTTTTAATTCGTATAGAATCTATCAGCAGATAGAATTATTGATTTAATTTTAGAAACTTCTAATATATATATATATATCGAGAAGATATAATTTTTACAATAATATGAAATTAACAATTCACTTAATATTTATCTATAAAACATTATATATAGGTATAAAAAAATGTATATAAGAAATTTGTGTAAATATCAATTTTTACTAAACATGATAAGATATAATATCGTTTTAAAGCAATTTTATCTTATCACAATATTTAGAAATTAAAACGTGTTTGTAGAAGGTTCTTTATTATTAATTAACAATTTTTCACAAACATATTCCTCCATCTCCACAAGATATTTTAATACCGTAATTTAATGAATTCTTTTTGAAAAATAAATGATCTATAATAGTAAATTGTTTTATATATTTATATATATATATATATATATATATATATATATATATATATATATATATATATATATATAAATATAAATCATTAAAAATCACAATCAAACATTGCAGTAAAAATAAAAGAGAAATAAACAATATTCAAAAATAATTGAGACTACTGAATTTATTTTACTTTCAGAAAAATATTTTTTAATACTAAAATATCAGTATCAATATTTTATTATTTTTTTGGAACTAAAATATTTTCTATATGTAATATTGGAAATAGTATTCATAATTAATAAAAAGTATATAAATTAAATTAATTAATTAATTGAGTTTGTAATCTATATATAATTTTAATTTTATACTCAAGGTCAATTACTTAATTTAATTAAAAAAATGTTTTAGTATATTTCTAATAAACCCACATAAAATTTTGTTATAATTCTTAAAAAAGTATATTATTATTTCAATATTAATTAAATGGTCATATAAATATTTTGAACAATATTGGCAATTTTACCAAGAAATATTTTATAAATATCTTATTATTTTGTAATTGATACTGACTTTTTAATGAAATAATATATATATACATATATATATATATATATATATATATATATATATATATATATATAAACTGTATCATATTGTAGAAAAATATTAAATTTTTTTAATATACAGAAAAATGCATAAATTATAATAGTAATGAATTAACAATGTATAGTTAGATTAGAATAGTTAAAAAAATAACAGAACTTTTATAAAACGAAACAAACATACAGTAAATTATATTAAGTATATGCAGATAAAAAAACATGTAATAATTTTTAATAGAATGTTTACTTTTTAATTAAACACTTTTAATGAATAAGTTTAACAACTATATAAAAAAACTTTTCCCAAATAATTGATCATTTCTCATGAAAGATTTTTATGAAGAATTTATAATTTTTGATTCCAAACATTAGCAGTTTATATTTCTTTGCTGTAATTATGTTAAAAATTAAAGTGTTTTTTAAAATAAATATTTATTCACAGCTCCACTGTCCACAAAAAATACATTAAAAATACATATTTCAAACATACATTTGTTATTTTTGTATTTATTAGAATTATATATACATACGAGGGTCGTTTGATAAGTATGGTAAATTTATTTATTGTATAATTTAATTATTTTTTTTAATTTAGTTTTTCTTACATTTTTACCATACTTATCAAACGACCCTCGTACATATATTATACATATATATATATGAACATATAAATAATTTACTATTGAAATGTATATTTTATGAGTATTTTTCCCCATATAAAACTATAAATATTTTTACTATATATAAGTAATTTATAGTTAATATAATTACTACAATAAGCATCAGTATTATATAGTAGTAATTAGGAAAAATTGGCGTAAAATATAAATATAAATGGCAAATTATATATATATATATATATATATATATATATATATATATATATATCCACACATTAAAATTTAAAAATTTTCCTTATAATAATTTAACATGTTAGTTTAACTATCATTATTTAATTTTTGTATTAACTTTACTCGTCTAATGAATTAATTATTTTAATTGAAATGTTTATTTAAAAACGTTATTTATAAAACAATCCTTTTGCGAACAAATAATGAAAACTAAATAAAAAACAATCATAATCACATTAAAATATGTCATTAGGTACAAAGTTTTTACACTTCTATTTATAAAGTGTTTGCGTCTTAAAGAAATGATTTAGGAAAATTTTTGTAACAAGTGTTGAAACAAGTCTTTATCGAAAGTCATGAAAGTACTTTTTCAATTTCATGGAAATAAATTGTCACGAATCTTGGCCACTTTCTTTGTCAACTTATTTATTGTCTGTCATTGAGCCAAGAATTGAGAAAGATATATAAATAATACTGTAATGCAAGTAAAGTGAATGTACATAATTTGAGTTACTCGATGTTAAGAAATTGTGAATTTAACAACATTGTTAAAATAGTGATTTTACTTAACAATAAAACAAATGTACTGATAGCGTTTGATAAATGACCGTGTAACAGTTGGCAAACTCTTGAAATATTTTTAAACGAAATCTACTCATTGCATTCTATGAATACTCACATTGACTGAATTTTTAAATCCTCAGTTCGTTATCATTCAATTATAATATAAAAAATATTAAATGTTATCATAAACATCTATATATATATATATATATATATATATATATATATATATATATATATATATGTATATATTTGTAAATTGATACTGTTACGCCCCACTTCTAAATTCATTTTAGTTTAATCGGATTTGTTTTCATTTAGAATTAATTACAAATTAAACCTATTATGTTATAATTTTAGGTTCATTTTTAAAAAATCGTAATTAATGCTTTTGTCATTATACTACTTTGAACTTTATATTTTTGTAAAATATTCAATTATGTGTGTTGAATAATATAGTATTTAATCTACCGGATATTGAAAATAACATTTTAAATTTTGTTGAAAATTAATATTGATTTTATTAATATTAATTTCGTTAAATTCATGAAAAGTTTTTTATTTTGTTCGTAAATATTTATAATTTTATTGTAAAATATATATGCATACATACACAGACACACAGGAGGCTAAAAGTCACTTTTTGATTTTTTTCTTCTGTCAATTTTGCAAAAATAGAAACACACATTTTAATTAAAAGCAATATTAGTACAATCATTTATTTAAATTAATATATTTATACATTAATTAGGAAATTATTTATTATATATTAATTATTTCCTAATGCAAAAATTATTACAAGCAAAATATAAATTTTTTAAAGTGAGAAAATAGCTTTTGTCCTGTTTCACATATCTGTTTATGTATCTTTACACTTTAATTTATTTTTAGCATTTCTCTATTATAAACCTTGAAAATGTCATTCTTCACATTCAAATCCACAATATCATTTATATTGTTCACCAGCGTTATTAACTAATGTCGACTTGAGAATTAATTTTGAATTTTTGTTTAAAAAAAAATCATAATTTCAATGCAAATAAATATATAAAATATTGTTTTATAGTAAATTAAAATTTTATAAAATTATTTGAAACAATGTAAATTATAAATGCTATATTATGGTGAGGTAAGATATAAATTAAAGAAAAACTGAAACAATTAACTTAAAAAATTGAGGAATCGCATTTATTATTTATGTATGTACAGTTGAAGAATTAATAATTCATTCAAAAATGGATATAATTTGATAATAATTGATCATTAAGAAATGTTTTTGTATATTTTTTCTTAGTCTTCTTAAAAAGGTAAAAGTGACGTATAAATTGGTGTTTTATTTTTTTTTGTAAATGTAGTATTTTTTTAATTGACCATGGTTTTCATCTTCGCGTAGGATAGGGCAATATTGTAACCCACACAAATGTGCCAGACGATTTGTGAGAAATACGTACACACACAAATGTGTACGTGTGAGAGAGTGAGCATATAAATATACACGCACTCACACACACACGCATTCATACATACATACACGAGGGTCATTTGATAAGTATGGTAAAAAAGTAAGAAAAACTAAATTAAAAAATTTAATTAAATTAAACAATAAATAAATTTACCATACTTATCAAACGATCCTCGTGTGTATATATATATATATATATATATATATATATATATATATATAAATTACCTGTTATTTTTTTCAATAAACATTGATGTATATTAAAACAAATAACATCAGTATCGTAACTAAATTATATCAAAATTTTCCATAAAATTATTTGATTATATTTTAATACTATCTCAGTATCACCATCTTCGAATTTTGGGTACAAATAAATTTCATATATCTTCCCTTCGAAGATGATGTCACCAATATTGAATTGTATAGAAGTAAATAAAAATGAACAGTAACTATTTATTAAACACTTTGATAAAATCTTGTATTGTTGAAGTGTTGACTTCTTTGTGAAAAATATATTAATTGCAGTATTGTGAAATAATATGCCATTAACAATTACATATTTTCTTTATTATTAATTTTTATTTGTTCATAAGCAACATCGTTAAAATGCATATTATTATCTGATTTTTTCTTGCTTAAATATTTCCAATGATATTAACTGAAATGTTTTTATTCAATATTATCAATTAACAAGGTCTGTGTTTTATTAAATTGACATAAAAATTATTTTAACAAAAGTATTAATCTTTGAATAACAAGAATTAACATTTTATGTTTCTTGTCTGAAATATTTTTTTTATTGTATCAATTTAAATATTATACTTTGTACACGTAGAAATAAATTAAAAATACATACTTGAAAAGTAATTTTAGAATTTTCAAACTAAGATAATTTGACATCTTAAAAATATAAAAATATTTATATTTAATTTCATTGTTTTATAAAAGTACATATATAAGTACGAATATTTAATAATTAATAAAGATTGATACTTTGTAATTGCAATGAAATGAAAAAAATATTTTTAAAATTTGATTTTATAAATGAGGAATAAATATAAATTGTAAAATAAAGTATGATGTTGTATATTATATTTTTTTTTGTATACTACAGTAAGTAAGAATTAAAATACATTAATAGAAATATTTTTCAATAAAGTGTACTTTTATTGAATTATTTTTTAAACAATAAAAAAATGCATTAAATGCTAATGCACCTTTTTATTGTTTAAAAAATAAACTAATTCAATTTAATCTATATTTATAGAACTTAATCAATTGCTGTGTTAGTAAACTCTATTAAAGATTGTGGTTAATATAATTAATAACTCAAAATTATTTTTAATAATATTAGAATGACAAGTACGTTCTTGAATGTATATCAGTTATATACGAGGGTCATTTGATAAGTATGGTAAAAAAGTAAGAAAAACGAAATTGGAAAATTTAATTACATTAAACAGTAAATAAATTTATCATACTTATCAAACGACGCTCGTACTATTTCAATTATAATGAAGCATTTTTAAATTTATTTTTGTTTCAAATTTATTCATTTTTTCAATATAAACAGTAATCACCACACCACAATTTTATAACAAATATGCTTTGAAACTGTGGTGAATTTATTTTGGCGCCAATAAATTATCATCTCTGATACCACAAGTATTTATAATAACAATAATCTAATAAGCATTTCGATAGCGATGCCGTCATCGTCAGAGCGTTATGGTATAAAATCTGAAATTGATTTTATAACACATCGCTTTTGACGCTAATGTTTTTATAAACAGACAAAATAAACATTAATAAATTACTGAACACTTTCTATCTTTCTTACGATATTGGGTATGATAATTCATTTATATGAAAATCATTGTCTCTGTTAGAATTTTAAATTCATTTAAATTATTATTATATTAATAAAGTCAGTACAATGTGTATGTAATGTTAAAAAAATATTTCCTAATTTACATAATGCAAATTTTAAATGCTTATAAATTAAACATCTTCATTACTTCTTTAAGTAATTACGAAATGTATTTTTAATTGTATAGCAAAGCATTTTCATTCCACTTCGTTAAAATTTTATTTCTTTTCTCCGGCTTATAAAAACTTCAGTAATTTTAAAAAAATATTTTCTCGTGTCTGCTTTATTCAAGTTGAATATAAAAAACATATTCAACTTGGATTTTTTCTTTTTATCAAATTATTACTTTTTTTTAATTTAAAAGTAAGTAAAGTGCAAAAAACTTATAGAATATACGTTATTATATAAAGATGAAGTAGTAAGATACCATGTTATTCAATTATGTAATAAATGTTTTTTTTCTTTATTAATATAATAATGATATAGCTATTATTGAGATGAAAAATTCAATTCTTGATATACGAGGTAATTATGAATAATTATTATAATAAGAGTAATTATATATATTATATATATATATATATATATATATATATATATATATATATATATATATATATAGTTATGTAAGTGTTTTATTATTATTATCTCATTGGAGGACATAATTTGATCTCGACTATTTTTTTAACAGCAATTAATTATATTATATTGAAGTATATTAAAAAATAAGTATTTTTTTAAAAGTTAAACTACCTGAACAAAGTTTTTTTTAATACACACGTGTATGTGTGTGTGTGTGCTCTTTGAATATTGATTGAATATAAAAATTATAATAATAATTATAATTTATACAGATATTAAAATAAGTAAAACAAATCATAAATTGTAGATATTGATTATTAATATTTTATTTTTAGTTCCACTGTGTTCAAAAATGTAATTTCTATTTTTCATATCATAATATCTTTGTAAATAACTTGAATAAATATTTTCCGGATCATTGACTTATATTTTGCTGTAACCACAAACAAGGAAGTTCAATCTCTTAATATATTTCAATTTTTTTACTGGAAAGTTTATCGCGTTTAAAGTGTATCATCATATCAGATCTATAAAATTTACAAGAATTTATAACGGAAGCAATTGAAAAAATTGCTTTGCAGATGCTGCAAAACATGTTTCTTATGCATGTCAGATTAAAGATTTGCATTTTAGATACTCATATGAAATATATATCTAAACTTGATTACTAAAGAGAACTTTAATTACAAGATATGCAAAAATACTCCTTTCTGTCTTTTTGTACTACAATATTTACACATTTTCTTAACATATCTAATTTATATCGTATATACATTCAGGTAACTGAATTTTTAAAGTTGTTTTTTTAAAAAAATTAAATCAATGTTAAAGGAGATAAATAAAAAAAATCTTTTTCTCATTTTAATAATCCCGTCGTTTATAGATGCAATTTCAAACTTTTTTTATTCTCTTTAATAATATATTTTTCATATATATTTAACTCTTTTACTGCTGACCAAAATTTCTAGTAGTTTTCGCACAAGCTAACCTGACCGATAAATCAGCCCATCCGCAGTAAGAGTGTTAATAACTGTTTTAAATAAGAAAATATAAAATTGAATTTTGTTTATAACTTCACTTGTAGTTGATTACTTTGAAAATAGTATATAGTAAATATATGTAAAATGTATTTATTTTCATTAATCATCTCAATATAAATTGATAAGGTGATAATATTTTTTTGCGAGGCGATTAAAAGAAATTAATCGAATTGTAAAATATTGTCATTAAACGATCAAATTAGATCTTTTAATGAAAAGGAGTAAAGAATAGATTTTAAAGTACAGAAAAAATTGTATAGAAGAAAGAGTTGTGTATAGAATATCATTGTTTCCATACAAATTTATTTCGAAAAAGTTGGTCACTTTTTTATAGGAATAAATATATTTTTATACGATTATAGAAGTTTGTGTAATGTTTTAATTTTTTATCTTTCTTTCAGTTTCATTGCCCCTCCCCCCTCTCACACACACATATTGGATGTTTTTTAAACGAGTTAGAAATTTACATCAAAATTGAAATTTTTATCACCCTTAAAAAACATCTATATATACATACACACACACTCACACATATACATATATACACACATACAATACAAAATAAGTATAGACAGCAATAAATATTAATATCAATATATACTATTAGATTATTAACAATTGTATTTTTTAAAATTTTGACACTTTGTAAAATTGGTATAATAAATAAATAAGTACTTGTATCATCAATCGATAAACATTAACATAAAAAATATATAAACTGTTAGTAAAATATATTTTTTGGCTATTCCATTCCGAAATTAAAAATTTAGTTGATTACGGAAACAAGTTACGTTTTTCGTACTTATTAACAACTTATTTGACATTTCAGATAATTTTTTATCACTTTGTTTATATAAACATATATTTTTTATATGCACATACATATATACATATGTATGTATATGTGTGTTTATTTGTACAAATTTGGAAATACATAAATATTAAACTAAAATAAATTAATGATATAAGCTAATTACATTTTATAATGATATATATTTTTTTTAAGAAATAATTTTATCTTGTATAAATAAAAAGAAAACATTTATATCTATATTTATCCATATTTATATGTTAATATTTTAATGTTTCAAAAAATTTCAGATTTATTCATTACCATTTTATAGTAATTAGAAAATATTTTGAAAATATCTATTAAAATATTTGAAAAATTTAAAATCGCAAAAATGTTATATTATTAAAGCTGCAAAAAATATTTTAAATTTTACTTGACCTTTCTGAAAAATAATATTTATGATTTTATAACAGTTTGATTTTACACACATGTATTGTAACAAAAACACCACATACATATTTATATATATATATATATATATATATATATATATATATATATATATATATATATATATATATATATAGAGAGAGAGAGAGAGAGAGAGAGAGAGAGAGAGTAGTATATATACTTTCGCATGTAATATTAGCCTATAAATAATATATTAACAATTTTATATTAGATTTGAAATTTTTCAATTAAAAACTTAATTATTTTTCGATGTGTTTTAATTTAATATTAGGAAACTTAAACATAATTAAAACTACATTTTTGTAATTAAAATGTTCATAGCAATATTATATTATTTTATATTGCTATTAAAAATATCTAAAATATTAATTTTTATTAATATATTTATGTGTGTGTATATATATATATATATATATATTATATATATATATATATATATATATATATATATAAATAAATGGTCTATATATGTATTGTAATTGTGTCACTACAATGCAATTACGAAGATCGACTTTTTGTCAACTAACATTTTAAACATTTTTTACTACGGAATTACATTCGTAGTTGTTTTTCTGTTATTGGCATCTTTCCAAGGAATGTAAATACCCACAACTGGTAGCTCGCCAAATGAGTGCAAGGTTGACTGTCAAATAGTGACTTACTCATTAACTGTTTTTCCATCATTCTTGTAATTTTTACTTTCATTCATAGTTTATTACAAAATATTTACTTTATGTTGGCACTAAGAAAAATATAGTTTCAAATATATCTAGATTGTATCTTTATTAAGTAGATTAAAGTATAAATATCACAAATATTTAAATTTAAACTATTTTAGCCACATAAAATTTCTATTTGTTTTTGTGTTAGTATTATAAGTGTTTTCATTTAATTGGCGAGAAAGTAGTTCAATTTTTTGTGATCATTTTTTAATAGTGGGACATTAAAATGTCAACATTCCTTTACCAAATAAATTAACGATTGTATCCATATCAAGATTTTCATAATTGTGTGCGTACGTGTATATATATATATATATATATATATATATTTATTTATTTATAAGAACATACATACACAAATATTATACCTACACATGCATTTCAATAATACCTTCACTGACATTAACATTAGTCAAATATGGTATTTCAAGTTGGAATATGTGTAAAAATATCAATTTAACCCGATAAACGTTTATGTCGAGTATATTCGTCATGAAAAGATGGCATTTTTTTGTTTAATGTCGAGTATACTAGTCATGTAGAAAAATCGCTTTAGCTATTTATTGTAAAATTTAGGTAAAAAATTTATATTTGTAATTTTAGCACATTTTAGAATATTTCAAAGTAACAAAAAAATATGCACTTTTTAATGTTTTTTTCTATGAAATAATTTTCAAAAAATAAAATGTTAAGACCTGTAAATACCGTTTGTGAATTACTTACCAATAAAATGAAAAAAAAATTAAAGAAAACCAAAAAAAATTATCATTTTGTTATAATTTAACTCAATCTTACAGCAAGTACACTTTTTGTGTTTTCGTCGAGTATACTCGTCATAGCCTAGAGATAATTAAGCACACCAGTGCACATTCTCAAAATAAAACAACCCTTAATGAGTTAATATAAAGACATTGTAAATAATTTTTTGAGAATTTTGTAGACTTCAATGCAATTTTAAATCAAATTAAAAAGATATAAATTAAATATATTAAATTATATCATAAATATCCAATTTTTTACGAAAGTTCATATTTTGATCAACAATTATGATTTAATTGATAACAGTAATTAAAAAATAACTATTTTTAATTTTCTTATTTATAACTAACATTATAAAGATGGCTTTTTATATATATTTTTTAAAAAAAATTTGAAACATTTTTAAACTAAGATCGTGGAGATAAAATGGGCAGTTCATACAAATATATAAAAACTAAGAAAATGTAGTTATTTTTTAAGTTCCATTAAACTATTTTCAATATTAAAACATTCAATTGTAGTCTAGAATAAAGAAAGTAATTATTTTTTTTAAAATTTACATCTATTGTTCAAAAAACTGAGCAGGTAAATTATGTGAAATATTTAGATTGTGTTTATTTATTTATCTAAAGAAAAATAGGAGCAAATGTCGCTGGTCTTATATAAAGAATTTTTTTTTAGACTTGAAAAGAGAGGGAGTATTTCATATTTAAATGCCGAATAAAACAGTTTTCTGTTCGATAAAATTTTTCTTTTACAATCCATTTGGTATAAAGTAATTTTCTCGAAGGAAAAAACATTAAATTACAATAGAATTATATTTTTTTCCAAAAAAAGATTAAATTTTTTCATAGTTAAGAAGTGATATGTTTTATCAAATGTAGTTGAATTTTTCTTCTTAATCGAGTTTATTATTATATATATTTTTTAAAATGAATTATGATGTAATTTAATTTTATTATTCTGTTATACTTGATTATACAAAAAAGTCAATTATCCGAATCGCCAACATGTCTTTCTTTTTCGAATTATGAAGTCACTATTGTACTTACAATATTAAATTCTTAGAAAGATTATATATACATCTCACGCATTGATCTATAGAAAAAATGTTCATAAATTTTTAAGTTTCCTACATACTTGCATTTTTTTAAAAAAAAATCGAATATTAAAAAAAAATCTTTTTAAAAATTAAATGTTCTGGAAAAATATCTTTCAGTAAAAATAGACAATTTAATTCTAAATAAAACGTATCTATTGCATTTGATTCTTCAGAATTTTATATAAAAAAATTCTAGAAACTTTTTAAGATATTTTATAGCTAACACAGTATATATTATAATTATTTATATATATAATTACAAAATATCTTAATTATTTATATTACATGAAAATTTTATTTCCAAATTTATTAACAAAAGTTTTGTCTATTGACTATAGGCATTTTTCTCAATTTAAATATTATTTTTATTAAACAAATGGTTTAGCATTATTTTATTTAACACTATGTTTATTTAAAAACTTTTTGTATTTAATGTTTTGGAGTTAGTCCTTAGTCCTTATTTCTCTCTCTCTCTCTCTCTCTCTCTCTCTCTCTCTCTCTCTATATATATATATATATATATATATATATATATATATATATATCTATATGTATGTGTGTGTGTGTGTATTTGTGTACAATAATTATTACTTAACAGATATAACTTGTTCTGAGGAAATACTTCATTAATTTTTCTTAAATTTCAATCCATATATACATATATAAAAAATCAGCTTACTAAAATAGCTAACAATAGAATTTTGAAATAAATAATTTCACCATACTAACAATTTTTTATTTTTATGAAAGATATAGATTAAGAATAATATATTATATAATATTTACTCTATGGAATATTACATTGTTTAATTTAACGTTAGAATTTTATTATTATACTCTATTGTTCATTGGGCATATTTAGTATAAAAATAATTCATATTTTTAATTTATTTTTTAATTGCAATGTATTAAAAAATAAAGTTGATTAAAAAATCTAGACCTAATAAAATTCAGTAATTACTACTATCAATAAAATGTATCCACATGTTGTATTACACAATTTACAAACCACATAGTCTCGTTTTTCTCGAAAATACCAGCGTTAATAAATTATTAATAATCTGAAACCGACCAGAATCAACTTTGTTATTGGATATTCATTATTAATTACTCGCATCATTAAAGCGGTGATGAAGATAAACCAGAACTGAACTGACTGTACATAAAAATGTATTCACTGGAAAGAAAATACTTTCACATTGACATACTTTTTCAATGTCTACTGCTGTGGTTCAATGTTTAATCACAACGAGAATATAAACATTATCAGTAATTATTATGTTTAAGCGTTTAAGATGTTACTGGTTTCTCTTGCATATATTTATAATAAAAATAGAACGTTTCGAATGTTTAGTAAAAAAAGTGTTGGTAAATACAAATTGAATTATTATTTTTTTCTATAAATTTAGGAATAAACGTACACTTTATCCATTTATTATAAAAATGTAGAAATATTTACAGTAAAAATAGAAATATATAATGATGATTTGTTAAAATGTTTCAAATCAAAATTTACATGAAAAATTGAAATAACCTTTTTAATTGGTATGTTTCAAAAAAAGAATAAATTATTTCGAATAACAATTTAAAATCAGATATTGATAAAAATTTAAGATAGTTATTTAAAATGTCATTAAACATTATACTTATTAATTAAATCCAAATAAATAATAGAAAAATTTTTGGTACATTAGTAAATATTAATTTATAAATATTATACAATTTTAGGAAGATTATAAATTATAATAAATTAGTTGAATGTATGTAAAAAAAATGATTCAATAAATGAGAAAGAAAAATAGCCATTTTGTATCAAATAATTACTTTAGGTCGAATAATTCTGATGAAATCATATAGCAACTCTAATTAAAAAAAATTGAGACAAACAACAAAAACTTATAAATATAATTTTCGTTTTTAAAACCGTTTTGGTTTATCCAGCATTAAGTAGATGAATTTTTTATTATTAAAATTATTATTTTATAGATTTAGATGACAATTAATTTAAAACTTGACGTATTCATCAAAAGGCATCATTTTTATGTTGAGGAAATTGCTATTTAGATTAATTTTTTATTAATGAAAATAAATCTATATCACACTTGGATAAATTTTGATTGCTATATTTGTATAATTCGTGATTTATTTATAACTAATAGAAATGAATATAATTGAGAATTGAATTATGTAAACATATTCAAAAGAATATATTATACAGTGAATTTTAAATTTCATTTAAAAGTTCTGTTTGCAAAGAAACAAAATGCATTGAATATAAACCAAATAAAATATAGGTTTTATTTTATATTTTCTACTCCGTACGTAAATTCTTGATATCGTGTAATATTTGAGAAATTTCTTTTAATATAAATACTTGAGAAAAAATATACTTTTTTTATATTTCTATTCCATGCAATTCTGGAATAAAAGTTACATAATTTTCATAATACGATGTCTAAAATGACATTTATTATTATATATAGAGATTAGATATTTATCCTGGATAGTATGTTTATTGTTGAAATTATTCATATTTTCCATCTAGATATGTACATATAAAATAATTTAGTTTTACAAGCATTAAAAAATATTGTTTATTATAAATCGTTAAATGTATCATACATTAAATATTTTTTTAATATACTAGAAGTTTTAGATTATCAGGTATTTGGTGGTTTGTTTAGACGGTTTAGTAATTTTGTATTAATATTTTATGTACGATGTTCAAAAAACGTTTTGTAAATATTTATTCATTCGTAGCTATGTTATGTGAGGATGACATAATTATCTAAACTTGTGGCAACATTATGTTTCATTGTATGGTTTATAATTGAAAAAAAATATAAACAGCCGTTATCCTTGATATCTCCTAATTTAATTGTACACAGATACAAATACAACCACCTGTAAAACATGAAAACAATAAATTTCACACAAATGAATTATTATTTCAATTCCATGAGATATTGAAAAAATGTTCATTAATTATTTATTGTTTTCGTTCTTTATTTATAAACTAATACATATTTTGATGGTAATGCGCCATCATCATCAGAACACTATGTTGTAAAAAATTAAAAGATTATAACACGGTATTCTTATAATAATGGAATTGCCATCGAAATGCATATCATCTTATAAATAAATAAAGTGGATGATAAATAATTATTAAACATTTTTTCGATATCGTGCAATGTTGAGGTGATAATTCATTTGTGTAAAAATAGAATAGGGAGTTGCAATTTGATTAAAAATGTGATTTAAAATTTAGTCATCATTTTTTAGTCATAAAATGATTAAAAATTTAATATTAAATTTTCACCTGATTAGTCATACAACTAAAAACTTAATCATGTTATTTTGTTGTTTTTTAAATAAAAATCATAATTTATTTGAATAAAAAAATATAAATAAACACTAAAATCCAAAGGTTAGTTTTTTCCCTTATGTATTTATTTCTTCTTCGGAAATAAATTTCTTTACTAAACCCAATTCATCCCATTTCACTACATGAAAATTCTGAACAAAACCTTTATTTGTCTTTTATTTTATCTGTTTTACATACTTTTATGAAAATAATTTAAAAACTGTTATATTTCATTAATAATCATTTAAAATTTAATTTCATTAAAATTTATTAAAAAGTTATGTAAAATTTCTTCAAACCAAATATTTGAAAATTCAATTATATTTTAAATAATTTTTCGTGACGATTTAATTAATAATCGTATTTATCAAATATTTTACAATTTTTAATATTCAATCAGTTTATTAATTGCTTAAAACGATCGATGGTTAAAAAATCATTCATAGCTAATAATTATTTATTAGTCGTTAGTCACCGATTAATTTAAAAACGACTAATTTCAAATCAATCGTTTTGTCAATCATTTGAAACGATTAACGACTAATAAATTAAATCAAAGCAACGATGAATTTAAAACGATTAAAATTTTTATCGTTAGTCGTTAATCGAATAATTTTTGTCCTACTGTGAAAGTGAATTCCAGAACAAACATTTAGAATTTTCCATTTTAAAAATAAATTATCTAATATGAATTTCCCAAAAGATAAATGAAGCTGTGACAATGAAAATACATTTTGATTATACTTTATTTTAATTAATCCAAAAATAAGGAAATGAGACGCAAAGTTATACGTTTTAATTATATATTCTACACAAAGACAAATCTACATAATGTGGTCACCTACATTAAAATTCATATGTTAAGCGAAGATACCACTCTCTGTACCCACTAGAAAAAATTTATATACGCAAGCACACACATTCACAGACATTCTTTGTATAAATAACACTTGCACGTGTTTATGAAAACAAGCTCATGAAGTCGAAATGCTGAATAGTTAAAAAGTTAAAGTACCCAACGCCTCTATGTTCCGCAGTAACAACAACAGTAGACACAAGTTCTCCAACGCTTTGCCACAGTGTTATTGTCCATGTCGTGAAATATGACGTAATCGTCTTACACGCCCACACGCGATGCGTTCAGTTGTGGTTAAACTCTGTCTAAATCTCTATGACTGTTCTTGTATGTTCGACTATATGAATGTAGTGTGTATATATGTATGTATGTGTTTATATGTTTATGATGGTATTGCGCCAAACAACCGCACGCTTATCAGTTAGGAACAAAATTTGTATAATTGATATTTTTAGTGTTTATTCAAAACGAGATTAAAAATGAAAAACACATGTTCACCTAAAAGTATATGAACTCAACTGATAATATTTTATTTGCTTCATTCTATTTAGATGTGATTATCCTTTTTCCCCTTATTTTAATGAGGCAATGAATATTCTCATGTACTGTAAATATACATACACTCGGCCTTCCATTTACGCGGAATATCCGTTCTACGTTGATTCGTTTTACGAGAATGAAAATCGTGTAAATTAAGTCTTGTCAGTACAACAGAAAACAAAATATTGGGAAAAAAGCTGGTATAAGTTTTAGAAATACATATTTATTTCACATAGCTACCAGTGTCACATATATGTGACGACCCGGTTTCTTACCTGAGTCCGGCGTCACAAATATGTGACGAGTGTTCATTATCAGTTTATGATAACTGTTTGTACTAAATCTTGCCGCAAACCGATGGGTTGTGTTAAAAAACAATAAAATAAATACAGGATGTTATTGATTTACCGATAATTACATTTTTAATCATTTAAAACGTTATAAATACATCGCAAAAAGTTAATGACAATTTGGTATCATATTTAAATAATAACACGTCTAGGCTATGGTATTGGATTTTCTCCTGAGGCCCTGGTAGCGAACGGGTTAAAAAAATAACATTTCAGAAAACAAAAGTAAATTTTATTCTGTCACTTTATCTCGAGGTAACTCAAAACATTCAATCTTTTCTTTTTAATTGGCACAAACTTATCATCTTCATCGCTTGAAATATTTGGAAGTTCGACTTTATTTTCATTGTTAATGTTAATTTTTTGGATGATTTGTTCTCAAACTTTTTTTTACTAACTCACAAATTTTATTTGATTTTTTTTTTTATAAACACGTGACTCTACCCCTTATTTATTTCGCTCATCGACTCCCGAATTTTCTTCTATTTAACAATATAAATAAATTATGAAAAATAAAACGTTTGAAATGCTTCTGTGCAGGCGATGTTTATATGTGATAGCTATACTATTAAAATTTATTTTGTCCGAAAAGTCTGCCTGAAAATTTATCTTTTTTCCATTTTTTGTTCATTTTAATATTTCATAGAATTTGTACTTCGATAATTCTCGGGAAACTTCCAGAAAGTTCGGAAACGAACTTTTCACATCAACGCGGAAGTGGAGCAATCATTCTTGTTTGCATAAAAAGATAAGGAAACATATTTTAATGTTATCATTTAGATAATATATATATCAGCAGTGGAGTAAATAAGTTATCTGTTTAAAAAAGAACGATGCTCCGCCTTTCGATGTGATGTGAAAATTTTGTTTCCAAACTTTTCCGAGAATCACCGAAATACAAATTTTATGAAATAATAAAATTAACTAAAAATGGAAAAAGATAAATGTTCAAGTAGAATTTTCAGACAGAATTTTAACATAGTTTTCTAAATATTTAATTTTTCATAATTTTTTTACATATATTGTTAAACAGAAGCAAGTTTGTGGGTCGACAAGCAAAGGAAATAGTGGGTAAATCCCCCTAGTATAAAAAAAACCAGGAGCATAAATGTTATTTTTTAAAAAAAGAGTGATATAATTTTGTACCATTTTTTCGTAAAATATATTTTTAATTCGTATTTGCTTGTGATATGATAGCTACTTACATACATATCATTTTAATATAATTAATAATCACCCCAACAGTGCAAAATATTATATTCTTTATTTATTGTTCACTTTATCTGCTGATGCGCATTTCGATGCCCACTTCATCATTATCAGAGCACTGTATTATGATTTTTTTATACGATTCATATATATTTAGAAACTGAAAGGTATTATCCAGTACATTCTATGAAATTCAATATACTTTTTTAGCACAATATTTAGTATAGGTATTTTGTTAAAAATTAAGTTCGGTTTTAACCCTAATTTTTATTTTATTGTTTTCATTTTATTTTTTAATATTATATATATATATATATATATATATATATATATATATATATAATATCACTTTTCCTTTCATGAAATAAAAATTTCCAACCTCAGTTATCAACATGTATCCCCACTAGCATAATTCCCAATCAGTTGTAATTTTATTTTATTAAATTTATTGTCTAACTTTCTCCACGTGATTTTTCTACGTAATAAGTTAAATATTTCAAATTTACACTCCACAAAAAATAACATTTTCGTGAAGTTAAATATATATTTTTTCGCAATCTTAAATCTTTTTTTCCACTTCGTTGATTTATTGTATTTTTTTTTCACCCGAAACTCGACCGCGATAATCATTTTTTCCTGATTGTTCTGAGAATTGTTTCTTCTCGGTACTTTTATATCTGTATAATTTATTTTCACATTGTCTGGTTATTTTTTGTATCCCCCTTATATTTACTCATAAGTTTTTTGATTGTAACTTTTTAAAAAATGTTATACTGTGTTAGAGAAAACTTTTGTTTTCTTTTTAATATTGAGTTCTAAATACCTGTTCATATACAAAATAAAAAAAAACTAATTTTCCTCTTTAGTAATATTCGTTTTTTCGACATTATTTCAATAATGAAAACCCATTAACGAGACAAAGAAAAATAAAAACACGTTCAAATAATTTAATTGCAATAATGTGTCAATATGCGTTTATGTATTCACAGAAATTATTCATATGAACAATTAATTGATGGATGATATACGGGGGTCGTTTGATAAGTATGGTAAATTTATTTATTGTTTAATTTAATTAAATTTTTCAATTTAGTTTTTTAGTTATTTATCATACTTATCAAACGATCCTCGTAAATATTGCACATAGATTTGTAAATGTTTATTTTCCTAATCTATTTTTTCCAACATATATATATATATATATATATATATATATATATATATATATATATATATATATATATAATATTTTTAAAAAATACATTAATAAAACATGACATTTTTATTTTTTTGTTTACTCTAAACTTCATTTATGAAGTAATATTTAATGGATATGTAAAACGATTGATATTTTTCTAACCGATTGTAAAGAAAATTTGTCTGAAATATTCTTTATATATTTTTGTATAAGAAAGTCAAATATGTAAATAAATATTCTATTTTTTTAAATTGCTTAAAATGTAAAAATTCTATTTCACATATGGTTATTAAATTGTTACATATATATGATTTAAACCCCTCAAAAATAGTGGATTTAAGAGAATATAAAAATAAAGAATCTAAAAAGAAATTAATCAGAAAGTGTAATAATATCATAATTAAAATTTATGTATACAAATACTTAGAGATAAACATATACTTGATTTTCGCCAAAAAAAACTTCCCCAAATTAAATAACACGTTGAGTGAAGAACGAAAAAGAAAGTGGATGTATAAACTATGATATTATAAATCACTTTATATGTATACATATCTATATACATATTTATTCTAAGATGTGACAAAATAAATAATAGATAAAAATAGACGTAAAGATAAAACTACTTTCTGTCAGTTGAAAATTAGTAATGTACCGTTCCGTTATCCAAATGCCAAATGAAATTTTATTGTAATGTACTGATATACGTCCAATTTTGACACAACAATACATTTGTAATATAAACTTTTACGTATGTTGTCATCGCATAACAGAAACTAATAAAAATAGATTGCTGATTGACATGCGATATTTATGTATGCAGTCATTTTTTATTCCGCTGAAGAATATTTTTAACTGTTTGTTTTCTGTTAACTGTTATTTCGTTTCAAAGTACAAAGTTGTCCTGTATGTCATCAATGTTAATTTTTTCCTTCAACTAATATAGATAGTTGACTGTTAACGTAAATAAAACAATGTTGTAAATAAGTTAATTTTTTTATGTCACTTTTATGACAAATATGTTTTTAAAATGACATCAATAATAAAACAATATTTACCGCATATATATATATGTATATATATATGTATATATATATATATATATATATATATATATATATATATATATATATAATAGATAGTAAATTATAGTAAGGAAATAAGTGTAAAAAAAATACAATAGGGTAAAAAAATATTTATACACTATATATTATTTTGATAAATTCTTTATTTGTTTTTCTAAGAATAAAATTCTTTATTTTTTAAAAAACAACAGGGAAAAGTAAGTAATATTAAAATGTTAATCTTTAATTAACTTAGTATGGTAATTAATTGTTTTTATAAGTTATAACTTTGGAAGACTAAAAAAATATTTATATATTTGAAAAGTTAATATAATTTTCAATTATGAAAACGAACAGTTGTATGTACGAATTTTTTTATAGTCCTTTTATTTTTAAAATAACTTGAAGCTTTCTTAAAATTGACTGAATTAGAGTTCTAGTGATGTTTGGAGATATTCTTGCCAAGATTATTTCAATTTTTCTGTTATATGTTCTTCTGTTGAAATTTTATTCCAGATTGGTCATAAATTCTTTATTGGGTTGACGTCGGGGGTCTAATGTTCGAACATTTTAGAAATACCATTTGTTCATCTACTGCCATTGAGAAGACTACGATCCTCCGTTACTGAAATCATTTTTTTATATCATTTTTTATTATGTTCTTAATTTTCAAATATATATTATTACTAGTAACAAACGAATATCATTTTTAAATAAAAGGGAATAAACACAAGAGGGAACGAATCGTTCACCAAAATAAAATATAATTTTAAATTCATAAACTTGAATAATCATTCATAAAAAATAATAGTTTTCTATACCAATCAAAAAAATGGAAATTAAAAAAAATATTTGATAATAACTTTTTAATACATATTTGATTTATTTCTTTTTATATAGAAAAATGAATAGATAAGAACTTTCGAGAAATTTATATTGAAATTGATTGAATCATTAAAAATGATAATATAAATATTTGTGTTGACAAAGTAGTTTTATTTATATTTTTTATGTATACAATCTATTTATAGATTCTAAGGAAAATTGCAAAATATACTTTATCTAAACTTATTCAGAAATAGGAATGTGCGATAAAACCGCATTTATAAATATATTAAATACTACAATAATATTATTCGTGTTATTAATATGGAAAATACTTTAATTATAATAAAAATTACCCTATTAAAAACTTGTATCTAAATATTTTTATTTTATGTACTGCATTTATTTATGTATATAGTGGTTCTATTGTAGAGATGTTTTTAAGCGTGCTAGAACTTTAAATTAAATCCCTATCAAAAATTTTATCTAATTAAAAAAAACATATATATATATATATATATATATATATATATATATATATATATATATATGTGTGTGTGTGTGTGTGTGTGTGTGTGTGTGTGCGCGTATGTATATATATATATATATATATATATATATATATATATATATATATATATATATATATATAAAGGTATGATAAAGTTTTTTTAGGTTAGATAGAATTTTAGAATGGGATTTAATTTCAATTTCTACCACAATTAAAAAACACCTATACAAGATAAATAATATCATAAATAAATATAATTTTATATAACAAAATACTGGTTTCATTTTGTAATATTTCTATGTAATGTTTTTGTTGCTTGTTTTCATAATGTTCGTCATTACAATAATTTATTAAAATATTTTGATCGATGTAAACATTATTAATATTAAAATTAAAAAATGGAAAAGTGTAATATATATACATACGCACACACGCGCGCACACACACACACATATATATTAATCAAAAATTAAATATAAAATATTCCTTGGGTACCTACCTCTCTTAGGAATTCGATACTATTTTTAAATTCCTTTATACAGACATTTTTAATCATTTTAATAATTAAAATAACAGTTTGAAAATTACAAGTATATATATATATATATATATATATATATATATATATATATATATATATATATATATATATATATAAACACAAAACCATAATTATAAAGGCATTGTTATATAACTTATCTGTGTGTACATTTAGCTGGATCCTTTTATTTACTTCTCACTTTCCTACTTTAATTAATAAAACCATTCTTTAGTAAAATAACGTCGAGTCTAATTTTATCCCACTATATTTTACTTGGAAACTCGGCCATAATTGCTCTACAGGGAAATGACTTACTTCCAAATTCTGTGACTCAGTTAATTGGGTTTTATTGCTTTCAAGATGTTCCAGGGGGAAGGAAAATAGACGAGACAATTTGTATTTGTATGGAATATAAACTGTTGTAGTGCATTTTAGTATTAATAATAAAATACATGCATCCATTCAGAATAGATGAATTATAAAATAACAAAGGAAAAATGAAAAAAAAGTATTTTGAAGCTGTTTTTTTTAAAAAAAAAAATCTAACTTGTCAATATTTGATTTGGAAATGTGGTGAATTTGTTTTCACACAAATGGACTCGTATCATCCCAATACTAAATAAAATCTGATTTCATAACGCAGCGTTCCGATGATAGCATTTCTATTGAAATACGCATCAGCTTATAAATAAAAAATGTGAACAATAAATATTTATTGAATACTTTTTCAATATCTTGTGATGTTGGGGTGAATAGTTCATTTGTACAAAAAACCTCTAGCTTCTTTGAACTTGATTGCATGGTTCGTATTTTCTAACCGTTGAAAGGTTTTTTTGGCAGTTTTGTATTAAATAAAAGATTTATTTAATTATTTCAACTATTTTATGTTTTAGATATATTACTTCGTTTATTATATATTTTTTTGGTATTTAATGATAATTTTTTTAACAACTTTCAAATTATTTTCTGTTCTGGTTGTTTTACTCATTTGATAAAATAACTAAATATAAAGAAATAAATACCATTTTAATATATATATATATATATATATATATATATATATATATGTGTGTGTGTGTGTGTGTGTGTGTGTGTGTATGATGTCCAAAACCAGTAAAAATAAAAAAAATGATACATATATTAAAATGATTTTTTTTCTTCAATAGGTATTTCTTTTTTAGTCAGTGTATTTATGGAATCTTGACTGTAGTTTCATCACTCAACATAAGTAATTTATAATTATTCCATGACAGTTCAGAAAATCCATTATATATAGCAATACTTGAAATAGTAACTCGCACGTGAAACTATTTTCTGCGTCCCAAAAATATCTTTTTTACAGTATATTGTAAAAAAATAGTCAAATAGTAAACGTCTGTTTCTACACAAGTACTAAAATGAACATTTTTCTTAATTTCTCATATTTTATTATTTTCCTATTTGGTTTTTGGCTACATCCGAACAATATTCAATGTATGTTTATAATATTTTTTCATTTATATTTGAAGTTTTCTGTATTTTCATGTATATAAATATTTTCACATATTACATAATCATTTCATCTAAATAATTAAAAATTTAGATATAATATTTTTACTTCCCTTCCTCTCTATATACATACACACATACATACACATACGCAGGCATTTACATACATATATACATATCTTAGTTTTTATTTTCCCATCTCAATTTATGCATTCAAATTAATATGTATCCAAAAAAAAGAATATTTCAAAAATATGAGCAGTCATTTATTTATTTGTTTTTATAGAACACACTCACTCACATGCAATTTCAACAGCATTTATTTGCTTCCTTTCATCCACTGACGAATAAAGGACTATGTCGAATTTTTTTATCTTCAGTAATCCAATATTTTTCTCTTTTATTTCAAACCGACGATTTTTCTTATTTTTTTTCCAGTCAACAATTTATCTTTGGATTTTTTCTCCAACAGTATGACCAACTTATCAATTTATAATTTTTTAATTCCTATTGTAATGTACGCAATATTTTTTTTATTTTTGAAATCTCCTTGTCTATATTTCTGTTTCTACACATTATTCTATGTTTCCATTTTTTATGCTGTTTTATATATGTATATGTAATATGTATAAAATGAAGTAATATTTGAACCTGTTTTGAAAAAGTTATTTTTATAAAAAAATGTGATGTTATGAAAAATTATGTATGCCAGTATTTTTATATATTTAAATAAATAGGAACATATAAGGTCATTATAGATAAACAATAGAGCATAATTATTGTTATATTGAAAACTATATTTTAATTTTACAACTTTCAAATTGTCAAAGACAAGTATGTCACCTGATGATGTTATTTTTTGTAAAATATTTTTTTATAAATTCGGTAATTAAAATGATTTCTTACAAGTGTTTATGAATTGTATTATAAATCAAAACTAAAAATTGTTATGTTTTGTTAAGTAGAAAGCTAGGTTAGCAAATTTCATATATTAATATGTTTATATTTACATATTGGTATATAAACATGCAGGTATTATTTTCTAGTAGTCCGTATATTAACTGTTATCAGTTAATAATGAAAGTGGAATAAACTCATAGTCATTTTAATAATAAATTAAAAACAATACACCATTAGACTGTTGTGTTTGTATTTTCAAGGTTTTCAACGAACGACTAGTCACAGGACAGCCATAGCTAGCGATGAATCATTCTTCTGCTCGAACGTGATCATATGTTATGATTGTTAAAAATGCATGTAGGTCTACCTTTTAATCGGAAATGGTTTTATTCTTTGTTCTAGTAATAAATTCATTCATATAAATCCAACTGATTCGCTATTTATACTTTTTTTTCGTTTTTTATATTTGTTTTTTTTTCAAATATTGCCATGGATGAATTTTACTTAGTCGTATTTACATATATAGAGTGTTATCTAAATGTGACACCTAGATTTGTGTTTTATTAAAAAGAAACTATACACATGTTTTCCTATACACTACCATATACACATATTTCTTTTTAATAAAACACAAATCTAGACGTCACATTTAGATAACCCTCTATATAATATCAGCTTATATCAACGCACTGCTGGGCAAAATTTCATTGAATATTACCTTTTACTGATACTTTTATTTTCACCATATTGATCATTTGGTTTATTGAATACACGCACATACACCATGCACCCACCACACACAAAAACTTTGCGGTCCTGACTTTGTGTCTCTGATGGGACATCATTGTTATACTCTAAGTCCTATATCCCATATGAGAGGACAAATGATTGCAGTTGTAGACTTGTGTCCTGGTATTAAATGAATTTCTGAAAAAATCTTATGTATATAACAAGGCCAATAAAAAACAATCTAAAGTTGTCATAAAATTTTTAAAAAAATGAGGTTAAAAATATTATAACATGTTGAACAGACATTAATTTATTTTTAGTTTTGGAAAGATAATCGTTTTATTATAATGCTCAGTTTATATGAAATTTCAACATTAAAAAAATCGAACGACATTTAAAAGAGTTCAATTGCGAATTAAAAATTCTCAAGTTGTTTATGAGAATAGTACGTCAAGCCAATTATTGTGAAGAACATATTATTTTTCGAAAATCATTGAAATAGGGGAGAAAACTGTTTTTCAGTGTCTAGAAACTTATTTTGTAAATCCATACATTTTCTGTAAATCGTATTACAAAAACAATAATATTACACCAAAACACAGTTAAAATTTATTTGTGAATTAGTATTTTTACTTGCAAGAAATTTATACGACAGAGAATTACTGCGTTGGGGAAAACACATTGAATGGAAAATTACATATATTATAAACAAGTCAGACAGGAAAAAATGATTGTTTGATTTGCTTGAACCGCAGAAAGAAGGGAGACAAAAAAACGTTTTTTACAGCACGTGCAAAAGAAAACCTTTTCATATATCAGTAACTATTTTAAAAATACCATTATAATATTGGCATTGTAATAAATAAAACTTTTATAAATCGAGTTCTTTGAAATTACTTAAATAGATAATAATAAATTAGAGATATTTTTTTGCTATAAAATATAGACATTAATTGATAGGAAGTAAGATGTACAAATCTTTGAACCGGAAAATTATATATATATATATATATATATATATATATATATATATATATATATATATATATATATATATATATATATATATATATACATATATATATATATATATACATATATATATATATATATATATATACACTCGCTCGAAAAAGTCTGAATACGTCTATCAATACATATATATTTCTCAATAAAACAAACTTATTAATGTAAATTTGAAAACAAACATATTTTTTATTAATTCAATAAAGTACTAATTTTCTATACATGGCAATTCAAAACATTTTAAATTTATAACAAATAAACTAAAAAATAAAAAAACACAAAAATTCATACAAATTGAGCAGACAACGTTTGCGTACAGAAAATGAAAATCGAAAATAATATAAAGTGAAATAAACAGTTATTTGGGGATTTTCTTTCATTGAAGCTACAATAGTACGCCTTTATCTAAATGTTAAGGTCGAAGATCGGTGAAAAAGTCGTTTCGAAGTGGATTTAAAATTGATTACTACCTTTTGAATGAAGGAATTTTGTCTTCACCCTTCCCTATTTCACGAAAACTTTTTCCTTCTTTTCCTAACTTTAAAATAATTTTTCATTCACTAAAAGAAATTTCTTTTTTTTTAATTTCATTTTATTTATTTTTTGCAAAAAACTTTATTATTAGTTATTAAAAATGATATTTTAGTGTTTCAATTGCAACATACGAACTATGACATAAAACTATGATAATTTTAAACAACAATAAGTGCAAATATTGCAAAAAAATCAATGATTTACGTTTAATAAAATGTGTACGCGAATTTTTTCTGCTCAATTTGTATGACACTTGTGTTATTTATTTTTTTAGTTTATTTGTTATAAATTTAAAATGTTTTGATTTGTCATATATAAATAATTAGTAGTTTATAGAATTGATAAAATATATGTTTGTTTTCAAATTTACATTAATGAGTTTTTTTATTGTGAAATATATCGGTATTGATAGGTGTACTCAGAATTTTCGAACGAGTGTATATATATATATATATATATATATATATATATATATATATATATATATATATATATATATATATATATATATATAAAGTGACCCACCTCCTGAATCTTTAGTCCTAATTTACATCCTCGAGTCTCATTTAGGTCACTATATATACACATATATAGGGTCATCCAAATGTGACGTCTCGATTTGTGTTTCACTAAAAAGAAACATGTGTATATAGGGTGGCGTATAGAGTAACATGTGTTTAGTTTCTTTTTAATAAAACACAAATCTAGGCGTCACATTTGGATGACCCTATATATAGTATATGTGTATGTATGTATATGTACGTAGCACGTGTATAAATGATATATAAGAATATAAAAAGATCTAAAAGTTTTAAATTAGAACATTTTCCATGCCAAGACTAATGCTTTTAAATCCAGATAAGTGTATAAAAAGTAATCTTACCGGATAAACTGTATATATTTTTATAATTTATAAACGATAGATGAAATTTTGATACTGATATCTGGCAACATTGCTGTCAACATAAAAAGATGCACTTCCGTGCATTATCTAAATATACAACCCACACTATTTTACATACACTAATGCTAATATGCATGTATTTAATATTATATATATATATATATATATATATATATATATATATATATATATATATATAATATCGAAGTAAATAGGACATATGTTTCCATAATGCTAGTTGTATAAGTGAAAACCAGAACAGGAAGTGACATGACTCGTGACCGATTGGCAGATCGTAACTCATACTCGCTCCGGTGAAAGTTACTTAGTGCAGAATAATTGTTCAGTTCATATTGTACATAAGCACACAATTGTTTGGTAAAAAGTGAATTTTGTTAGCTTCGTGTATATTCACTTTCTAAATATTCGTACATAAAACGATAATGGTTCTTAATACAATTTCATTAACATATACACACACATACATTTATATAGATTGATGTGCTTATTATAAATGTTACACGTACGTAACACTTTAAAAGATCGATTAAATATTAAAACCAGCTGTAAGAACTCGATTTAGTTTGTATGAATATTTGATATGTTATATTGTTTGATAGAATTTTTAGTACTTCTCTTTTCATTTCCTGGAGAAGGAGGTTTTATAAGGATTCCCTATTTTAATTTTAACAATATTTGTTTATGTTATATATATATATATATATATATATATATATATATATATATATATATATATATATATATATTTGACTATGAAGCCTTTAAAAGTACTAATTGTTTATCTTGGTTTTAAGTTTAATGTGTTTTTTTGTAAATACCATGAAACAAAATAGACTATTTTCATGTAAAAAACAACCTGAATTATTTTTAGTATTAAAAAACATACTAACTTTTAACTAATTTAAGAAAAACCTATTAATAATTTAAAAGCTAGTTTATTGTAAAAAAATATGAAGAAAATTATTAAAAGGCATGAATTTTAGATGCAAAAATCAATCATATTATGTTTAGGATTCAAAAATATTCCATTTTTTTTTTTAGAAAAAAGTTATTAATCGGAAATCTAATTTTTATTATAAATGTTTGGAACAATTATGACCGTTATTGTAAATTTTGAATAACATATTATGTATTTGTAACACCTTTCACCTATTTAATAATTGTTTTGTTTGTAATGGTTGTAAACCCATAAGTGTTATGAAAAAAAAAATGTATTAACAGTCATGTGTAGCAAGATATATTTTAAGTAATATTCGTTCTTATAATACAAATCGAAATATGAGAATTATATTTTATTAACACGTTACTGCCCGGCCACGCCTCAATGCGTGTTGCGTGTTTAACTACTGTAAGTCCGTTCACGCGTTAACGCGTGTTGTATGAACTTTTGACGCATATATATATATATATATATATATATATATATATATATATATATATATATATATATATATATATATATATAAGCTATATTTTGTTCTAATTCCATCAAAAGATGGTGGTGTATATATTTAAAATATTGATAAATTATGAAAAATATTTCAGATATTTTTAATAAAGTAATCTCTATCCCTAGTAAAGTTCTGTTTTTTGGAATAAAATCGAAATTGGTTCTCTTATTTTTTTTCTAACTTCTGTATATAGAATATATGCTTCAAGTAATTTATCACATTTTTGTCCCTTCTAGATGTTTTTTATGCTAAAAAGTGTTTTTTTATAATAAGCTATTTTTATTATAAAGCATCTCTTTTTTGTAACTTATCACGCTGGTACACTCATTACAGATTGAAAGCCACTATTATATTTACATATATCTATGCATCGAACCCTTTTATAGGCAGATATAAAATTTCATTTCAAAATAATCATTGGTTTAAGAATTACATCGATTTTATGAAGAAGTTATTTTTGTGCATTTTTTTTGCGAAATTCGCCAGACTCCAGTTAAAGTCTAGCGCGGAATAGTGCGGACCATAATATGATAATATATTAATACAAATACATATAAAATTATTATTATAATTTTTGTAATACGTAAACGTATTAAATAAATAATCATATATTTTTAATATTTTTTTTCTATGAATAACTTTTTTATAAAATACATCATTTTGGTAATTCTTACTTAAAATGATTATATATATATATAAAAAATGGAAATAATAAAAAAGAAAGAAAAAGAACCAAAGGATCATAAAAAAAAAAATTGCAGATGTTGTAGGAAAAGGGAGAATTTTGAAATGGAAATGAGCCAGTCATATACATAATAAAAAGAGGGGACCACCGATGGACAAGGGAAGTTATTGATTGGATACCTAGGTATATAAGAAGACCCAGGAAGAGACCCATAAATAGATGAGACAGAGATATAAGGAAATTCGTCTCAGTGAATTTGAAAAGAAGGCTATTAAATCGGTTGAAGTGGAAAATTTTAGAAAGGTCTTCATCCAGCAATGGATAGAATCTAATGATGATAGGTGTATATATATATATATATATATATATATATATATATATATATATATGCAGTTTTTAGCTTTTTCATTACATACATATATAAATAAATTACTGTTTAAGAAATTTAAAAAATATAAGTATTATGTTCATATAAATAAATTGTATGAATGTTTATAACATACGAATTTTTAAAAAAAACAATTATTTGTATTTTTTCTTCTGAAAAAAATACAAAATAAATCAGTTTTATTATAGAAATAAATTATTTACATTTATATAAACTCTTTTTTTAATTTTATACAGTCTTTTAAAAAATATTGTATAGGATACTTAAAATATTTCTATTTGACACTTTTTAAATATCTGAAAATCTTGATATTAATGTTTGAGTATTTTAAATAAAACTAATTAACTCTATAGTATGGAATGATCCATATATAAATCATTGATATTTTAGTAGTCACTTTGTATTAAAAATTTAAAAACACTAAATGTGTAAACGGTTCGTACATGAAATGTCCATTTGACAAAATATAATGCTATCTTTTGTCAGAATTTACAAATTTAGCCATATGCATTGACATTTTGTCAGACGAGCGTTAAAAGTAATTTCGTCCTGTTTTATTGTGGAATCATTTAAAAAGGAAAAATCAAATGTGATTTTACTCCCTCCGCAAAATATGCGATTAGGTAATGAAAATCATTTTCCAATTTGGAATTCAACTCGATTGAGATATAAAAATCTTAATTGCCCAGCCCAAACATATGTAATTTGCGAAAAATGCGTTTTCCAAGAAAAAAAAACGTAAAACAGATTTTCTTTATTATTTTTCCTATTTTTAATTTAGTATTTGTATTAATACATATGGTTTTATTTTTTAAAATAACAAATTGCACATTGTAGGAACTATTCATGTAAAATTACAAATTTATGCATAAATACTTATAATCAATTTAAATGTTTTTTTTTACTCAAATGTCTCACTCATTCTATTCTTTAATTCACATTATTCTTTAATTTGCATTTCAATATCTACGATCATCATCAGCAAAGTACTACATTATAAAATGTACATTTATATACATAAACGTAGATAACAAAAATGTGTTTATTATTTAACATGCGGACGAAGTATTTCTTATAACTGTACTTTATTCATGTATTTATTTTCTATTCCCGATAGAAAATGTCAGACATTTGATATATACGCCTGTAAATTGTTTGTGCTGTCATTGTTGTGAAAAAACATTATGTGAATATTGTTTATAACTATTACTCGCATGTGTTGACTATAATATGAAAAATATATAAGGAATAGCTTAGAAATTTCACATTATAATCGAAGAATAACAGTCAAACAACTTATAACTGTTTATTTAACGATTTGATTACATTACACAATTAAATTATTAATATTATGATTATAAATTTATTTACTATATATAATGTGTGGTTTATAATCTAACTTTATTCATTATTCTTATAGTTCATTTTTTTATATAAGCAACCTTCCTATAACACGTTAGATAGGTTCCTATAAAATGCCTAATTGTATGAAACCGTGTTATATGAGACTAAAAGTACAAAAAAGGGAAGGTTACGTTCCGAAAACTTATTAAAAATAAATATTTTTTTTATTCCTTATAAGCAATTTCATTTTTATTAAAAATATTAAAATATGTATAACACAAAACGTAAAGAAACAAATAATATCTATTATAATTTAATAATTTTCTTCAGTATCACTGCTCAGTACATTCAAACAAAAACGTTTTTTCGGTTGAACGATATCATTTTCACATTCTGAACCTTTTTTTCAGTTAGATTTTTTTTATCTTCTAGTCTCTTTAAAAAATCTGCAATTTTGGTTTGTTTACTGGTTCTTATAAGGTCATTGTAGATTTCATGGTATGGAGATAGGCAATTTTGCAGCTCCCTTTTAGAATTTTCGACTTCTTTCAACAGAAGGGTCTGCTGAAAGAAAAATGATTGTAGATTTTTAGCTAAGTTTAGGTCTTTCTATAATGTTTTTAATGTTAAATTATTAAATTTGCAATTTTCACCAGTGCTATTGTCCTCAGAATTGATTTGATTTACAACTTCGGATGCCATTTCTACCAAATCCACTTCGCCAACATCTTCTTTCACTAATAAATCTTAAACGTCCTCAATAGCTATATATTTTATAATTTTCTAATATATTTTCTATAATAAAAATCGTGTTACCTAGTGTTGTAGAACGGTTTCCGCAATTTATTTTATCGTGTTAGAGCGTAGCCGTGTTGTTGGATACCCTATTGTAGGAGGGTTACTTGTAATCAAAATTAAAATGTAATGTTTAAAAGTAACAACTTAGACAGTAATAATAAGAGTAAAAAGGTGTATTATTTAATGAAAGTATACCACCAATATTAGTAACAACACATAACTAAAAATATTTTAATAAAATAACTTATTAATCGATCGATCATTCCTATATAATTTTAAAACAAATCTATTTAGTAACTGTATGTGACAAGCATGATTTATAAAAAAATAATTTATTCCGACCACATAGAACTCCTTCGTCGCTCAAAATGCTAAATGGTGTATTTTACAAATGATTCATACACCACATGTACAAGACAGACATACAAAACCAGAATGCAACAAATATGCATCAGACAAACATGCATATAATCAGTTATTGTTTTTAATTTCGTTTCAAATTTAGGAACCGTACGATATTGGTGTTGTCATTCAAAGGAACCTTGAAAATATTCATTAAAAAAAAAATAAAAATAAATAAATATTCATTTTAAAATGTTTTGATATGCATTAGTTATTTTAATATACAGTATTGGTCACATTTTTAGGGCCACTAGGTATACTTTGATATTTTTGAAAATTTTACAGATCACATGGGTTTTATGTTTAGGGATTCCCCAATTTTATTTAAATTGTCAAAAATGGTTAATCACATTTATAGGGACGCCATGTATTTTTTTTATTTATTTGTAAAAAAATATTATTTAAGTGGGTAATAGGCCTTTATAAAGTAATACAAGAATAATTTAATAATTAATTATTTTAGTTTCAAAAGGGCCGAGGTATAAAAAATTGTTTGTCAGACGAAATAATACAAAATTTACGATATGAGGAGAATTCTTTAAAGAAAATTGCTAAAATTGTTTTGCGTTTGAAAAATACGATAGCAAGTATTTTAAAACCTGAAAATCCATTGGGAAAAATTGGACCAAAATGGAAGATTAGCATGTAAACAAACCATTGTCTTTCATATTGATCAAAAAATGATCCGTTTAAATTTTCAAAACAAATTTGAGAAAACCTAGGACTAAACATAAGTGCTTGTACGGTTCGTAAAACACTAGTTGAATAGAATATTTTAGACAAATCAACTGTAAAAGTTCGGTATTTGACCTAAAAAAATATTGAACATCAAATGAAATTCGTTAAAGAACAAAGTTATTTGTTTATTCGTTAAAGAATCAAATGAAATTCGTTGAAGATTGGAAGGGCGGAAAAAAATTAAAAAGTGGAGGAATATTTTAAGGAGCGACAAAAGTAAACTTAATTTATGGCTCAGACAAATAACTATTCTTAAGAAGATCACCAAACAAACAGTTTAGTTCCAAATATAAAAAAAATCATGGAGGTGGAAACATAAAAGTTTGGGCATGTTTTTTAAAAAAAATATTTAAAAAATTTAAAGTAAATATTTCGCATTAATCAAAACATAGATGCGAAATATTTTGTTAATAATATCTTAAAAAAAGATTTCTATGTAGAAGAAAATATGCCGCTTCGAGGGATATTACAGCAGGATAATAACTCTAAACACAATTCCAAATTAACGAAAGCATTTTTTAAAACAAATAATATAACTGTGATGTCGTGACTAGCATAGGCAGTCTTTAGAACTAAATTCAATAGAAAATCTATGGAAAGATGTTTAGGTGATTGAAGCTAAAAAAAAGTCGAAAAATAAAAACGAGTTGTAATTGAAAAAAACAGTGAGTGTGGGAATTTATTCCATTAGAACATTTCCAGCGCAACGTTCAATGGAATTAATGAGACAGTGCACAGGAAATCATTCAAAATTAAGGAAAATATTAAAAAAATAGAAAGTGAGTTAAAGAAATAATCAAAAAATTATATGGTTAGATCATTTGTATGAAAAAAAAATGATTATCCCTAAAAATATGTTAGGGTAACTTACTAAATTTCTGCAGTTGTTTCAATTATATATTTTTTCAGTTTTGACATGAATTGAAATAATTCTTCAATAAAATAAACAACTGTAAAAATTATGTGATTAAATTTATTTTTTAGTGATTTTATATTCGATTTCCAACAATTTTTCACGTGTCCCTAAAAATGTGTTCACCTCTATATATATATTGTATTACTAAAATAAAAATTCATTTGATTAACGTTTGCTTAGTTATCTCTGACTTTTGTAATGTGTTTAGAATATGATTAGAAATTCTATTAACTAACATTATACGTAATATTAATACGATATAGAAAAAATTCACCACATTCCACAAATATTTTGTCTCGACCAACATTAATTTCCGCATATTGTTCGTCGTAATTTACCACAAATTCCTAATGAATGAGAAGCTTAGTGGACAGGATAAATAATCTGAAATTTAAGCACCATTCTCAAACAATAGTTTATTTATTCATGTTATATTGTAACGTATTTTATCCCGCCAAAAAAAATATTTAACAGCTGCCTTTAGAATAAATACTCTTATTAGAATCTTTCTGCTTAATTTTCTTTATTCAATATACTTATATAATCTGTCTACTTATTTGTCCTGTGTACAATGAAACGTTTTGTTGATTTTTGAATAAGACATATATAGGATCATCCAAATGTGACGCCCAGATTTGTGTTTTATTAAAAAGTAAAAAGAAATTATACACATGTTTTCCTATACACCATCCTAAACCCATATTTTTTTTAAAGGGACACAATTCTGAGCGTCATATTTGGATGACCCTATATATGTAACCCAAGTTATCATATATGCCCCTGATTTCTCTGCTTCGCAAATTATATCTGAAAATGACAACACATCTTTTTTTAAATCTAACAAAATTTTAATTAATATTTCATTTGTATATTCTATTTTAAAAATAATCTTCTATTGTCACACAAATAAATTATCATCTAACCACAAGATATTAAAAAGTGTTCAATAATTATTTATTGTTCACTTTGTTTATAACAATGACAAGCTTTTATGTGCATTTCTATGACAATGATATTATCATTATTCCCATTACATTATTCGAGGTTTCTTTGACGCTCAAAACGTTAAATTGTATATTTTGCAAGTGATTTATTTTCATATGATAAACAACATTGTCATCGAAATGTGCATCAGTCTTTCGTTTTTATAAACAAAGTGAACAATTAATAATTATTGAACACTTACTAGTATTTTGAAGTATGAAAATTCGTTTGTGTGAAAGTGAATTGGCAACAGCTAAAAAACAAATAATACTTGTTTATTATTTTTACCTCTGTATTGGTTTAATAGAGACAAATTTCTTTTATCTATTTCCTATTTATTAAATTCTTATATTTCTTTAACACTTTCGGTACCACCGTGTTCCCACAAATACACTCTATATACTGACGATTAATACATTTGTTATTATCAGTAAATTCATGTAAACAATACCGTTCATCGCTGTGGACGAGAATTAAAAGCTAATAATAAAAAAAACTTTTCTATGAAATATAAAAATAATAATAATATTAGAAAAAAAAATAATTTTTCTGTCACCACTATTGGCCGACATAGTCTATGAGGTGCGTTTCACTTCATGGTCCTATGAGGTACTTCCACTGAGCCTTTCCACACTAGTCAACATGCATACAGTATTCACGCCCATTACGCTCACATCCTCTTACCAACGAACTCCCCCACCTAAAAAAATAATTTTCTGGAAAGAGGGTGTGGGACGAGTGGTAATGGGTCATGAATACTGTATGGATGTTGACTAGTGTGGAAAGACCCACTGTCACCACTATTGGTCGATATGGTATCGTAAGTGTTAAACAAGAAAATATTTTTAGTTTATTATAAAAAACAAGAAATTATTTATTTTACATTTTTTAACATCATATTTTAATAGATGTTTTATATAACTGTAACTTAGTACCTTTGCGTAGGTTATATCGGTTTTTATAGCCGATTAACAGATCTATCGTATATTTTAGTGACCTCGTAAATATATTCATTTGCTGGTTAGATTGTTGAACACTTGCACCATTTTTTTGTTTAATATTTTACCATTATACAATTTACTTTCTATCTTTTCTAAGTGCACTTACCTAGTTTTATATACAAAAAGTACTTTTTTTGCTATCTACACTTGACATATGTTTTTGAATTTTGAATCACTATTTAGACTTTTTAGATTTCACCAATTTGTATGTATTATAACTTATATACGGGGGTCGTTTGATAAGTATGGTAAATTTATTTATTGTTTAATTTAATTAATTTTTTTAATTTAGTTTTTCTTACCTTATTATCATACTTATCAAACGACCCTCGTACACAGTTTCAAAAAAGTTTTTTTTTAAAATACTTCTATTTTCTTATTTAAATATTGAAATTTAAACCGTTTATCTTCCTAAAAAGAATTATAAATGAAATTGAAAAAAAAATGTGATGGAAACAAATTCAAAGGTCTATAAATTAGCAGTTATTTTTGCTAATTTTTAAAATAGGTTCAAGTAATACAAAACTTGGAAATTAGCAATATTAAAAAAATGCATTGAATCAGATTTAGTCAAATTATATTCAGGTTAAGTGAATGAAAGTATTTTATTAAACCTTATTGGACGTTAGTATTTTGTATTTAACTTTCCGCTAAGTCGGGGATATATTTGCGTGCTTATTATAAGAGAAGAGTAACTAAGGTTACTTAATATAAAAAGATAGTTTTGTGCATAAAAATATTTATATTTACACTTTAAATGTCTTCGTCATCACTGTCTATTTAAATCCAATCTTCATCACAATCAGGAACAATTTCTCTTTTCATTTCGCTTTCCTCTTCACTTGAATATTGAATAAAGATCAATTTTTTTCCTTGACTGTAATATAACACTTGTATCACTGTCTCCTTCATCACAAGAATTAAAATCACTTGCCGAATATTCAAAATTTTCACATATTTCACTACGACTATTACTGTTACTTTCCATATTGCTATAGTTTTCTTTATTCATTTTTGGAGGAATAAAATATAATATAAGTAAAATAATTGCTGAAATATGACAGAACGTGTTATCTGCTATCGAGTAAGAATTAAACTGTAAAAACATACAGTGTGTATATTCAGCAATAAGGACGTTGTTACTTGTTCAGTCTTGTCACCTCGCACGTGACATACGACCGATAGAGCAAAGTTGTAATGTCACGTCAGAGGTGACATACGGCCGATAAGGGTTAATAATTAATAAGAATTAGTAATTAACAATTATTATTTTTATATTAATTTTTATATATGTATAAAGTAACTTTTTTAAGATACTTTTTTTGATATCTAGACTTGACGTACGTTTTTGAACTTTGAATCATTATTCAAAAACGCTCTGACGATGACGGCGTCGCCATCGAAATACAATCGACATATTTATAAACAAAGTGATTATTGAACACTTTATAACTATTGTGGTGTTGAGGTTAAAATTCATTTGTGTTAAACTTATACACTCAGTTTTTTTTAAAAAAATACATTAAATACTTATCTAGGTCATCCAAATGTGACGCCCAGATTTGTGTTTTATTAAAAAGAAACGTGTATAGCATGGCATATAGGAAAACATGTGTATAGTTTCTTTTGTTTCTTTTTAATAAAACTTAGGCGTCACATTTTAAAATTTAGGCGTCACATTTGGATGACCTATATTTTCAAGTTTACACAATTTAAAACGTTTATCTTTTAAAAATAATAATAAATAAAATTGAAAAAAAATGTGATCGAAATGAAATCAAAAATGGATAAATCTGCAATTTTTTTTAATTTTTTAAACGGAGCTAATTAATAAATGTTTTGAAAATGGTTAAGATTAAATAAAATATATATATACGTTAAATTAGATTGAGTAAATTATATCCAAGTTAAGGAAAATAGTTTATTTTGTTAATAGTTATGATATCATTATTATTATTATATTTGTTATATTTTCCCGCATTTTCTTTGTAGAAAATAGGTAAATATCTGATTATTGCCATATAATATGATTATTGCATTAATATTGCTTTAGTTTAATCGTGACAATTTGTCATTTTATCAAAACCTTTTTATTTACACACACACTTATATATTATATATATATATATATATATATATATATATATATATATATATATATATATATTGTATATGCGCAAGTAAATAAAATGTAATCATCAGAAAGAACGCAGTGAAAAACGCAATATAGTTTTGCAAAAGCTTTTTTATATAAAGTTGAAAAAATAAACTGCGTATACATATTCGTACACATACATACATACATACGTTTATATTTATATTTATATATATATATATACGTGTGTGTATGTATGTGTATATATGTGTTTGCTTTATATATTTGATTTATATCTATATATACAATTCTCTGTTGATGTTATTACATGTAACAAAAAAGAATAATATGTATTTTCTGAACGAAGTTATGTTGAGAATTAAAGTATTGCTTTTTATTACAAATAACAGTTTCTTCGACTTCAGTCACGCGATGCTATTTTATAACGTATACCTTAACATTCTCTTTCAATTAGAACATTTACGATGAGCATTTTTTAATGTATTTACGTTACGAATGTAGGTTATTATTGTCAAGGTTGTCGGCGTCTTATTAATTCATTTTTTTCTTAAAAGAAATTACATGTAGTATTATTAAAATACCAGCAAGATGTCTTGATATTTTCATTTATTTCAATAATTATATGTTAATAGATTCTTTTTATTAATAACTATGACATTAATTTTTTATCGTAGAACAATTTTTCCTTTTTATTTTTTGCAAAAGTATATACTTATAATTAAAATTAATAGAATAAATTCATGATTTAAAGCTGATGTTTAATATCGTAAATATTAATGTTGATTAATTTAAAAAAAAATTCTTACTATATTGATATTTAAACTCTCAGAAATACAAATTAACAAGTACGTTTAGGTTATATATAATTATAACTAATAATCATAAAATAAATAATAATTTTCAAAAGTACTCTTTCTCGTTCAGTAATTTTCTATTTAATTTATACGATGGTCGTTTGATAAATTTGGTAAAAAAGTAAGAAAAACTAAATTGAAAAATTTAATTTAATTAATTAAATTAAACAATAAATAAATTTACCATACTTATCAAACGACCCTCGTATATACATATGATATTTTCTTACTTATTTAGCTCTACATGTTTTCAAATAGTGTTTATAATTTTTTTGATACATTTTTTCGTCGTTATTGAATTAAATCGATTTTAACATAATAAATACACGAATTATTTTTTAAGTGATTAAGCCGGAAAATGGAACTGAATATTTTTCACACGTTTTTTGTTTATAACCAAATAATGATCCAAAAAATAAATTCGATAAAAATAAAAATTAATTGAAGTCATCGAATAATGAAAATAAGGGTATAATATCTTGAAATTTTGATTTTATTGCAATGCTTAACACGTTAAGGACGGCGCAGTTTTTTCTTCAATATAAAAATATGCTTTTTTTTGCACAAAATGTTGTTTAGCAAAACTTCATACTTAACACTATACTATAGCTTTCCTTTTACCCGAGCCACCCACGCCGTTGAACCACGTGTGAGCCACTGGTGGTACACGCCGTTTCGTGTTAAGACTATATTTTTGTAAAAAATGAATCCGTTAACACATTACGCGTTAAACGCGTGTTTCGTTTCGACTTGTAAATGAACGTGTTTCGTTGTATGAACTTTTGATGCCAAAAAAATTACATATACAAGCTATATTTGTTTCCAATTCAATCAAAAGATAGTGGTGTATATATTCAAAATATTGGTAAATTTTAAAAATTATGAAAAATTTTTCAGATATTTTAAATAAAGTAATCTCTATCCTTAGCAAAGTTCTGTTTTTTTGGAATAAAATCTAAATTGGTTCTCTTTTTTTTCTAGCAACTTCTGTATATAGAATATATGCCTTACGTAATTTATCATATTTTTACCCCTTCAAGATGTTTTTTTTACACTAAAAAGTGTTTTTTTATAATAAACTATGTTTATTATACAGCATCTCTTTTTTGTACTTTATCACGCTGGTACACTCATTACAGATTGAAAATCACTATTATAATTACATATATCTATGCATCGAACCTTTTTATAGGCAGATATAACATTTTATTTCAAAATATTCATTAGTTTAAGAATTACATCGATTTTATCAAGAAGTTATTTTTGTGCATTTTTTTTGCGAAATTCGCCGGATTCTAGATAAAGTCTAGCGCGGAATACTGCGGACCGAAATATATTATAACCTAAATAAATAATATTTTGATTGTAAAAATCTTATTTAGAAATTAAATAATTACAATTTTATATACACTAATTATGTATAAAAAAGTGAAAATTATGATACAGTGGAAAATAATTTTTCTTGTATAATTTTTCTTATTGATTTTATCTTTTTTAAACAGTATGTGTTTTTAATAAGCAATTTTAACGAACGATCTGTCGTAAAGGTATTTGAAATAAGTTTAGAGATACAATTACATATTTAGTTTTTACCTATGATTCTGTTGTACTTATCATCTGCTGTTATTACTGTTTTTATATTTATATTCTACGTGATCAATTTTTATTTTAAACTCATCATCAGATTAAAATATTTATCTACCTGACGATGACTCCAGACTTAAAACTGGTTGAGAAAAAAAGACAACACCAGTGACTTATGGTAAACAAAAAATGACTGTACAAATTTAACTCGACAAAAACATAATGGATATTATTTATATTAATATATATATATATATATATATATATATATATATATATATATATATCTGTGTGTGTATGTATGTCCGCTGCAGCACCAGTCTTTTTCTATCCACTGCTGTATAAAGACCTCTTCCAAGATTCTTTGACTGATCCAATGTTTTTCTCTTCCAGTTTATTCCAATGAATTTTCTTATACTTCTGACCCATCTATCCATGAATTTCATTTCAGACCTTCTTATATATCTAGGTTCTCAATTAATAATTTCAGCTGCCCATTGGCGTTTTCTCTTCTTACTATATAACCGGTCCATTTCTATTTCAAACTTCTCACTTTTGTTTTCTTTTTGATCCATTTTATTCTCTTTTTATCTTTTCGTGTTATTCTCAACATGCAATCTTACGTGCTTTTCTGTATTATCTGAAATCGTCGAATTATTTTTACATTCAAGATGCACGTTTCGCTGATAGAAGTGAGAAAAATATAAAAATGCAATAGTGTTAGTTTAAAAGTAGTTCTTTGCTATTACGCAGTCGAATATTCCTTTAAAAAAAGAAAAAAATGATCAGTGTATCTTACTTTTCTCATTTTTGGCAGTGAAACATGATTCTTGAATTTCATAATAATTCAGCGGCTCCAGATAACACAAAAAAGCATAGAAAGATGTATGTTAGGAATAAAACGAAAAGATAGGAAGAGAAATGAATGGATCAAAAAGAAAACAAAATTTGTGGATGTTACATCAAAAATGAGAAATCTGAAATGAAAATGAGTTGATCATATATCAAGAAGAGGGGATCACGGATGGACAAAGAAGTTATTGATTGAAAACCTAGAAATTTAAGAAAGCCCAGGAAGATATCCATGGATAGATAAGACATAGATATAAAAAAATCATCGAAATAAACTCAAAGTGAAAAGTATTGGATTAGTCGAAGTGGAAAATATTGAATGTGGCCTTCATCTAGTAGAGAATAAAAAGAGGTTAATGATGATAATGATATATTGCAAAAAAAACATAGTTATAATTTTTATAATTACAGTATTTTATAAAAAAAATACACAAACTGCCTCGAAAAAAATAATATAATATGTAAATATGTATGTTTTATGTTTGTAATCTAATTAGCACTTAAACTTGCCAACTGTTATTATATAATATAAAAATGTAGTCAATATTTACTATCAATGAAGTATATTGATAACAAAATTATGTTCTGAAATATCAAAAAAAGTAATTAAATATGAACAATTCTACAATTTCATTTACATATTTTTTTAGTTAACTTAAACAAAGTAAAACACATGTTCTAAATCATAAATACATCTGTTATCATTCTTTGTCGTTTTAAACGTTTTATTATTGTCGATGTTTTTATTTGATATTTTATTTTAACATCATTACACACTTCATAATTTTGTTCCTTTGTATTAGAGATCTTTTCAAAACTTCACAGTGGTTAAACAACAGTACTTAAGATGAACATTTTACATGCAAACATGTTTCGTTTGAACTTTTTCGAAATAAAGAGAAGTATCGAAAATAGTTTATATGATATGTATTGATGTATTTCAGTGAAATTAATATATAATATTAACACTTAAAATTTGTATACATTTATTTTGTACAGAATATCCGTCCGTATACTTAGAATCGGTTTGAATAAATTCACTTGATTTGTTTTTTGTTGATTCTTCGAATCATAATTCTGAATATATGTTTACAAATTTTCAATAACATACAGTACATACAAAAACAGCCAGTCAAAAAAAAATATTTCAACATATAAATAGATTCTTTAGACTATATAAATGATGATACCAAATATTTATACAATTATTATTTGTTTGTTTGTTTTTTTTAAAAATTAATAAGTACATTTTTAGCAAAGTACTTTATATTATAATAAAAAAATAAACAATTGTTTGTTATTATACAACAATTCTTCATATTGTTATCTTTAAAAAATATTAACTGTGTAAATGAAAAATAAATTATTCATGATCTGAAAATATTTCACTTTGTTAATATTTAATATAAAGAGTATGGAGTTATTTAACTGAATATTCATCCCATTAAAAATATGTTTTAAATTTAATTATAATTTCTTGTAATAAAAATGATTAAAAGTGCAATGACTAAATTTTTATCTCATTTATCATCAGACAAAAAAAATCAACCATATCATTTTAGTAGTAATTTTTAAATAAAAAATTAATGAAATAAAAATTTAGTTTGATAAAAAATATAAAAAACTGACTAAAATCTCAAATTCAGTTTTTTCTTCTATGACGTATCTATTTCTTTTTGAAATGATTTTTTTATTAAACAAAGCTCCCATTTCACTGCTTAAAAATGGGATGAAAAGTATGAACAAAACCCTTATTTATCTTTTATTTTAATTGTTTACTTCCATGAAAATAATTTATAAATTATTGTACTTCGTTAATAATCATTTAAAATTCCATTTTATTAAAAATTATTTTAATTTCTTTAAACAAAATAATTTTATCTGAAAATTTTATTTTTAAATTTTAAATAATTTTTCATGATGATTTAATTAATAGTTGTATTCAATTAATATTGCATTTAACTAATATTACAAATTTTTGAATATTAAATTAATCTGTTTATTAATCGCTTAAACGATTGATGACCAAAAAATCAATCACAATTAATGATTAATCTGTGAGTCGTTATTCACAGATTGATTTAAAAACGACTAAAATTTTAATCGTCAGTCATCAATCGGATAATATTTACGCTACTCTGTCAATATATTATTTCGATTCAAAAAATAACTATGTAATTTATTCCAACATGTTTTAAAAAATTAAACATTTTAAATGAATTTTTAGAATTTAATAAATTTTTAAAATTTCAAAACAAATAAATTTTTAAAATTTATTATAAAAACATGTAGTAACCAAATAAATTTAAATGTTTAAATAAAATATAAATATTTTTCAAAAATGAATTATATTCAAGTCAATAGATGAAAGTATAACTAATAACTAATGATACAAAATATATTTTCGATAAGTTACTTTCATTCAAATTAATATATAAAAATAAGTTTAAAAAAAATCACGTTTTATAATTAATTGATTGAATTACAAAATTATAAATGATCATTTTGAATAAATATTGCGTAATAATGAAAAAACGTGCTAAGTTTTTTCTTTATTTCAGTTTATATAATTTACACTCTCTAAAAGATGGTGAACTGGATTTAAAAGAAGTGTTGTTGAACTAGAAAAAGTGAAACTATTTCAGTAAATTGTCTTATTTCCTATACGTTTTATTTGTGCACTATTTATTTTAACATTTTATAAGAACTTTTTATAACTGAATTATCTTGAAGATTGAATATATACTATCTTTTCCTGCTTTTAAATGAAGCTTATTTTAAACGAACAGTAATAATAGTACAATTATTTTTTTATTAAATTATTATTTTAAGATATATAAATTTATTTACTTTTTTACAGAAATAAATTTAATTTGATCATTTATATGGAATATGAACTTTATATCAGTAACAATATATTGTAATATATACTAATTTTTTAAAATAAAAAAAGTTTAGTTTTAATTTTCTTTCAATTTCTGGTTCATTCAAAATATTCATTTTTAATTAATTTTAAAAATATATCAATAAAAAAAAGTAACACACCAATATTTTGTTTTTCTTAATAAATAAATTATTTTCTCAAAATATGATTGAATTCCTATAAATTTCATTATATAAAAATCAAATTTATCAATAGTAGTTCTTTATTTGAATAATTTCTTATCTTTTTAAAACAATCATTTAAAAGAATTACCTTCAATAATTACAAATGATTTAAAATATAATTTTAGTTTTTGATGATAAAATATTGAAAAATATATATTTATTTATTCTACCTGATCACAATGAAAAAAAATACGATTTGTTAATTAAATCTGATTTACTATTACTTATTTGTTTTGAAACTGTAATGAATTTAACTTTCACACAAATGAAATTTTATTCCCAATACCACAAAATATTAAAGTGTTCAATAATTACTCATTGTTCATTTTATTAGTTCATAACTACAATAGCTAATGCACATTTCGAATGCAATGCCATCAACGTCAGAGCATTGTGTTATAAAATTTAATAGATTTTATACAAAAAAATAATTTATATAAGGTCATCCAAATGTGACGCCTAGATTTGCGTTTTATTAAAAGAAACATTTGTATAGGATGGTGGTGTATAGGGAAACATGTGTATAGTTTCTTTTTAATAAAACACAAATCTAGGCGTCACATTTAGATGACCCTATATTATATTTTAATTATATTGTGTTATAAAATTTTATAGATTTTACAATATAATAACGCTCTGACAATTATGATGCCATCGAAATGTGAATTAGCTTATTGTAGTTATAAACAAACAAAGTGAACGGTAATTAATTATTGAACACTTTTTAATATCTTGTGTTATTGAAGATTGATAATTCATTGGTATAAAAATAAATCTGACATGCCCATACTAACTTCTTTACTACATCAAAATTATTTTTTTATGTCATGAATAAAAAAATAAGAAGTGTGTTGATAGCTCAAATAGTTTCTATGAAATAATTTCCAAACAAAGTCTAAAAACTTCTTTGAAATATTTATATTTACTCAATTCAGCTATAATTATATATGGTCATACATTTTATTAAAAAGAAAAAAGAAACTATACTCGTTTCCCTATATACCACTCTATACATATGTTTCTTTTTAATAAAACACAAATCTATGCGTCACATTTGGATAACGATATATTAGTAAATAATTTTCTTTTACATAAATCAGTCACACTTTCATCGATGTAATGTTAGGTAAATGTTCAGTAATTAATTTTTATTCATTTTATTTGCTAATATGCATTTTTATGTCTATGCTTTCATCATCACATTAATTCATTGTATATATGATGATTTAATAAATTGTTCTGATATTGATATCCTGACTATCGAAATGTATGATAGGAAATAAAGTGAACAAAAATTAATAATCACTTAAAACTTTGTAGTATTGGAGCGAATAATCTTTTTATGCGAAAGTAAATTGGCTACAATTCCAAACGAATAGCAAATAATCATTGCCCATGAACATTTTCTGCTATTTTAGTAAATTTATAATACGTTAATATGAAATGTAATACATGGTTCGTGTTATGAATAATCGATTTTTCGGATAATGTAATAAAACAAAATTAACATTCTTATACACTACAAACAACATAATATAACATATTTATAGATATCACGAAAAATTACATTTAGATTTAAGTAATAAAAAACAATTTAAATTGAAGAAAATATAAGGTTAATTATGGGAAATTCAAACAAAAGTAGCAGATTCTTATACATGATATAAATGAAGTCAATAATTGACAAAAAATAATAAACGATTATTAACAATTAATACCTGATAAGATGTCATTCAAAAAATTTATTATTTAAAAAAAAAATCTTATCTGAAGATTATTGTAGTTTTTTTAAAAAATAAATAAATAAGTACACTATTTGTTTTATTTATCTGGAAACACTTTCTCGTTTTGTGTTGTAGTCGTTTTTTAGTTAGATAAAACTACTATATTATTTACTATTCAAAACTGTCTATGTGGTTGAATTACTTTATTTAAATAGAATACCAACAGAAGACTTACAAGTACTGTAATATCTTTTCACTGTTAACAATATATATATATATATACATATATATATATATATATATATATATATATATATATATATATGTATGTATGTATGTATGTATGTGCATTTCGACACACATAAAAGCTTGCACTGAGCTACAGGCCAGAAACATTTTACAGAACGACTGGAAAAATACTATGGACGAATTATATGCCTTTATAGCCATTTTGTATGCTCGAGGAGCCTACGAAGCAAGAAACATGAAGTTATCGTATTTGTGTAGAAACAGATTTTCGGAAATTATGAAATTCATTCGTTTCGACAAAAACGAGAGGAGTTTTGTTATTTTTTTGTACATATAACTGTAGTTTATGTAGTTTATGATATTCCTCCTATGTTGTATAATCTCATTTATCGATATGTTTTATGTTGAATATGTTTAGTTATAGCATGGTTAGAGGTAATATTTTTTTAATATTAGTGTATTTCGCGTGACATTGTGGATAAATAATTTTATTGTCCATAGACGAGTTTATCAGTTAATTTATAACCTTCACCTTGACTGTAAACACTTTATGGTATATTCTTAGAATGCATTCAAGAATATTAATTACAATGAGATATTAGTATTTTGTACTTTTGATACAAGTTAGTGATAAATTTTGCTATTATAATTTCATGTGTATATATATATATATATATATATATATATATATATATATATATATATACATACACACAAACAACGGAAAATAGATTTATTATGTAGTAAAAGAACAAAATTATAATCTAGAATATTTTAACAATAAATCAACACAATGTAATATAACATTTACTCTATGTAGTATAATTTAGTTTTTGTAATATTTTTTCTGTATAACTGTGGTCATTTTTAAAATTATTGTTATTCTATATAAATATATATATATATATATATATATATATATATATATATATATATATATAAATGTGTGTGTGTGTGTTATAATGTCTTAAATTATTTTTTTACTATTTTACAATATTAATTTAAAAATTACTTTAATTGTATTAATTAGTTCAACTAACATTCATATATACATATATATATATATATATATATATATATATATATATATATATATATATATATATATATATATATATATGCATACATAGACATGAGTAAATGTAATCAATTTAAAAATCATTTTTAATGAAATGAGTTTCTTTTGTAAAAATAGTTTGATGTAATTATTACCATAAAGTTGCAATAAAAAATCCTAAAATTATTTGTTTCTGTAATGGATTTTCAAGATTTATAATTCTAATAATTATACATTTTTGTTATACTTACTAAGTAAAACATGTGTATTGTATTAATAATCTGATAATTTATCTAATATATTTAGTATAATAATGAACATACATAATTGTTGATAATATGCATCTCTTAGAATCTAATATTAATAATATAACTGAACATATATACACACACACATACATACATACATACATACATATATATATATATATATATATATATGGGGGGGGGGGTCGAATAGAGTCAAATAAAATATTTATAATTTGCGATTGCAATTCAAATCATACAAAAGTTCCAATTCTACGGTGAAGAAAACATTCCACCAGTGCTCCATTAAAATTAATTCAGAAACCAAAAGTGGCTATGGTCACCACCTTATAACAAGACTCAATCACTAGTTAAGTTAGCATTAGTTAGTTTTAAGAAAAAAAAATCACGAACAAACGGGTTTTTTGAAAATTTTCCCGTACAAAACACTCAAAAACAAACTCACAATCACGAACACAAACTCCTGCACTCACCCACATTACACTGGTATAAAATCTCAACAGATTACACACCACAACAAATCAAAACACATTATATTATGTATAATGTATGAAATCAGAACAATAAAGTTTTTATTATTATTATTATTATTAAATCATACAAATAAAAAAAATATTTTATGATTATAACTACATTCATCGTTATCATCAGCCCCACTAAATCAATTTCTGAATGAAGGCTTTTCCCAAAACCTTCTACTTTGACCTATTTAATACTTTACCCTTCCAGTCTATTTCGACGAATTTCCTTATACTGTTCCATCTATCCATGGATGTCTTCATAGACCTTATGTATGAAGGTTCCCAATTCGTATCTTTTCTTGTCCATTGGAGATCTCTCTTCTTACTACGTTTTAAACTTTTCGCCATCCCATTTTCAATTTATTTTTTTCATTTTTGCCATTACATCCGTAACTCTTGTTTTCTTTCTGAAACTATATATATATATATATATATATATATATATATATATATATATATATATATATATATATATATATATATATAAATCGA
>CP092088.1:13435006-13497506 GCA_029203775.1 Neoneuromus ignobilis | reverse complement strand
ATATTTTTTTCTCTTTATTCCTAACTAAAATTCATGTTAGTTTATTGTTTTGTTCGTATAAACATACTGAATTGAAAACTGTATATGTAAGCACTATTTTTAACCTTTAACATAAATTTAAAACCACAATAGTGAAACCTACCTTAAAATAAGTCCAGATACAAACACACGGTTGGAAATAATAGAACACAACATAAAATATACTTTGAATTTTTATATTATATATACATTTGTGCATAAGTCATTGCCATATGGGTAACATAAGCAATTTATTGATATATTTTAATAAAGTCGTTAAATTAAAAATTTTATTTTATTTTTTGTATTTTTTTCTAATGAATATTATATTTATTATCAATTAAATATTTTTTTTCATTTAACGACTTTATTGAATTATATCAATAAATTGCTTATGTTACTCATATGGCGAATACTTTTGTGTATAATATGAATGTGAATAAGAAAATTATAAGCTCACCGTATATAAAACCTTAAGTCAACTTTTTAAAAAATAGAGCTTTCCACTTTATAATTTATATACTTTTTACTGGTGAAATTTATTTATCAATTATAGAGAAAGAAAAATCGAGAATAGAAAAAAAAATTCAAAGATATATTAAATATTTTATTCAAAACTTGACATTTCACAAGTAAGGTAGTTAAAAAATCTCTTTCTCTCATATATATATATATATATATATATATATATATATATATATATATATATATATATATATATATATACATGCTACATATTTAGCCTAGCCTATTTATTTCAACATTTAATCAAATATGTTAATTTTATTACATGTACATACGAAATACAATATTTTTAGAAGAGAAAATAATCTTGTTTTGCCATTATGAGAACCTACTTTATTTCACGTCACAAATATTTCTGCCTACCTATTTTTTAATAATCATTAATGGAATGTATATAAATCATAAAATATTCATGTACTACATAGTGGACTTTTATTTATATATATATATATATATATATATATATATATATATATATATAAATACACACACGTATATACATACATACACACTCATATGCAGTATATAGGCCGTCCAAATGTGAGGCTTAATTTTTTTTTTATTAAAAAGAAACAAAATAAACTATACACATGTTTCCTTTTAATAAAACACAAATCTAAACATCATATTTGGATAACTCTATACATACATATCAGTGACGGCTTATGGTTACTCAAAATAGTGGAATCAGTTCAAAAAAAAATTTTTTTTTAAGAAAAATTTCTATTTTTATTATACACAGTTAAATAAATCACATTTTTTCAATATTTGTTCACTATGAAGGAATGAAAAATTAAAAAAAAAATGTTTTATCAACGTTTAATAAGTAAAACTTGTAGCAACACAAGACCTTCGTGCAAGATTAAAAAAAAAACTAAACATAAATCAAATTTATTTAACCCCACTAAAATTAAGCGCAATATTTCATTATAAGCTGTGAATAAGGCATTTACATATTTAACAGTAGAAACAATATTAAATAGATATATTCTTTCATGATCAATAATTTCAACGAAATTTTACAACGAAAGTTTAGATTGTTTAAAACAAACAAATAGTTTTTCACTTCTTGTAAATAAGGTAAAGTTATTTGATTAATTTAATAAAATATATATATATTTCAAATGTTTCCTTCACTTTATTTATTTAGTCGCGTTAATATATAATAAATTAGCTTTGTAATTAAAATATTATAAAAATAGGTAATTTGAAAGTATAATTAAAAAAATGTATTTTGAATATATAGGGCTATTCTAATATGACACCGAGGTTTTTATTTTATTAAAAAGAAACAAAAGAAATTATACACGTTTCTCTATACAGCATCCTGTACACATGTTTCTTTTTAATAAAACACAAATGTAGGCGTCACATTTGGATGACTCTCTCTCTCTATAATTATATATATATATATATATATAATTTTATATATATGATGATTCTGCACAAAGTAATTGTTTCCATGTAATTCATGTATTAGGCAGTAGCTAACCAATTTAATGAAAATGGACGTCCATCCTTTCACAATGCGCAGTCATTGATTATGAAAACAATTATGTGCATTTTAGTTGTCAAAACATTATTCATATCAAAAGATCATAAATTGATTTAAATATTTATCTCAAATATAGTTACGTTCTGTTTTTATCAGTGTAATATATTTAAATACTATTAATTAAATTTAAAATTTGGCAAGGAATGAAACGAAATTTAAAATGAATTAATTTTGAAACTTATTTTGTTATTAAAATAATTATTTAATAGAAAATATTGTAATATAAAGAGAAATAAAAATACTTAGCCAAAAAAGGAACGGACAAAGTCATTTACAATAGTTTATCAAGTGATGACATTTCTATGGATTTTCTTTTTGATATAAAAATCTTTATTTAATCAAATAAGTAATGAATGGATTAAACATGAACTATTTGTTATTATTGAAGAAAATTTTTATTTTGTATATTTCACGTTTTTGATTATAAAAACTTGAATTCAAAAATATAATAAGAAAATAGTTTTTAGATTCTAAATCATTTTAGAAAAAATAGAAAAATAGTCTGTCATAGATTCTAAAAAGTCATAGATTCTAAATTATTTTAGAAAAAATAAAAAAATAGTCTGTCATAGAATTAAAAAAAAACAAAACATAAATAAATAGAAAAAGAGTACAAAATATAAATATGAATAAATCTTTGTACTTCCATTATATTTAAAATTATCATGTAAAATATTGAATAATTATTATAATTTGAAAATATGAAATTATGTATAGTTTACTATTGCTTCAAAAATTTATTTAAATATTTTATAAATAAATTTTATAAAAGTTCCAATATTCCTGACATTTTTTTAAAAAAATATATCTGATATATTTAATAATAATGTTTAAACCAATTCGGGGAATATTATTTAAAAGAAATAATAATGTGCCTATTTTCGTTTTATGAAAATAAAAGTTTATTCAACACTAAGTGTTTTAGCTTATGAATATTTATTCATGAATAATTTTAACTCATATGTACATATATACTCGTGTGTGTATATATATGTATATATATATATATATATATATATATATATATATATATATATATATATATATATATATATATATACATACATATACACATTATTTTGTTAATAAAAAAGTATTTCTTAAATATATTTATTATTTTACGAAATGTTAATTGTTGTAGCCGGTATTTTTAATTGGAGTACAGATTTATTTAAACAAGATTAACCAAAAGTCTATATTTTAAAGGCAAATCTTTTTATCGAATCACGAAAAGAAAAAAAAACGAAATAATTTACATACTAGTTTTTAAATTTTTTTTCTACTTTTCGTTTCTTTTATAAATAAAATTTGTATCAGATATTCAAATTTCCATAATACTTAACGTCAGCTATAAATACAGTACTTCATAAGTATCAAAAATCATTTGAAAAATTGATAAAAAAAATGCCTGTTCATCATAATTTATTTAAAGTTGTATGTAAATTCTTATTTACAATTCAAAGAAATATAGAGTTTAGCATAAATGTACCTGAATGACAAATGTTATCGGTGTTATTAACTTAAAAACGACCAACAAAAATTTTATATGTATATTTAAGTTCTACACTTCAATCTATAATTTTATAATGACAGCATCCTGCTGACTATTTTTGCGATGTCGATCTGAACTGTTGTAGTGTACCGGTTTTTAAAATTTACATCCATATATAATACACTCATGCATGCTTATATATATATATATATATATATATATATATATATATATATATATATATATATATATATATATATAAATACATATGATTGGTTCAGTTATAAAAATAAACATCTTGACAGACAGACAACTTACTTATGAATAGATAAAATCTATCGTATATTATTTATTTTTTTTAAAAAAAACGTATCTTACAAGTTTGACTTCCATTTTGAGTATGTAACTTAATCAAATTCATATAAAGTTATAAATATAACTGATTTTGCATTCCATTGCTGTTGAAATATAAATTTCCTTGAAATCAAATTTGAGAAGTTTTAAATATTGTAGATATTACAAACTCAGAGAAAATGTATTTTAAATATTAAAAGTTCATATAAATCATACTTTAAAAGATTAAATATTAATTTATTAAATTTCAAAATAAATATTCTCTTATATATTTAAAATATTTTATTATTTATATAGGAGTTACTTAAATGAGAATTAAGCATAGTAAATGATAATAAGAAGTACATTTATGTTTTTAAATCTTTTAGTTTAGTTCGAGCTACTCATATAATATTTATAAAAGTGTATAAAAATCATAATCTAGAATAGGATATTTATATACGCAATCTTTCAAAATGGTTTCCATTAAAATAGTTGCGAATAAAACAGAAAAATTTATTATTGTACAAATTGACACACATAGAGCTTAACATAAACAACTCATCACGCTTTTAACTAACTAAAGTTATTTATTTAATGTTAAATTTGTATATTTCCAAGCGTATCTTAAAATACATTTACATAATATAATATAAGTAAAGAATTTTATTTCGTTAATAATATTGGCATGTAGAAATGGTAGCTAAATATAAATATACACACATATATATATATATATATATATATATATATATATATATATATATATATATATGTGTGTGTGTGTGTGTGTGTGTGTGTATCGATTTGTTTAATTTTAAATCGTTCGTTGAAATTAAATTCAAATATAATAAAAAATGAATATTTAATCAAAATATTATGTTGTCACCTAAGTCTGCGTTTTTTGCGAATAGTTTTAGAAAAGGAAAAAATAAAACATGCAACAATCAATTATATATTCTTCTTCATTTTCTACAACTTTTCTCCATTGTCTATTAATTTTTTAATACTCATTTCGAAAAACATTGAATTTTTAAAACCAATAAATTTTTTCATTGAAAAAATGTAGAGATCTAAATAGATAAGATTTGCTTGATGCTATGTCCGGAGAATATGGTGGGTAAGGTAGAAGTTCCCAAGTAAATTATTTTTTTCAATTGGCTTCTTTGAAACGTGAGTGCGAGCATTATTTTGGTGTAAAATTACCCCTTTTCAAATTAAAAATGCTGGTGTTTTTATGGCCAAAGCCTCTTTCAAACGATCTAACTGTGCATAATACACGTCTGTCATGATTATCTGCCCATAATCCAATAATTCAAAATGAATTACGCCCCTCATATCCCACCAAATGCACAGCATTTTCTTCTTGAGGTGTAATTCATCTCTTGATGTAGGAATTGGGGGTTGATTCGGGTCCAACTACTGCCTCTTACGTTGTGTATTGACGTAAGGAATCCATTTCTCATCCCCAGTAACAAATGGTTCAAAAATAACTCACATTGTTCCCGAATCAATATTGACTGGCATATTGATACACACTGCGCGAGATTCTATTCGGATAATTTATGAGGTACCCATTGTCCGCAAGTTAACATCTTTCCCATTTTTTTAAGTGTTTATGAACTACTTCAGGATGCATTTCGTGTCTTTATGCTAGCTCTCGTACCATTAAACTTGAATCTGTTTCGATGGCAGCCCTAATCTCACTATCAATCACTTTTGGTCTACTTGACCTTGGTAAGTCTTTAATGCCGAAATTCCCGGAACGAAATTTTTTGAACCACATTTAACACTATAATTTTTATTGCATCCGTGTCAATTGCTTTACAGATGTTTTCGACTGCCATTGTTGTATTATATCCAAGATGGAACTCATAAAGCATAATGTAGTGTAACTGAGTTTCTTTTATCTCCACTGCTAATGTTTACTTAGGGTTGAAAATGTTAAAAATATATCTGACAGAAGCACTGCCGATGAATACTGAAAATATCTCTAGTTTACAAAAATTTATTCATTTTAACTGATGTTAAAACAAACGCATAGGCTTGGGTAACAACCTAATATTAAAATACTCTTTTTTCTTTGACAATAAATATTTTTTACAAATGATCGGTTAATTCAACCATGAAATTTTATAAAAATGTTTAGTAATCACCTATTTGTTCCTTATATTCCTTGAAGTGCATTTTGAAGGCTATGTCATCATTGTTGGAATACAGTATTATAAAAATCTATAATTATTTACAATAATCTTGAATTTATAACCTAATATTGTATGTACGATAACATAACATGATCGTCAGATAGTATATCAGCGAATTAAGTGACTGATAAATAATTAACACCTTTATAAACTTTAGACATCAATTAAAGAAAAACCAAACGTTTTATTTTATATTTACTTATTATACAAAAATACTTAATAACTGTCATTTAATATAATAGTTTATTAAATTAGTTTTTCTAAGCAATTGGCTATTTTGTTTTATAAATAATATATGCGCGTGCGTACACACTTGTGTGTCTATGATATGTGTATATATATATATATATATATATATATATATATATATATATATATATATATATATATATATTTACACATATGTACATAGTGTGAATGCATGTAATATATGTTTAATTTTTTTAATATGTGGAAAAAACCTATATAGTATCTTCTAGATTTTTTTTTGCATGTTTTTTTAAGAAATCATGTGTTTACTTATTAATTTATCTATATGTCGTTTATGCAAATAATTGGAGGCAAATATCAAAATCAATCATATAATGATTAAATTTTATTTGCATTGCTAAATTAAATATTTTAGTACTTAATATATAATATATTTTCACATATTGAGTTATGAAATTAAACTGTTATTAATTAATTTAAGTAGTATATATATATATATATATATATATATATATATATATATATATATATAAATATATATGCAAATGTGTGTGTGTTTATGGAACTACAATTCTACTAAAACTTTTGTTTCTGAATGTATTTTTTTAATACTAAAAGAATTATTTTTCATTAATTTATCAGGACGTGTAATATAAAATGTCGAATTTTTCAAGAAATCCGGCATTTTATATTACACGACCTAATAGTTATTATCGTTATTTATTTTTCTGAAGTATTGAAATTGTTTTGTAACTAATTATTAATAATAAAAGAATTGTTACTAAATTCGTTTTTTACGAACTGTTACTAATAAATATACACAAATTAAAAATATACAAGTTTGGTAATATATATTTCCATTAGTTTAAATTTAAACTGATGACAAATTCATTTTCACACAAATAAATGATTACCCCTAAAACTATAAAATATTATAAATTGTTCAGTAATCACTTATTATTCGATTTTTGGTTATAATAACAATTAATCGCATTTCGATGGCGATGCCGTCATCATTAGAGCTAGATTTTATAACAAATGGCTATGACAATAACGGGATCATCACGGAAATACCCATTAGTCTATTGTTGTTTTAAATAAAAAGTGAACAATAAGTGATTATTGAATACTTCGAAACATCTTGTGGTGTTTTGGGTGATAATGAATTTGTTTTAAACTCATATTTTTATTATTTTGTATTTCCAATAAGTGATGTAATATAGGATTTTCCAATAAGCGCTTCAGATATTTAAATGGAAATAAAACCAAAAGTATAGAATTAATTAGTTATTTATTTTGTCATTTTTAAGAATATTTTATGGCATTAATAATGAACAAAATTTCACTCATATAACCACTACGACTTCGCTAAACATAGTGCATTTGTTTAGTCCAATTTTTAGTCACTCTTCCACATAATTGTGATCGAATTTCATGAATTACACGTTCAATGTTTATTTTTAATGCATCTGTTGTTTATGGCTTATCAGCATAAAGTAATGATTTCATATAACCCCACAGAAAATAATCCAGTGGAGTTAGATCACATGATCTTGGTGGTCAATTGATGGGTCCACTTCATGAAATAATGGACTCACTGAAATTTTGTTTCAATAAGTCTATTGTTTCCGTAGATGTACGGCACGTAACAATCTTCTGATGAAATAATTTTTGGAGAAAAAAATCATTAATCATGGTTCGATAACGCACACCAGACAGTTACTTTTTGTAGATGCAATGGTCTTTTTTCAATGACTTGTGGATTGTTTTCATCTAAAATTCTACAATTTTCTTTATTTAATGCTGACCGTAAGTTTCATAGAATGCAGGATAAGTTTTACGAACCAAACTGATTTTTATAATAAGTTTTTACAATTTCTAAACGTCGTTGAATTATTAATCGTTCCATGATAATTTACCAAATTATATTGAGTTGAAATGTCAAAATGAGTTAAAAAAAATAAACATGGCTGCCACCATCTATCAAAATTCTGATATTTTTATTGAAAATCCCTATATATTAAACAGGTCGTGTAAATTATATTTTTCATAGGTACACATTGCCATTAATGAAATATTTTTAAATGTATGTATTATATATATATATATATATATATATATATATATCCACGCAGAGAGAGAGAGAAATATATTTTTTGTCAAAAACGAATCTTTTATAATAAATTAATAATAATATTGTTTGAAAATCATATTACCTCACTATTACAATTAATACTATAACAAAATCAAATGTTTACCAATATTGTTACTAATCCATTATACTAAACCAGTGCCAAATACAATTTTTTATCAATGTTGTTTGTTCCGTTTCACCTATATATTGTGCAATACATTCTAATAATAATGTCATCATTTTTCAGGAATCAAAGACAATTTTACTTTTTAACGAAACCATTCCTATATTTATATTTCTATATTATTTTTATTAGACTCATCTTTAACTAAAAACATTTTTCTTCCATGCTTTTTATATTGTTATTTTCAAGGAGAGGTATATAAATTATAATTCATGTAAATGTCGTTCCTAGTGGACTCGTACTGTCCAAACTATTTGAAGTATATTTATGTTTATTCTGTTACTTAATTATTATCATGTGTGCTAAAGATAATCTATATATCTTTCCAAGAATTCTCTTATTTTTAAACACTTGTCAAAGGTCGAATTTTTTAAAGCCATTACTTCTAATTTATGAGAACGATCAAATGTGTTATGTATTCACTTTTTATATATATTTATAACTTGAACTTTTGTCCATTTATTCTCATTCATTTACATATAATGCTTGTAAATATTTAACTGCATTATATTAATAAATTCTATAATCATATTAAATTTAATTTTACTCATAAAACGTAAGCCATTGAAACATTATTTCAATTCATGTAGAAATTGAAACAGGCATTGATATTTGAATAGCCATTTAATAAATTTCGAAAAATATATATTAGGTCTACCGGAAAGTTCTGTCCAATAATGTCATCTCAAGTTTCAAAGATGAATCATTCTATAGAAATGGAATTCACAAATTACCATCACACTGGGAAGAAGTCATTAGTAGCGAAAGGAAAATTATATTGTTCAGTAAATATTAATAAATATATTGAAAATGTATTTTTTTTTTCATTCAAAGACGGACAGAACTTTCCGATAACCTAATATTAATTCAATAGATAGTCGTTTAAAAGTTAATATTAATTTGTATCAAGAATATTATTCATCAGGTAATACAGGTATGATTACTATTTATTTTAACATTGTACTAAATTTATTTTAACAAATTACCGCCCGTTCACGCATAAACGTGTGTTCGTATTGGACTACTGTAAGTCCGTTCACGCGTTAACGCGTGTTTGTTGTATGAACTTTTGACGCCAAAATATATATATATATATATATACAAGCTTTATTTTTTCTAATTCCATCAAAAGATGGTGGTGTATATATTAAAAATATTGGTAAATTATAAAAAATATGAAAAATATTTCAGATATTTTAAATAAATTAATCTCTATCCCTAGCAAAGTTCTGTTTTTTTGAAATAAAATCGAAATTGGTTCTTTTATTTTTTTCCTAACAACTTCCGTATATATAATATATAATTTACATAATTTATCATATTTTTATGTCTTCTAAATGTTTTTTTTACGAAAAAAGTGTTTTTTTTTTACGAAAAAAGTGTTTTTTTATAATAAACTATGTTTATTATAAAGCATTTCTTTTTTGTAATTTATACCCTGGTACACTCATAACAGATTGAAAACTACTATTATATTTACATATATCTATGTATCAAACCCTTTTATAGGCAGATATGAAATTTCATTTCAAAATGTTCTTTCGTTTAAGAATTACATCGATTTTATGAAAAAGTTATTTTTGTGCATTTTTTTGCGAAATTCGCCGGACTCTAGATGAAGTCTAGCGCGAAATACTGCGGATCGTAATGTGTTAATTATTAGTTCAATACTGGAAAATTTTATAAAAGTGTTTAGTAATTGCTTATAGTTCACTTTATTTGTTTAAAAGCTAATGCGCATTTCATTGTGCTGGTATAAAATATAAATTTTTTTGATAATACAGTTCTCGGATTATAATATAGCTCAAAATACTCATCAATTTATGAATAAATGAAGTTGTATATATAATATATATATATATATATATATATATATATATATATATATATATATATATATATATATATATACATAATAATAAACAACAAGTAATTATTGATCATTTTTATGTATTTTGTGATGTCATAAAATATAAATATGATTATTTTAATAATAAATACAATATAAACAAGCATATTTTGAAAATCATTAATGTTCATATTGAATGCATTTAGTACAATTAATGTTTGCTATCTTTTAATTTTTTTTTAAAAAAAACGTAAATTCACTTACATAAATGAATTATCACCCTTAATACCACACCACATTGAGAAGTGAATCAAGATATTTTTTAATACAACGCTTTGATGTTAATGGTTTGTCATCGAAATCCACATTAATTGATTATTGTTATAAATAATTAAAGTAAACAATAAATAATTATGAAATACTTTTCAATATCTTGTAATATTGGGGGTGATAATTCATTCGTGTAAAAATAATGTTTACTATTTACACAATATCTTTAAATTTCAAATATAGCATTTATCTTACTTGAAATAGCAGATACAGTTTGAAACATAAAACCAAAAAATATTTTGATTTTATTTTTTAAATATTTGAATTTACTTTCGAGCACTTATGTATTACATTTTATTTATAATATTTAATGTAATTTAATATATGCGGAAATAAAAGTATTTTATTTATATAAACTTTCTTATGTAAATTTTATTTTTGGAATAAAAAATATATAAACTAATACAGTTGTTAACAAGTAGTGTATTTATATATATATATATATATATATATATATATATATATATATATATATATATATAGAGAGAGAGAGAGAGGGTCATCCAAATGCGATGCCTAGATTTCTATTTTATTAAAAAGAAACATCTGTATAGGGTGGTGTATAGATCTAGACGGAACATTTGTATGCATCTCTCTCTCTCTCTCTCTCTCTCTCTCTATATATATATATATATATATATATATATATATATATATATATATATATATGTATATATAAATTATTTATGATTTTCATTTATAATTATTTGTTAATTTCATACACGCTAATTTTCATAATAATGTAATTTCTTTAATAACTAAATTATATTTTTCTAAAAATAACTACACACGCGAAATATGCTACATATAATTTATTTCTGAACGTACATCATTAATCACTTTTTACTTTTATTCGTTGATCGTCTGTCAACATGTCATTAAGCATTCAAGACAATCGTTTTTCTTAATGGAAGGTAATAAGGTTCATAGTCTTGGAAAGTCGTTAATTAAATTGTGAACCATTACCGTACACTCGTTCGGAATCTATTTTCATACTGACACGCAACAGTTGTTTCGAACACAATTTAGAAAAATAACAAACAGTACAATAATCTCACAATACTCGAAACTCTTACAAAAATGTTGTAAGTATCGTAAGATTAAGTACCGTGAGGTTAATATATTGCGTGAGCAAATGGGAATCATGATCAATTAACTGTGGTAGTTGTGTGTTAAATTGTATTCAGTGAATGAATGTCAAGTCGTATCTCAATAGATCGACGTATGTATGGCTGTGTGGGCGGCCAGTATGCATATCGCATCTCGCGCACGAATCATTGCTTGAAGATGTCTCGTTTTAAACGGAAAGTAAGTATTACACTTTTCCGGTTGATACTTCCTCGTTAACATTGTCAGGAAATGAAAAATATATAATAGTCTTCGTTTTAGTTATGCATTAATCCGTATCACACTTAAATGCACTTCAATCGTATTATATATATATATATATATATATATATATATATATATATATATATATATATATATATATGTATATGTATATGTATATGCATACTTACACTCAAAATAACAAGAATGATATTCATAAGAAAAAAATTTGAATTTTTTTTATAAAAATTGTTCATAATAAAGTCAATTTATAATTATACTTTTTATTAACAAAAAAATTACAAAATAAAAATGTTTCAGTTTAAAATAAAATTGAAAATTAGTCAAAATTAGCGGTCGCCAAACTTTTTTGATCATCGACTCTCTAAATATCTTCGAAACCTTTTATCGACCCCCACAACATTTTTTTTTTAGTGGTTTATTTATGTATTACAAACAAAAAAAGCTTTTCCTATTTTTATACAATTATTTTACAATTTTACATTTTACATTTATTAATGTATGTAATAACAATTCTATAATAATCATTTTAATATTTTTTTCTGACTGACAATCAGTGGGACGGGTGGGGTTGATGATTCTTAGCAAGATTAGCAATATTTGGTTCAAAATTAGTAAGTTTTAGCTTTAAATCACCTCGAAATTCCATATGTAATTTTTGCCGGTAAATAAACTAGTATTAAATTCATTGAAACAATATTCAGAAACATTATATATAAATCATTATATTTGTGATTTATAATCAATTTTTCCATCGACCTCCTAGCCCGGATCGACCCTTAACAATGTTATATCGACCCGTTTGGTGACCCTTGGTCAAAACAAAAAAGTAAAAAGTAATATATATATATATATATATATATATATATATATATATATATATATTTACTAAAAAATAATAACAGAGAGTAAAACTACAATCATTTATTATATATAACTTTTTTAAAATAATAAGTACTTATGTATAATTGTTTTTTAATTACTAAAATGTGATTCTATTCCATAATTAATTAAATAAAATGGTTATTGAATAATTAAATAGCTATTCGTTTAAAAAACTATTATGGTTTAAATAAGTAAATTATCGTTTTTTAATTAATAAACACCGTCCTAATATTAAATAATCAATTTTTTAAATGTTTCTATATTTTGAATATAGATCAATATATTCAGTAACAGTATTAAAGTATTATTTTAAATTTTAGATAAATAATATTTATATTGTATGTTTTAATGTTATTAATCTAATAATTTATGTAATATCCAAAAAATTTATTAAAAAATATTTTGAATATAGATTGAAATTATATTTAGATTTTAGAAATTTGTAGTTTTTATTAAAAGTTCTTTATTGTTATTTGTCATTGATAATTTATTATTACGTTTTATAAAAATGCTCTTAATAATCCGTGGGAGACAAGAACAGTAGTTTCATTAGTGTATTAAGTAGTTAATGAATTATTCAATATCAAATGTAGTGCTAATTCCATATTACCATTAAAAATAGTATAATTACAAATCGTTCTTGTTGCACGTACATACAAATTGTATGTATATGTATATATATATATATATGTATATATATATATATTTATATATATATATATATATATATATATATATATATATATATATATATATATATATATATATATATATATATATACATATGCATATGCATAATAAAAGTAAAAACCACTGTTAATCAATAATTTTATTTATTTTTTATAAAGTTGATTAATAGACAAATTGTAAATTAATTTTAAAAACATTTATATATATATGTATATATATATATATGTATATATATATATATGTATATATAACATCAAAAAAAGATTTTTATCAAATAAATAGGCCACTATTTCCACCCAAGTAACTATTAACTTAGTCAAATCAATGCCAAAGTAATTAAACAAACTTCTGGGATTAAAAGAAAATCTCATTTAATATTTTACAATTAATTGAAATAAAATTCACGAGTGTAATTATGTCCTGTGAATTATATTGTCCATGATATTTGTGAGCTCGATTTGTTGTTTTTAATTGTTTAAGTTTATTTTTTTATTATATTAATCAAAATTAAAAAAATAGTTTTATTTTTTATTTTTTGACATTTATGTTTGTTAATATTACAAAATATTTTAAATACCAAGGGTGTATTCTCTTTACTCACTTGTTTGATAATGTACAGAAAATCATTAATCTATTTCATAAAATTTGTACAATTTTCGAAAAACTTCGGGAAAGTTCGGAAACGAAATTTTCACACCACGTCAGAGAAACGATTTTTTTTTAAATAGAAAGATGATTTCTCAATTTACACAAATGAATTTTAACCCCAACACCACAATAATTTAAATTGTTCAATAATCACTTATTGTTCACTTATTATTTATAATTATATAATCTATAATTATATCGGTTGATGCATTTCGATGGCGACGCCGTCATCGTCAGAGCCTCTTTCAGTAAGTGAACAATAAGTGATTATTGAACACTTTAAATTATTGTGGTGTTGGAGTTAAAATTCATTTGCGTAATGTGAGTCAACCACAGTTCCAAAACAACAAATAAAAAAATGATTTTTCAATTTTAGTATTTATTATTTTTTTAAAATTACACTTGTAACTCACTATATAAATTTTGTTAATTGAAAATAATAGTATGTATAAACACATTAACGTCCGGAGTAAAAAAATTTGGTTTTTGTTGACTACTCGTGAAATACCGGATACATATAAATAGGGTTTATGTACTGTGGATTAAATGTCATACATTACAAATAACTCCTGATAGATTATTTAAAATTTTGCCAATAATAAATTATTTTGCGCCAAAATTTATAAACATATATAAACCTCAACAACAACGTTCCCTTGACTAAGGTTTATATCTCCTCAAAATTGTAAAGCGATGCAACATATTCGAAAACCTTAAAATATGTCGGCTACACGCATCAATTTTCGCGCAAACAGCCCGGACCGTAATTGGAAACTTGGATTTTTTTATAACTTCTTTAGTTGATAACAAAATTTTTATTTTGTAACCAAATATATTTTTTTTTAATTTTCTGCATTTTGTATCTAGTATGAAATTTACATTCAATGACATCATTGAAATCATATGTTATCTCAAAAATAATTTTGGATTTTTACGTCAATTTTTATTTTATTTGCGATATTGAACTTAAAATATGTATAAAAATAAATAATCAAATTTACTTTATCTACAGTACTATTTAACTTCAAATATAAATTATATATAAATTCTGCAGGCAATTAAAATATGTTTTTATCATTTAAAAGTAAATATTTTTTTAATGTAAATAGATAATATATTTTTAGTGTACTTTTTAAAATTTTCTATTACATTTATTTTTTAATCTTATTTTCTAAATAAATTGTTATATCAATATGTCATCAATTTGATTATTTTGGTAAATAAATCAAAATAACTCAATATATTCTATATTAAAAAACCAATATATTCATTGTTATTTATTTCAGATAATTATAAAACATTGGTATTTTATTTATAACTTGTATGTAAATTGATGTTCATTGTAACTGCAAAACAGTATTTATTCTTCCCATTTCTAAGTACGAGTAATTATTTTTTTTTATTCATTATTTATAATTTTCGCAGCGTACATTTTAAAATAAAAAAGCTGATTACTTGCATTAAGTTTCTAAAACAACAATTCAGACTAATAAAAAAATGACGCAATAGTTTGAAAGATGCGCAGACAACACTTCTATTCACAAATACACATATCACATGACTTTCAAACTTCTGAAGATAATTGTATGCAGCGGCGAAGTTTCGTAAGTTCACAGTTATTCTTGTTATAGATGGTAAACTTTGAACGTTACAATGACAAACTTTAAGTTAATGGCTACTTGAGTAAGCCAGTGCAGATTGTCTATTTAAATAGAAATAACACTTTTAGTTCTGGAGACAGGTGCCGTTATATTTTGCTAGAATGATCAATGTTTATTCAAGATTCGTTCACATTTTATTGTTAACCATTATGTAAGATTTAATACTTGCACATGCACTCTTTGAAAATAGTAGTTGAAAGTAGAAGATTTATTTGTAACGTTATAGTAAATTCTTGTTAAAAAAAAAACTTAAACAGCTGTACCATTAAATTTAGTTAAACCACTACTTCTTTAGTAACACATGACGTACTTTTTCTTTTTTTTGGAAAAATTTGGAAATAAAATTACAGATGTTTATACAATGTCATTCTATAATAATTTAAAATAATAAAAATTATCTTTACTAAGTTGACATATATTTATATACACATAGTAATGTAGAAAAAAATATTTTTATTATCTTTGAATATAATTAGCCAATAATTTTAATAATTTCATAAAACGTTCAAAAATTATTCATTTTTACAATATTAAAAAAAATATGAAATATAAAATTAATTTTATATGTCATAGATCATGCATCCCCGAGTTTCATATGCAAAAGAGATTCTACTTGTAAATAAAACGGATAAAAATAATTTGAAAAAAATAATTAAAATTTAACCCAGCACGAAATTTAACCTTGTATTATGTAATTATCATTTATTGAGTTCGTTCAAATAACAAAAAAAAATACTAATCAAAATATTTTTTAACTTTTAGAGTTTTAAAAAGAAAACGTAGTTTATGTTTTTAGATACGTTCATATTTAAACCGTAGGGAACAATAATAACAATAAAATAATAAACAAAATATGATCTTTTTTAAATATATAAAATATTTGCAGTATATTTTTTTATTTATTATTTCAAATCTTATTTTATACATATATATATATATATATATATATATATATATATATATATATATATATATATATATATATATATATGTTTTTGTATGTGTGTTTATTCTGTTTGTTTATATTTGCATTTATACATAAAACATGGCCAAAGAAACATATATTTATGTTTTCTTTTAAATGTGTTGTTTTAATTTTCACATGCAATAAAGTTAAATCTGCCATAAGTTTGTTATTAATTCAAATTTTAGGTTTCAAAATTTGTATCAAAGGGTATAGGTATCAAAATGAAAAGTTTGTACATAATTTGTCCCAAACTGATTTATATTCATATGTATACATGCAAAAATATACATGTGTGTGTGTATGATTGATGTATATTTGAAATACGAGTTGACTGACTTGTGCCTAAACCACAAGATATATATATATATATATATATATATATATATATATATATATATATATATATATATATATATATATATCACACTTTTCATTTCATATTATGAGATCTATCTCTTATAATTACAACCACATGTGATCTAGTAAATGTATAAATATCTAATAGAGAAACATTTTTTCAGCCTTGACCTAACTATGTGTTACTATGTAATAAAGATATTAAATGTTACATCTTAATATACATATATTTATTGTGTATGTGTATATATATATATATATATATATATATATATATATATATATATATATATATATATATATATATATATATATATATATATATATATAATCTGTTTGCATACATAAATAATATGATTTTTTGTATAAATCTTCACAATATCCTTCAATATTTAGAGACATAGAGTGACTCTAAAGTTCTTACATTTTTAAATAAAATTTAGATACACAAATAAAAGAAAGTTGCTTAACACGATCTTTAACTATTTAATAAAATAATTACATTTTAAAAATGAATTTAAATAGACTAATTCTCAAACTTTGAAGAATATAATGAGAAGATTGGTGTATTAGGAATAAAAATACTTGTTCTCAATATATATATATATATATATATATATATATATATATATATATATATATAGAGAGAGAGAGAGAGAGAGAGAGAGAGAGAGTCGCATAGGATTAAGTTCAATGTTAAAATTTATTATAGTTGATAAATAAATAAAAGCAATTGTTAAATAATATAATCAGTTTCATATTCTTTATTATGATTTCGAAGTAGAACAAATTATTATTTAAAAAAATTTCTAAAATATTAAAAATTGTTTTTATTTATCCTCTAATTTTGATTCCCTGTGTCAAAATCTCTTTTTTTTAAAAAAAATACTATGAACCTGTTTTGTCAACTGATATTGAGAATAAACCTTATAATTTTAATATTAATTAGTATTCATTTTTTATTCACGTGCATGTTGCTAATTTTGCTGCATTTTAATAATTATAGTTTTGGAAATTAGTTATACTCGAGAGATTTTAAACATATTTAATAATGGAATAATAATCATACATATATATACGCACACACTTATTACACACACACATACATACATACACACACACACACACACACACTCTGTCATGCATAACTCATCGCCATATGGGTAACAAGCAATTTATTGATATAATTCAATAAAGTCGTTGAATTAAAAAAAATTAATTAATTGAAAATAAATATGAATATTATATTTATTAATAATTAAATATATTTTTTTTTAATTTAACGACTTCATTGAATTATATCAATAAATTGCTTATGTTACCCATATGGGCGATGACTTATACTCGTCATTGTATATATATTGTACATTTTCAATAAATAAATTTATTTTAAAATCACAATTTCGAATTAAAATTATTTCTTATACGAATACATTTAATTTGATAGCAATAAATAATTATCAGTATTTTGACTATAAAATCATTTCTTCACATAATTAAAAATAATTTATAATATAAATAATAATTAATCACGAAAAATTGTTTTTTATTTCTGTAAAATATTTAAAAATAAAAATGTTCCAGATTGAATAGAGTATAAGTACTGGACAACTTAAAAAATATTCAAATATACATTAAATTATTTACATGTATATAGTAAAAATAATTTAATAAAGAAATACTTCCAAGATATTAACTAATTTAGTATTTTTATTGAAATGACTTTATGATTGACATCAAAATAACACAATATGTACATATTTTACTAGTTATTTTATGCTTTTAACTTAATCATAATGTTATTTTTATTAAATTATTATATTTAGTGTGTTCACTTTACTACAAATGTCCTTTTTTAGATTTTAATGTAATATCGAACCTTGACCTTTTACAAGTCGATCAAGGTTTTGTGTCATTTTTAATAAATGACACGATTTTGTAACATAATACTATTGTTCATTGTTTGGACTTTATATTTAGATAATGTCTGGTATCATTTTATATAACTGTTGTTCTTTACAAAATAAAATATAATCAAACTTTATTAAAACTATTTCTGTGTTCATTAAAAACCTTTAAAGTTAACTGAGGAAGAAATACAGTAGCAATTAAAATCATATTTCTTATTGAAACTTTTGCTTCTATAGTTACGTTAACTAGTATTTATAATTGTTAATTATAATTATATACAGGTTCAGACAAAAAAGGTAAAAGTAAACTAAAGGTTATAAAAATAAACTCATTTTATAATTAATTGCATACATTCTTTTTTATCAATACTTTTTAGTATAGTCGAAACAATAAATTATATGGACATTAATAAAAAATATACGACATTAACTTTATTTCAAAGTAAATGTACGAAACAATATTTCCTGTCTCATTACAAAGGAAGTTATTAGCTAGAAAATGAGAATATAAGAAAAAAGTATTGAAAAAAATTGTACACGTTTTGTTTTTATCTGTCTCTAAATATATTCGTTTCAGTAGATAATTATACGGTTTCCATTTGTATTAATAAAACAATAACACCTCTTGACTTTAGAATACTTTTTTAGGTACTGAATATTAAACGTATTCAAGGGCATATATTTTTATCTTTCTCTATCCTGGATATGCAACAGTGACTACAAAAATTATAACTATTTAATTGTAGGTTTATTGTATAATACATACATACATAACACACATACATTTGTGTATGTGTGTGTATATGTATAATATATATATATATATATATATATATATATATATATATATATATATATATATATAAATAATATTATATCAGCCCATTGCTGGTCGAAAGCCTCATTGAATGTTACCATTCATTAGTATGTCTAATCGAATTCACCACACTGACCAACTTAATCGACGAGAATTTTTTATTCAAGGATTCTTCCTTACAAATGTTGCCTTCAACTCAGCTAAAAAATTATGTCTGCCTATTCTCTAACTAAGAATTGAACTCTTCTCTAAAGTTCTTTTTTGTCAGTTTCGTGATTTTTCGTTATAAATAAAGTCAACCTTGCAGATAATAAATATCGATCAAATCAAGTAAAAAAAAATAATAATTGAACTAGTACAATGTTTTAGAACATAATTATTATATACTTTTGCACATACCATATGTGTATATACAAGATAAACCAAGTAATTGGACAGTAGATAATTTTAGTGAATATTAAAAATATTAACTGTGTAAATACTTTCTTAATTGGAAATTTTTATCAAAAACAATATTTCCTTTGCATATAAATTCTCTATTTAATAATATAAAATCTATCGATAGTTACAAATAAAGTAATTAAAAATTAATATCAGCTAAATTAAATCACCAAAAATATTAGTACAGTTCAAGTTAATTAATCAATAAATAATTGTAAAAAAATATTAAAATAATGATTGACTTAATCTTATAGTGTTTATTGGTTCATATATGATTCATTGATATTTTTTTGTTGGTAACTTTGTATTAAACATTTTAAGAATGTTAAATATGTGACGGTTCGTATGTGAAATATCCATGTGACAAAATATGATGCTATCTTTTGTCAAAATTTACAGATTGAACATGTATTAACATTTCGTCCTGTTTTGTTGTGGAATAATTTAAAAATGAAAAATCAAATGTGACCCCAATCCTTCCTCAAGTTATACGATTAGGTATTGAAAACTATATTCCAATTTGTAATTCCATTCGATTGAAATGTAAAAATTTTAATCGTATAGCCTAAACATATGTACTTTGTGAAAAATGCAAGACAGGATTATATAGGATCATCCAAATGTGACGCCTAGATTTGTGTTTTATTAAAAAGAAACATGTATATAAGGTGGTGTATAGTTTCTTTTTAATAAAACACAAATGTAGGCGTCGCATTCGAATAACCCTATATTTTCTTTTCGAGAAAAATTAAAGAAGAATTAAAAAAATGTTTTTAATATTATTTTTCCATTTTTAGTCAAATATTTTTATTTTTCAAAATAAAAAATTGCGAATTGTAGAGTTAATAACAGAATTTTCATTCATATAAAAAATATTTTTTATTTTAATATGTTTACAAATAAAAATTATAATTTATCTCTCTTTATCTCTCTGATTGAATAATTTGCACATTGTTAAAATATTTAAATATTCTTAATGAATATCCTAATCAACCATTCAATCTACAAATAAATGTGTGCGCGTATGTGTGTATGTATATATATATATATACACACACATACATACATACACACACACACAAAATATATAAACTCGATAAAGAAGACATTTGCAATGTAACATATTTAATTAATCTGATATTTAAATAAAGCTGTTCTTAATTAAAACTGCATTTAATTTACAAGTGATTTACAGAGTTTAATATTAATTCGGTCTCTTTATCATAGTGTTTACAGAAGAAATAAAGTATGTAAAAAAGTCAAATAGTATTTAAAGAATAGGTTGTTCGCAGTAATTTTATTTCAAATATTTGACATGTGCTTTGTGTAAATAATATTCTATTAAATTGTGTATGAATGTGTGTATTCATGTTGACATTGAATACTTGTTTCATTGATAAAATAGCTGGAACGTAATTATACATAATATTTATATATATATATATATATATATATATATATATATATATATATATATATATATATATATATATATATACAAATGTGTTTATTTAGTGATATATAATAGAATAAATTTTGATGTGTGATGTTCTAATCAGTAAATGTTTTATCTTAGAGAGCAAACTTGAAACATACGTATTTGTATTTGGATATGATTACCTTATTACAAATAGTCATTAATCTTATTTCTATATTTTTTATTAAAGGAATATTTTTTTGTTGTTTAAAGATGAGATGACGTTTCAACTTTTTGATCACATTTTTTGTCATTTCACAGAATATCTATTTTTGTATAAATTCACAATTGATAATTATAATTCCATTACAAACAAGATAATGTTTAATTAAGTATCTTATTTCAAATAATATATATATATGTGTATACATAATAATATATATATATATATATATATATATATATATATATATATATATATATATATATATATATATATATATATATATAAACGAGGGTCGTTTGATAAGTATAGTAAAAAAGTAAGAAAAACTCAATTGAAAAATTTAATTAAATTAAACAATAAATTAATTTACCATATTTATCAAACGACCCTCGTATATATATATATAATATTAAATGCTTTTTTAACAAATATAATTTTTATTAAAAATATTACAAGGTAGTATTCTCTAGTCATATTTATTTTATTCTATATTGTATACATATCTTTTTAACTTGAATAATGTAAATCATTTTTTTAAATGTTGAAATTCAGAATTACTTTCTCGAACCCAAGAGACAAATAAATCTCTTGTGAAGTAGTCTACGTTTTTTCTTTAATCGTAGTTTAAGAATACTTTCCGTTTCATTTAAGATAATCCTAAGTACTGCGACAATTGGTTGGTTAGATATTTTCTTGTCAACACAATATTATTGTTTCTTTTACGCATCATTAATAATATGTGTAATTACATTATTTTACCCATCTTAACGTCTTAAATTATAAGAAATATGAATTAATATTTAACAGCAGCGTTACTTCCGAAAATAAGTATTTTCATTAACATTAAAAAATAATTTCTTTTGTAATACATCTACAAAGCCATAAAAAAAATAAATTTCTCTCTCTCTGTGTGTATGTTAAAATATAAATACGGAATACAGAAGTACAATAAAATACAGAATTGAACATAAAATATTTGTCCGGTAATTTCATTTTAAGATGAAATTATTGATATAATTACAAAATGCTAAAAATATTTCATTATTAAAATACAATAAAATATATTTATCTTCATTATAGAAATAATATCATTAATTAAACAGCATTGTTTACAGAAATTATTTGATTTCTGAAAAATATTCCATGTTATTATTGTGTGTGTGCGACCTATTTATTTTTTGAATAGTGAATATTTTATTATTAAGAATCAATTAAACATTACAAATATATATATATATATATATATATATATATATATATATATATAACAAGTTGTGCTTTTTCCATTTATCTTTCTTCTAATACATAGGATAAAATTTAATTTTAAATTTAAAAGTGTATATCAAATATTTTTGACATAATACATCTGAGTTTCTAAATTAATATTTTTCTGTTTGAACGAAATAAATATCAAATATCTTTGAAAAAGTATATACCTTATATAATACATATAACGCTCACTTTAGTATTTATGTAAAAGTTTCAAAATTAAAATTCATGTTATGTTACGGAAGAATGCGCGAAAACAGAATACTTAATAAAAAAATTGTAATTGAAATTCTATTTGTTTCTTGAGAAATAGTTCTTTGAAAGTCATTGCGGTGTTTCTTTTCAGTATATGATTTTTAATTTCATTATAGACTTACACATATACAAATATGTGTGAGTATATATATATATATATATATATATATATATATATATATATATATATAAAATATGTATGTATGTATGTATATATGTATGTGTATGTGTGTGTATGTATGTGTGTGTGTATGCATGCATTTATGTATGTATGTATGTATATATTGTATCCAAAAGACATCTGTAAAATCTTCTGCCAAAGATAAAAATAAATTTTTCTGTATAGATAAAAAGTGACGTTAATGAATGAGTGGAGATTATTTTTTTAAGTCGTTAAGAATGGATCCAGAGAGAAGACGAGTTCAATGTCAGACGTCTTAGAAAATGTTAATATTACTTAGTGTTGATACGGAACTAAGAATTCTTTTACGGAAATTTAACATTAAATTTGTCCATTACTTTTCTATGCACCATGTTTGACGATTGTTAAGAAGAAATCTCTATCTTATTATCTGACTTTGGCACGGTTTTAAACTGAAAATTAAAACATTTCTATTGTTCATTTTAAACTTTTCTAAAACATACATGCAAGTGTATATATTATATATACACAATATATATATATATATATATATATATATATATATATATATATATATATATATATACAATTACACAATATAATCTAAATAGATAATATAATACACAATATAACCCAAATATACCAATATCTAATACACATACACAATGTAATAGAGCTTTTACCAAATAGAGCTTTTTACTGATAGATTATTGAATATATCTGTTGATAGAAGAAATTTGAACAAAATGAATTAAAAATATGTATGATTACAAATGTAATCTTATGTTTGTGGGGATCGTTCTATATTGCAATAAATACAACAGAATACAATTTCAACATTTAAAGTATTTTTTTTTTTAATAACATAAAATCTATACGAACATCCAAATGTGATGCCTAGATTTGTGTTTTATTCAAAAGAAACATGTGTGTAAGGTGATGTATAGGAAAACAAGTGTATAGTTTAGGGCATCGCCATCGAAATGCATCAGCCGATATAATTATAAAAAACAAGTGAAAAAATAAGTGATTATTGAACACTTTAAATTATTGTGGTGTTGGGGTGAAAATTCATTTGTGTAAAGTGAATCAACCACAGTTCCAAAACAACTAATAAATGTATAGTTTATTTTTATTAAAAAAACAAATCTAGACGTCATATTTGGATGACCCTATATTAATTATATCACCCTTCATTAAATTTTTAATAACGGAAAATGTGTATGTATATATATATATATATATATATATATATATAAAAGTTTTTTAAACGTGATATAATCGTAAATTGAATCCCTATTGAAAGTTCTGTCTAACCTAAAAAAAATTTTTATCATATATATATATATATATATATATATATATATATATATATATATATATATATATAGACAAACACACACACACATACATACATATATATATATATATATATATATATATATATATATATATATTATATATTTATGTGTGTGTGTTTTAGTTTGTTTATTTGAATACTTACTAATAGTTGCATTATTCATTTCTCGTTATATTTCAATGTCATTATGCATAATTACTATAGATATTGTTTGTATTTCGTAATGAACGACCCAGTTTTCATTATCAAGATTACGTTTTTAATTATGTAAAGATGTGTTCATCGTTCCTATCGATACTGTCACTTCATCGAATTAGTATGTTACAAAATGTTGATTAATTTACTAACATTTTTACCTAATAGTTCTAATTGTATTATACGTACTTTTATCACACATAATTGAAGCTTATTATTATTTATGTCATGTTGTTTAGTATGTAAAACTATCTACATAAAATTCATTTTAGTTTCAATGAAAAATATATATTACTATATTGATGTTTATAATAAAATAACTTTTTTTTTAATTAAGTAATTTACAAGAATGATTTCACTATAAAAGTTACATATAATTATTAAATATAAATTTTCTTGGCACGTGATTTTATTCATACAACAATTTTATGTTGACCTTTAGATTATATTTGTTGCTACATTAACGACAAACATCAAGGTAACACGAACAACAACAAACCTAAAGTGTATTGTTTTGAATTATTTGTAAATAATTCCCTACACAAATATATATATATATATATATATATATATATATATATATATATTTTCATAAAATTTGGCACATAAAATATGTTTATATCCAATGCGTGCTTTGTTTTAGTATCTTACCTTGACAATCAATCCTCCGCACGTAATTTTTGTAACCTTCACATGATGACTAGTGCGTGCTTTATATATACAAGTTATACCAATTTTCCAGGATATTTGTCATTTATCTCGCTCAAAACAGGAAAATATTAATTCAAGAAAATTTGACGCCTTCTGTCGAATAAACATTTTAAACTTGCACTTCTTTTTAAAATTATAAATTATCTAAATTTGTATGTAATAAAAGAATTTGTAAGAAAAAAGTATCAAGAATATGTCTGTAAGCACATATTAAACTGAATCTCCAACATCATGGATATTTCTTGTACAATTCTGTATGTAGTAGTAAATACAATAATGAAAATTAATTCAATTGATAAATAATTCTAAGGAATAGAAATCATATTTATGTTGAATAGAAGCGATTAAATGGTGTAACGTTTGAATATTTTTTTAAATAATTAATTTTATGTAATTTTTTATCATATTTTTCGTTCAGTGTTGCTGTTTACTAATTTATTATAAATGTTTTTTAATTTTTGTTATGCAATTTAATCTATAATTGATTTTAAAGATAACTATTTTATTAAAAATGTAGGCATATTACAAAGGATATTTAATTTTGAAAACATAAACATATATACGAGGGTCGTTTGAAGTATGGTAAATGTCAAAATTGATGAAAAATTTATTAAATTTTTCAATTTTATGTATTTGTATGTTTTTTGTGTTTGATAAATATGGTAATTTTTTTTACCATACTTATCAAACGACCCTCGTGCATATAACGCGTTTTTTTTTGTTTTATTAAAAAGAAACATGTGTATAGGGTGGTGTATAAGGAAGCAAGTGTATAGTTTCTTTTGTTGTTGTTTTTTAATAAAACGCACATCTACACGTCACATTTGGATGACCTATATAATACTTTACTATATATACACACACACTCACACATATATCATCCTCGAAATTATAGCCCTTTGTAGACCTTGGCTTCTAATAGTGGTAACCTAGAAAGGTTTTGTTGATAGTTACATGAAGGTTATTTTTCCAAGATAATGTTGTCATTTCCATGGTCATTCTCTAATTTGGGAAACTTTGTACGGTTGGAACTTGAATTCATGGATAAAGATTATGATGAATGACATTACGCTATCGATCAACCCATATATATATATATATATATATATATATATATATATATATAGATATATATATATACATATATACACACACAAATATATACATACATACACACACAGTTGTAGTAAAAGTTACGATAATTGACAATAATATAAATTAAATGTTCAAATTGACTGCCATTTTCTTACTTAGGTGACGTTTGACCCTAAATTATTCATAAATAACCTTTATCCAATATTCTCAGATTCTAATATAATGATCAAATGAAATTCTAATATAATAAGATCAAATATCATTCTGAGTCATTTGATAAAAACACCTGATTTGAGTTTATCTATAAGAAATAATTCGTAGAAGTATGAATAATTCTGGACACAGATGGCAATTCACTTGACCCACATTTTTACCCAATTTATTTGTTTAGAATTATTTCTTTTCAAAATATGAATCTAATAAATTTCATATAAGATCTAACTTTAGTACATTTGCATATATACATAATAATATACCCGTATGTATTTTAATGATGTAATATATAATATCATTTGAAAAATATTAATTTACTATTTTAATTAATTTGATTTGATTTGTTTGTTTTTTAATACCGAGGGATCTACCTCCTATTTGTTTCATTCATCGACCTCCAAATAACGGAGCACCATTCATTTATTTCATAAAATGACATTTATACTTTGGAAATTCTCGGAAAACTTTGGGAACGGAATTTTCACATCACTCTAAAGCACCATTTTTTAATGTATATATATATATATATATATATATATATATATATATACCAGGGTCGTTTGATAAGTATGGTAAATTTATTTATTGTTTAATTTAATTAATTAATTAATTTAATTAAATTTGTCAATTTAGTTTTTCTTACTTTTTTACTATACTTATCAAACGACTCTCGTATATATATATATATATATATATATATAAAAATATATATATATATATATATATATATATATATAATATTTTTTTGGTGATCATATTATGGAAACTAAAATGTATTTAATTTTTTTCAAATACAAGAATTCTATTAAGTAAAATTTGAATCTCTATAAAGTTGTTCAGGCATAAAATATTTTATTTTAAATATATTAAAACTATTACCATTTTCATTTCTGACCTCTAAATGGAGGACAAAATAGAAAAAACTATAAAAAGTAAAAATCTATTCCTTCTGTTAATCGATTGCTTTTCTAAATTACTGCACCAGTGCATAGTTTGTAAAATAAAATCTGAATTACTGATTCAAAATTACGTTTAAGGGAAAATAAATACATTTTAAAATTTTATTTTTACATTTTTTTACACACTGACCAGTTTTTTCTGGATATATATATATATATATATATATATATATATATATATATGTGTGTGTGTGTGTGTGTGTATATTTATTTTTTAAATATTTTATAATAAATTTAATTACAAACGTTCTTTTTATTTGTTTTTATTATTTTTAAAGAAAATTATAGATTATAAGAAACAATAAATGTGGACGATAATGTCTAATCTTTTTATTATTATAACAGCTTTTTACAAATTTAAATTACTTTGATATGTGTTTATTTATTTTTATATCATATTTCATAAATAAGATAAATGATAATTTAAATATACTAATGTATTATCCATTATGTCTTAATTTGAATATATCAGCTGTTGATGTTTTTTTTTTAAGTGAAACGTAATTATCTTTAATTCTTAATGAGTTAAAATTTTCACAACGATATAAATTAGATAAATACACATAGAAAAAGTAGCATACATTATAATACTTAAAACATTGCAATTACATAAAGCTTCTAGGTAAAATGTAAATGAATATCCAACAAAAAGTATAATAGAAAACAATTTTAGGTTAAGTGAACATTATTTTAATTGGAATAATTTATTCAAATATATTAATTAAAACTTTGTAGAAAAATGCATTCTGTTTATTAACCGTGATATAGAATTGTGTACTCGTCGGAATTCTTCTAATTTTATACACTTTTCAGTGCATTACAAGATTAAAAATAAATTATGTCTGAATTTTAATTGTAAATTTATTTTTACACATACTTATGTTATCAAAAATATTTATTTCATATTCTTTGTCAAAAGGTTATATTACAAATTTATAAAAAGTATATGTATTTTCTAGAATATTTTTTTAAAAAAATTTTTATTGTAAATATTAATATGTACATTACAGAGAGTGGCGCGTCATTCATTTGTGATAAAATCAACTCATCAATCGATTAAATTAATAAAACAGTTCCGAGAAAACATTTATAAAAACAGTTCGTACTGAAAGTTTCGTCGATTACAACCCATAAAATAATCACTGGAACTAATCGATGCTTTTCATTGTTCTAGTGACGTTGTTGATTGGCCGGACTCCATCTATTTTCATTAAAATGTTATTCATTCATCATATAAAGTAAATTGAATTGATTACATCAACTCGTAATAACGACTGAATTAGATAAATAATTGATCAAATGTTGAAACGTTCAGAAAGTGACCTGGATGTCAAATTTGAACCGAATTTCAATAGCTTTCATGGAATATGCGCATCGTTCTTTGTAAATGAAAATGAGGTCTTTGGTGTTAAATCTTTTTAGTATTCATGACTTCAACTGTACCTAACATGAATTCATTGTCACAATGACAATTGCAAATAACAAATTATGTTGAAAGAATAGTAACACGTAGTTTGTGTGTAAGCAGTAAACATACGTACAATAATAATTCATATACACATCCATATATGTGATTATATACATATATACAGTGAGTGTAATAAGTATTTGTCCCCCTTGTGAATTTTCGTAAAAATATTTTAATAAAGTACACAATTTGATTATTCTAATTGTTATTAATAGATTCTTTAATATTACAACTACAGTTAGTATACAGTATTTCCTAAATATTTTTAATTTTGATTAAATTACAATAAAAAATCTGACATAATGTTCAAAATCAGTGTGCAAAAAATATTTATCCTTAAGTTTTTACTAATATTTTTTTTCATTTGTAGAAGAACACATATTTTATGGAATTTACATTAGATGAAATGTCAACTTTCAATCTTCTTGACATCGAGTTAACGAGATTTTCTGTTGTTGGACGGAGGGGAGGAGATATTTTGCTACTCTTCCTATAAGGCATTAAAGAAATCATTTTAAATTGTTATTATTCTTATTTTTTATCTAAAATATCCCACAAAGCTACTATAACTTTTATATCTGAAGATCGAGGAAGTGTTTGTAAACATTTTTTGGTATTATATAAAAGCCATAATCTGGGTATTTAGGATAGTATATTTTAGATCGTTATTCTAATGATAAATGAAATCGGTTCCTAGCTGGTAAAGTTCCTTTAATATTAATATACATCTTATAGTCCATAATTCCATCTATAATTCGCAAGCTTCCTACATCTGAACTCACCATGCACACCCAAACACATACAAATCCACTTCCCTGCTTTACTGTTAGTTTGAAATTTTTCTGTATTTTTCTCTCGTCACACTGTCCATTTTCCATCTGAGCCAAATATGTTATACAGTAAACCCTCCTATAACGCGATTAATTCGTACCGCGTTATATGAAAACCATGTAAAGTGAATCTCAGAAATAAATAAATTGTACATAATACTTCATCGTTTGTTCATTTATAGGAGAAATCCCTGATAACTGAAATTGATAAACGTGATGCACACTCACTACAAAAAGGGAAGTCCCCATTAATTTCAACCGCAAAAATTTAATACATAGAAAAAGTAATGTTATACGAGGATCGTTTGATAAGTATAGTAAAAAAATACCATAAAATTTACCATACTTGCAAACAACCCTCGTAGATAACTTTTTAAGCCAGTTAAGTTGTTGAAATATGTTGTACAAAAAACGCGTTATACGAGTACCGCGTTATAGGAGGGATGTCGCTATTTTCACTCCGCGTTATATGAAACCCGCGTTATAGGAGGATTGACTGTACTTGCTTTCATCCGCGAATATAACCTTTTTCCATAAATCAGGGCAAACATTTTTATAAGTTTTGCAAATTTTAAGCCTTTTTCTACTTGAATTATTAATATATTTTTTTCTTGTAGCCATATGGCCATTTTTACCAGCATGTCTTGGAATATTCTGAACCGTCGATGCGGAAATTTGTATTTTATTGTTTACAATGAGTTCCTTAGTGCTGATAGGTGCACTTTTTCTGAGATTTTTTTTACTAATTCTACAATAACATATCAATTGCTATTATTCTTATAATTAAATTACTGTATAACATATTTAGTTATTTTTAGTTATAATATAACTAAAAATAAATATATTTAGTAAAAAAGATGAAATCAAAAGATTTAAAAAATTGCATTTTGAAATTATAATAATTTTTTGGAAAATTTATAAATCAACAATTATTGTTTATTTATAAAATTTTATATAATATAACTAAAAATATTTCAAAGTCGATTTTTCGTTTAATTCAAACGCAAACCTTTATCGCAATGTATGAATAAATGGACTTATTCCACTAAAAAAAAACCTGTTCAATTTGTTAAAAATGAAAGTGGAATAACTACATTTGTAGCTAAAAAAATCGGTTATTTTTCCCAACATTTTTATTAATTATTTTTACATAATAAAGTTAAACAAGTTTATAATTTTAAAAACATAACCCGAATTTAATAACGTTTGCCAATTTTTTTAGTTCATTCAAACCCAAACCTTTAAATATCTGAATATATGAATAAATTGAGTTATTCCACTTTCAAATTTAACGGTTCTTGTGTTTTAAGGATTTCTTGTATGTATGTAGATGATTAGGGGGACCTAAATAAGACTGATACGTTTACTTCCTTCCTTGCTGTAATTTACTATCATTCAGTTTTATTCAGACCATCGTATATATTGTTTATGTTGATAATATTTTTACGTTATATAATAAATGTAAATAAAACTTGATGTGTATGTTTTAATTCTAATATTTAGAAATCCTTGGTAATATAGAATATATTTTTTTATTTTACAAATATTTTCAATATTTAATATTTAAAATAATCTTCAATATTTTTTAATTAATATGTTTCCTGTCAAGACATTTTTGATTAACTGTCATTTTCAGACCAGTATACATTATAATAGAATATAATCTGTTATTGACAAAAATATCAATTGATCTAAACGGAAAGTTTAGTAGCACCAAACACAGTGCATATGACAGGGAACTGGTTAAAAAATAATAATATTAATTTATGTTTTCACAATAATATAAGTAGTATCTAAAATTTTACTGAAGAATTAAGAAAATATTCCTTCAATTTCTTTTTTAGTTCTGCTTTAAATGGCAAAGCTTTTACTGAAGAATAAGTCGGTGTAGAGAAAATTTTATGTCTAGTGTAATAGTTGTTATGCTAGATTAAACATTTACAATTTATACTTATATATATTTACATACATATACACACACATACATACATACACATATATATATATATATATATATATATATATATCTATATATATATATATATATATATATATATATATATATATATGTATATGTATGCAAACGTGTTTTGAAGATAAAATTATAAAATACATATAAAAAAATATTGTAAAGAATAATATGGCACATGACACGGTTATTAACCATTAATGGAATTTATTATTCATAGTGATTATTTTACACAAGTAAAATATTTACATGTGCAAGTAATAGTTTTTCTGCATTTAATTTAATTGTTAATTTTGTAATGAAACCCCACATTTAACTTAATTGTTCATTATTTTAGTTTTATGAGTCGTTCTATTTATCGTTACTGAACTTTCAAAGTAAGAATTTGTATGTTTTTATTTTTTTGTTATGTATGTGTTGTCGTTTATACTACATGCTTATATATGTACATATAAAATAATTTGATTATAAAATGAACGTGATACTAACATTTTTCTAAAAAAAATCTTGAATATACATAAAAAGCTAACTTTTATACACATTCTAGTTTTCAAATATATTATCATATCGATATTAATTTTTAATAATCAATCATATTTTTAGATATTATATAGATTTTAAAATGTGACGCCTAGATTTGTGTTTTATTAAAAAGAAACAAAAAAAACTGCACATTTTTCTCTATACACATAATTTTTTTTAATAAAACACAAATCTAGGCGTTATATTTGGATAATCCTATATTATTTTTATATAAACAGTTGTACAGTGAATGAAAGATAAATATAAATTTATTGTCACATGCTATATGGTACACTAAGGCATTTTATTAATGTATGTCAAGGTGAAAAGGGCAACTTATTAGAGATAATTGTACAATAGTTTTGACGAATTGTTTTCTTTTAATTTAGATTGTGTTCTTAGTACAAAGCTATATAAAGAATATATTTAGACTTATTATACTAAATAAAATATTAATCATCGGTATCTAACGGAAGTGAATATTTAATGAATATCAGCCATTGGATTTTATTAAATATTCTTTGCTTAGAATTAAATTAAAGCATGATTTATATTTTATTTAAAAAAATATTGTAATTATTAACATCGTCATGGCCAGTAATTTTTTTTTTGTAATAAACTTGAACTTAACGTCAATAATTGAATATTTTTTGTATTGAATTTCGTAAAATTATACAATTTTTTTTTGCAATGAATATGCAAATATGAAACATATAATATATACATAAAAATTCAATTACTATATTCATAAGTCATAAAGTAATCATTAGACTATTTAATATAAATATTTTCAGTACGTTTCGTCTGGCATCGTTTGTTGATAAAACAGTATTGACAATTATTTATTATCATTTAAGACTATTGATTGATTTATTTATTTTTATTTAACGCGATAACAAAAGCAAATGCGAAGATGAGATATCAAAATTAATATAAAAAAGTAAAAATAAATACAAATATATTCAAAACAAAACCAATATTATTAAAGTGAAAAATAATGACATAAACATGTAATACAGTATAATATTGTATTATTGTACTCGGATGTTAATTTCATTTCATTTTTCTCTGTATGCTGCCTTAAATATTTATTTTTTTAAAAAAATAGCGTATGAAATGTTTAAATTTAAGTCTGGTTTTTAAAAATATTGTCTTTTTTACATAAATGTATATTCATATATAAATGGGTGATTCAGATGACATTGAAGGATGTAAATCGGGACTTTGTACATACATACATACATATATATATATATATATATATATATATATATATATATATATATATATATATACACATACATACACTTCATATAACATGTTTATTATTAAAACTTAAAAAATATAATATATAGTGGCCTAAATAAGACTAAAGAATAATAAATGATAGTAAGGTAGTAAACGTGTGTTTAAACTCTTCAGTCTCATTTAGGCGAGCCTATAGATATTCGTGAAATAATTAGCAATTTATAAGTACATTGTTAATTATTTCATTAATAACAACTTTTACAGCTTGAAATAATATCAATACATTAAAATATTTATATACTGTTCATGTTAGATTTTTTTAAACTAAATTTTTAGTGTTTTTAGGGGAAATTTATTTATATTTTTACTCTTCCTAGTATTCGAGCATACCTAGAATTGATGCCTTTAAACTGCCTTTATTTTCTGCGTTCATTGGTTTTTGTCTTCTGTTTATTTAGTTCTGCTGACAAGCACAGGAAAAAATATTCTTGTCACAACGACACTAAATTTTTATATGATTTCAAATAAACAAAATAGATTATATTACTACTTTGATATTTCAGTTAATTAGACAAATGTAATAGATTTGTGTATTTCATTGTGACATTTCCAGAATTTTTGTTTGCACATATGAATAAATATATATATATATATATATATATATATATATATATATATATATATATATATATATATATATATATATGTATATATATATATATATATATATATATTTATAGATATAGATATATGTGTGTGTGTGTGTGTTTACACACATGCAATCAAACTTATATAAGAGAAATCACTAACTGTCAATAAATAATGTATTTGAGTTATATAGCCTTATATTATATTTTTTAATGTTACATATAGGTACATACATAAATGTAAATGACAAATATTCCTTAAATTATTTATTTTAATTTATAATGTAGAATAAACATAAGACTTTTTTATGAAAATTAAATACATTACTTTTAATAATTTTTATACAAATATACTAAATGAAATGCAAATATATATCAAGTATATATAAAAATAGATATTAAAAAAAGCAAACTTATGGAACTTTCGCTTAGAAAAGTTCTACTGTGAATACACTTGTGCATACACTTAATTAATACACACACTATATATACATATAGAGTCATTCAAATGTGGCATCTAGATTTGTGTTTTATTATAAAGAAACATGTGTATAGTTTCTATTTAATAAAACACAAATCTAGGTGTAACATTTGGATGATCGTATATATATATATATATATATATATATATATATATATATATATATATATATATACACACATACACACATACACACACACAATGTACACAAATACACAAGACACACACACACACACTACACAGGCACACACACACACACACACACACACACACACACACTAATGTGTAAAATTATTCGCCATATGGGTAACATAAGCAATTTATTGATATAAATCAATAAAGTCGTTAAATTAAAAAAATATATTTAATTGATAATAAATATAATATTCATTATATTTATTATTCATTATACTTGGTCTCATACTCATCACATTCACTAAGCAGGTTGGTGAGAATTTTTATTCAAGATTTACTCATATATATATATATATATATGTACATGTATATATATTTTTTTTAAAAAAAATATGAAAAAAGTAGTAACTTTACTTAAATAATATTTCATAATGTTTGTTCTTTAGGCCATTAAATTCATAACATTTAAAGTTGTACTGCGTTTGTTAAATATTTATGTTATAAAATATGTACGTATTCAGTAATCTCTCTAAATATGATCGTTTAAAATTTAAATAGGTTAGTTCTGGGACAGTGTACATAATTTATACTTAATTGCAGTTGAATTGATACTTCACCCCTTCTTTAACCACTGTTCTTCAACTGTATAAAATATCATGTAAATATGCAACATTATTCAGTATAAAACGAAACATGTTTCAAATTACAACTATGACATCGTTGGTAAAACTTTGAAACATTACAATGAATATTTAATGTTTAAAATAATACATTTTTACACAATATAAAGTTTGGTATATTTCACTTGATGTACGTTTATAATAAAACAAGTAATAAGTACATATATTGTAATATTATGTATGTGTGTGTGTACAATATATATATATATATATATATAAGTGTGTGTATGTATGTACACACACACACATCTGGAAGAGGAAAGGGCATTGGATCGGTTAAAGTGGAAAGATTTGAGAGAAGTGTTCATCTAACAATGGTTAGAAAGGGGATGCTGCTGTTGCTGCTACTGATAATATACAATATATACTTACACATATGCTATATAATCATCATCAAAGTCTATATTACCCCACTGCTGTGTAAAAGCATCATCGAATAATTGTCCTCTTAAATGTTTTCCCAAGATTCTTTTATTATTTTCTTTCCACCTATCTCTTCCACAATATTTTAAGTGCCATCCTTCCATCTTTCATAGGATCATTTTTCGTTTTTTCTTTGCTGTCATCCCATAATAAGTTTTGTCCTCTATTGTCTACTCTTCTTATTATATGTCTTGTCCATTTCATTGATATATAAAAAATAAGTCAAATTTATTCTGTGTCACAATTTTCTTCGAACTAGCTTCTACATGGAGATACGAACAGGGAGTTAATTTACCTCCGGAATATTTTACTCCAGAAAGGGCTATGTTATTCCATGATAATTGGTCATTCTTATCACATCAACTATAGGTTGGTGAAGATTTTCATTCTGGATTAAGTTGCCTCTACCTTAGCTAAGAATCTTGTCTGCCCTATTTGGAGCACTTTTTAGCCTGATTCCTACTTTTCGACTTGCCCTGTTTGGGAGATCCTACCATTAGCTAAACTACATTGGTGTAGCTTTTAGAATCCTGGGGATACTTAAACTTCGCCATTAACAAGGCCTTACATTCCTCAGATGAAATATATTTATGTGTGTGTGTGTGTGTGTGTGTGTGTGTATATATATATATATATATATATATATATATAGTGAGATACAGTGAGGGGGGGGTCAAAACAATCACAATTAAAAATAATTAATTTCGATATAATGAAGCATTACAAAAATGTATTATAATTTATAACGAATTTGTCGGTTTTCAAAACAAATCTATTTTATGTGGGTGTAGCATTAACGTAAGATATGTAGAGAGAATGTTTTTTTCTATATTAAAGTCAATTATAGTAAAGTGTGAAAAAAATAGTTTCGCTGTTGAAGTGTGTTTTTTAATGAGCAGTGTTGAACATTGAATGAAGTTAAATGAGTTTAAATTATTTAAACATTTTTCATTTCAGATTAGTTCTAAGAATTGATTAAATTATGTAACTATTTTTTGTATTGTTCCATAATATTAAAGGTAATTAACACCTTTCAAATAGCGTAAACAATTTTATTAAGATTTGGAATTGTTAGTTTAAACACAACATATATTATCATATTTATTTAATGACTATTTAAGTTGGATAGGCTGGATTATTTTAGGTTGGATAGAACATTTAATAGGGATTCAATTTAATGTTCTATCACGCTTAAAAAACACTATATAATCACTATTATCATCATCAGTCCCTTTCAGTCAGCTACTAGATGAAGGATTCTGCCAAAACTTATCATTTCAATCGATTCAATGCTTTCTTTTCCAGTCTATCCGATGAACTTCTTAATATTTCTGTCCCATCTATTCATGGATTTATTTCTGGACCTTTATATATATATATATATATATATATATATATATATATATATATATATATATATATATATGTATATTATATACAGAAAGAGGTAAAAGGAAAAAGAAAGCTGTTTCATTATAAATCATAAATATTTCTTTCTAAATTTTATTTACATGTATTTGATTTATTTGTAAAACTTTTATATAATTTAATGTGTTAAAATTTTATTAAATAGATATATTTTATATACGAATAAAAATTTATTATACAATTTATTTTTAAAATGCATCATATTTCTTAAAAATTCGAAAGTTTCGAGTATTTTGATTTAATTTTTATTGAATTTTTAGCTTAATATAAAAATACTTTTCAATAAAAATCACTTTCTAAACAGTTATAATTTAATTAAATTTTTATAGAACATAGAGAAGAATATAAATAAACGTTGATCGTTGCAAAATAATTTTTAAAAGAGAACTTTGTGTGTGTGTGTATATATATATATATATATATATATATATATATATATATAAAATGTATGTAAAATAAAAATTTATGCATCTTATTTTATTAATTCATTACGGTTCGCAGTATTTCGCGCTAGTAGACTCTGGAGTCCGGCGAATTTTTCAAAAAAATGCACAAAAATAACTTATTCATAAAATCGATGTAATTCTTAAACCAATGAACATTTGGAAATGAAATTTCATATCTGCCTATAAAAGTGTTTGATGCATAGATATATGTAAATATAATAGTGGTTTTCAATCTGTAATGAGTGTACCAGCTTAATAAAGTACAAAAAAGAGATGATTTATAATAAACATAGTTTATTATAAAAAAACAGTTTTTAACGTAAAAAAACATCTAGAAGGAATAAAAGTTTGATAAATTACGTAAAGCATATATTCTATATACAGAAGTTGTTAGAAAAAAAAGAGAACCAATTTCGATTTTATTCCAAAAAAAACAGAACTTTGCTAGCGATAGAGATTACTTTAATTAAAATATCTGAAATATTTTTCATAATTTTTAAAATTTAATAATATTTTGAATATATACACCACTATTTTTTGATGGAATTAGAAAAAAATAGAGCTTGTATATATATTTTTTTTGCGTCAAAAATGTATACAACGACACACGCGTTAACGCGTGAATGGACTCACAGAGGTGCAGCATGAAACTCGCGTTTACATGTGACCGGGCGGTAATGTGTTAATATTTGGTGTGAATAAATGCGATCTAATTTAATAAAGAAAAAAAATATAGAGATAGATAGATAGATAGATAATTTGTATATATGTACAAAAATGGTCATTTAAAAATCCATTCTTTATATATCGGCATGCAAAAAATCAAGCCATTTTAAAAAATCTAATTTAATATAACCTGTCAAAAAATTACGTAGATAATATAATTATTCTATACAAAAGCACCTAAAGAAAAAAATTAAGGAGTTTGAAAACAAATTTTTTTTTTTGGAAAAATCAAGAAAAATTAACTTTTAAAATTATTAACACAAATTATTGGGATTGGTACAAGAAAAGAATGAAAATGTGATTAAAAATAAAAACTCAATAGAATTTTAAAAAGTTGTTAATTTTTACTTTTCCTATACTAATTATTTCTTTCATAATATCATTCATTAGTGGCATAATTATTATTGATCTTGAAGTCTGTTCGTTTTTACTAAAAATTAATAAAGAAATCATTTCGAAATCAGTAAAACATTTTGATTTTTTTGCATTATTTTGCTAATAAATTATTATATATTAAAAGGAAGCAATATAGTATGTACATATATATGTATGTGCGTTACTTCCATCTGTTTTATTTACATGAAACGTTTACAGTATCTTGAAACTATTAAATCGTTCTACTCTTTTAATAGCTGCAACATCCTGTACACAACTTCTTGAACAGGAATCAAGTACTAGTATCATCTTACGTATGAAATCGAATAAAAGTACACGTTTATATTTCCAAGAGTATTTGCATCGTTTCTTTGAATTTCCAACATTCTACATAAACGATATCAGATATTCATTCTCCAAAGATTCATGAATGAGAATGAGTACAAGTAGCAAAAGAATAATTGTTTGTTTCCATACATCGTGCGCTTTAAGGCTATATGAATACCAATAAAAAAACACGTCTCGAACAACCCACAATTTTATACGTCATCTTTTATTTGTGCGAAGTCTATTACTGTTGTTAGGTGTTCGAATGACCTTGTCCGTTAATATATGTTCAAATGTGTATATGTATAATGTTAACTACAAACACAATTTATGATGCACCTTGATTTGCTCCAATGATCCAATTTGTACGTCCCGGTTACGTAATATAGTATAAATTGGAACAAATTAGTTTAATTTAATTACATAATGAGGTTAATTTGAACATGTACGTATATGTGAACAGAAAAGTTTTCTAAAGTGATCAATTCATGTTCAATAGCAACAATATTTGTGGCAGGAAATGAACATTTTTTTGTTCATCGTTTACCATTTTATCATACAATTAACATCGACTAAATAACAAACAAGAATTGTACAAGTACAGTTTCTATAAGAAACAATTTTGCTACTATTACACACTAATGTAAATAAACAATTTTTTTTTTAAAAAAAAAAGTATCCGTTGTATTTTTTTCAAACAGTACAAAGAAAAATATATAGTGACTGAAAAATAATGAACGTAATTTAATTATGCGCTTATCTTTATTCATAAACTATATCAAGTGTACGTAAATTCAGTATGTAGGTAAATGCTTTGACCAACGATGCTATTATTGTTGAAAATCTGAATATCTTTTGTATTCATCTTAATGTCGACGTTAGTATAAAACATTTTTTCCGCGCAACGAGATTTTCTCATTAAACTATAAGAAAGAAACCACGCTATTAAAATAAATCATGAAGTTTGTGTTTTATTACGTTTTGTAAAAATATTCTTTACTGAAAAAATTCTCGTGCGGTAGAATATTGTTGAAAGCATTAATTTTTAACTGATCAGAGATTAGAGTATTGTACGAAGGATGAAATAATTGAATTTCCTGATAACATCCTGCATTGAAATCAACTCAATTTTCAGTAAATGAACTTTAGTCGATGCGTCTTTTTCAATTTCCGTTTCGTTTTGTACAAACGTTAAAATTTATTAAAATGGGATTCTGTAATAAATTTAAATATATTAATTATTGAAAATCAGTAGATATTTTATTTATTATCATTATTTAAATATGAACAGTGATATATTCAAATTTGATAAAGTCATTAATAAGTTTTTTATTCATATTTTGGTTCTTATAAAAAAAATATTTTTAGTTCTAGAATTTCACTTATCGATAGAAATTGAACAAAACATTTTAAGACAATTTAGACTAAATTATAATCATAACGTTATATAAAATTGGATTTAGTAGTACGTAAAATATTATGAAAATTGCATAAAAAAAACTATTATAAATTATCAGTTACTTTTATCCTCTTATTTAATTGTATTTGTAATCAACGATTTTTAATGTATAAGCTATTTTGGTACCATTGTTAACATGAGAAATATAAATACAGGAATACCTCGCATAGTACGGCTTCTATTAATACGGTTTCACTATAGTACGGTTTGAAATTTCCCCCCAAAAAATTATACGCATACGCACATTATACACATCGCATGCGCAGTTCTAATTTTGTGGTCTTCTTTCTTTTTCTATTAGTTTTCGATTCGTAACTCTAGAGTAAAGTCGATTTTTTGGTAATTAAATTTTAATTTAAAATGAATGTATAAACCCCTGATTTTGTTTTGTTGATACATACAAACATTTGAATATATTACCCTCGTTTTATTTACTGAAAAACGAAAAAAAATTTGTTTGGAACCAATTAACGTTTTTTGTATTTAGTTTATGTTTCGATTAGTCCGGTTTCAAATAGCCCGGCTAATCAGTGGAACCGATTAGTAGCACTATGCGAGGTATTCCTACACTTATATAGAATGGGTAAAATTAATACCATTTATTTATAATTATATTTATATACAACGATATTCCACAAAATTTAATAAAGAGATTAATAATCAAATATGATAATTAAATTACTTGATAGAAATTAAAAAAATCCACGTAAAAAAATATTTCAATAGTTTTGTCACCATGAATTAAAAATAAATTATCCGGCTCAATTATATTTAAAACAACAGAACAAATTTAACTTTTAAAAAAAAAATTCAAATTTTTGAAAATGGTATTGTGTTTTGAAAAAGAAATGCGTTGAGTATTAGGAATTAATTAAAATATTTTCCGTACAGTTTTTCTAATCAATGTTTATTCCTACACAATAAAAAAAGAGTCAAATTATTAGGTGAATGTTAAATAAAATATTTAATAATATTTTGAAAATTAAAAACCAATAAAAACATATTTATTCCTTCTCATTTCAATTTTTACTACATACAATTGTAATAAAAAAGTTTGTTTCTATAAATATTTTTTTTCAATATAAAATACATAGATGTATATTCTATGATTATAATTATTGACATTATTATAATTGTGAAAGAAACAAGACACTTTTTCAATTAGTTTTTATTACTATATATATATATATATATATATATATATATATATATATATATATATATATATATATAGGAGAGAGAGACGCACGCGCACACATTTTTTAGAGACATACACCCTCCATTTACACGGAGTATCCGTTCCACGTGAATTCGTTTTACGCGAATGAATATATATATATATATATATATATATATATATATATATATATATATATATATATAGAGTATAGATAGATAGATAGACACACACACACGCGTCCCTCCATTTACACGGAGTATCCGTTCCACGTGGATTCGTTTTATGCGAATGAAAATCGCGTAAATAGAGTCTGTCAATACAAAAGAAAACAAAATATTGGAAAGAAAAGCTTGTATAAGTTTTAGAAATAAATATTTATTTCAAATAGCTTAAAAAAATACTAATAATAACATTTCATAAAACAAAGGTAAATTTTATTGTGTCACGCGTAAATTGATTGGTGATCGCGTAAATTGATATCGCGTCTAAAAAATACCCGTGTAAATAGTGTTATAATTTACCGCGTAAGAAGAGACTCGCGTAAGAAGAGACTCGCGTTAAAAAAGTTCCGCGTAAATGGAGAGCCATGTGTATATTTTTTAAAGTATAAAACCTTAAAATATATTTTCATTGCATGTCGTCTGTCACGATTAGTTTCAATACTTTGTGTCATCTTAATTCAAAGCACTAATTGGAATTTAGATTTTATTTAGTAAGTGAAAACTAAGAGTAACTAATATCTAAATTTGAAATTTACACTAATATTTTAAATATTATTGAATAATATCGCAAACTATTGAAACTCGTCCAAATTTAATATTTACAAAAAAAATGATTTTAACATTTTCATACTTAAAATAGTTCGATACAACGAAGGAAATTGCAGCAATAAAAATAATTGTTATCAAATATATACTAACGTTAATTGAATTTAATGAAAGTTAATAATTATTTTTATTGCAGCAATTTCATAATTTAGTTTTAATATATAACCGAAATTAGTTCATGATTAAGTGTTTTAATTTAAATATTTTAAACGTCATATTTTTCAATGGTAAAATATTCATTGTTTATTTTCGATTTTATAGTTGATAATATATTCACTGCAGTTATTTTTCAATGAAAAATGATATGTACCTATGATTAATTACAGTGTTTTTGAACAAGAAATCATTTTTCATGAACTTTTGTTACATATCTTGTTTACTTATAGTAGACATAGTATGGAATTGAATTACGTGCATAAAATTTTATACTTTGTTTACATAAAAAAAATCTATAGATGGTGAAAGATTCTTTAACACAAAATATAAAAAATTTAAAAAGTAAGCAAAAATATTGAATGAAACACTTAGTCACGAAAAATATTAATTTTAAAAAGCTGCCACAAAATTTTGTATTCAAAGTAAGTTAAAAATTTTGCTGACAAGAATTTCAATTTTAATATACTTAAAAATACAAATGTTCGTAAATGACTATTCAGAAGTTATTGAAATATCGTCACGTAATCATCTAATGTAAATGTAATTGAAAATATGTAGAGTAAAATTTAATATACTTGTGTATATTTTGTCGATATGTACGTTTGTGTATTCACATTTGGTTTGTGTTGGTATATATTCTCTCTCTCTCTCTCTCTCTCTCTCTCTCTATATATATATATATATATATATATATATATATATATATATATATATATATATTTAAACTTACACATAGATGCATATTGGCAAATGTGTAAATTTGTATCATTAATCATCACTGTCTGCTGTATTAATTTTCAGTAAACATAATATCGACATAGCTACATATATTTGTACATATACAAATATATATATATATATATATATATATATATATATATATATATATATATATATATATATATATATATATATATACACTCTCTCGAAAAAGTCTGAGTACGCCTATCAATACCGATATATTTCTCAGTAAAAGAACCTTTTTATATAAATTTGAAAACAAACATATTTTTTATTAATTCTATAAACTACTAATTATTTATATATACAAATCAAAACGTTTTAAATTTATAACAAACTAAAAAATAAAACACATAAAAATTGAGCAGAAAAAGTCTGCCTACAAAAAATGAAAATCGAAAATAATATAAAGTAAAATAAACTTTTCAAGTGAATTAGTAACTGGTTGAATAGCCTCTTTTTTAAGAACCTCCTATAATTATTTTTACATGGAATGGTCCACTTTTTAAGGTTTCTTTAGCACTAATCTTTTTCCACTCTTTTTCTATAACTTTCTTCAACATTTCCTTAACAATTATGCCATATTGGCGAATTTACGTTCGAGAAAATACCACATATGTTCTGTAGGGTTTAGGTCTAGAGATTGGAGAGGTGTATGCAACTGTTTTGGAACATTATATAATATCTATAGCTTAACAACTTCTGCCGTGTGCTTCGGATCATTGTCATGCAAAGAATTATAATCGGGACCTAGACTTCATTTTTCAGCATTTTGCTTTATATTTCGTTTTAAAATATTTAAGTATGTATATTTATCCATTGTAGATTCTATAAACTCCATTTGTCCTACACCCTTACTTGTTATACACCCCTATACCATTACTCTGCCACCGCCGAGATTCACAGTAGGAGCAAGATTTTTTTTATTCAGTAATGTACGTACAATTTCGAGTCCTTTTATTCCAAAAATGCAATATTTGCTGTCGTCTGAGAAAATCATATTTTCCCAAAACCGGATTAGTTTATTAATGTGTTTATTTGCATATGCAGTCCATTTTTATTTGTTGATACGTGAAATAAATGATTTCTTACGCGCAGCAGCACCTTCATGATACCCACCCTTTTTATTATTTTTCGCACAATATCAGCACAGATTTGTTTTTTAAATAGTACTTTAATATCTTTTTCAATTTGGGGTGCAGTTATACGGGAATTTTTTTCACTGTAGCTACAATATACGCCTTTGTTTAAATGTTAAGTTCGAAGATCGGCCAGAAAGTAGTTCGAAGTGGATTTAAAATTGATTACTACTCTTTGAATGAAAGAATATTGTCTTTCAACATCCTTTCCTATTTCACGAAAACTTTTTCCTTTTTTTCTAACTTTAAAATAATTTTACATTCATTAATAGAAATTTCCTCTTTTTGAATTCCATGTTATTTATTTTTTGCAAAACTACTATTAGTTACTAAAAATAGTATTTTAGCGTCTCATTTGCAACAAACGATCTATGACATAAAACTGTGATAATTTTAAAACAATAATAAATGCAAATATTACAAAAAAATCGATGATTTACCGTTTAATAAAATGTGTATGCAGATTTTTTCTGTTCAATTTGTATGAATTTTTATGTTTTATTTTATTTGTTAAAATTTTTAAATGTTTTGAATTGCCACATTTAAAGAATTAGTACTTTATAGAATTATTCAAAGATATGCTTGTTTTTAAATTTAAATTAGTAAGGTTGTTTTATTGAGAAATATATCCGTATTGGTAGGTGTACTCATACTTTTTCGAGCGAGTGTATATATATATATATTTACAGCAATTACAAAAATATCCGGCTACCCGTGTCATACTAAGTATATTTAATGTAATAAAATAATTTCACGTTAAAGAAGAAAATATTTTTATTATCATTTATTAATGCACTTCATAATATTATATTTTCAAATTTGAAATAAATAATATCAATTCTGGAAAAAAGTATTATATTATATTTCGATGCACAAAAGTATCCATTCACTAACACTATGATCTAAACCAGTGATTCTCAACCTTTTTTTCGTCACGGTACACTTTTAATAAATTAAAAATTTGGCGGCACACTAACAAGATAAATTTAAAAGAATTTGACTTGGTTAATTGATTGATGTACCTATAATATATTTTGTAAAAATACCATACGATAATAATTTTCAATGAAATATAAAATGAATTTGCATTACAAAGTAAACAAAATGTTTATTTAATGACAAATTACATTTAATGCCAAATTTGAGCTTAGTGGTTTTTGATAACTTCATTTATATTTGGGCGTAAAAATGATAATGCTAGTTTCATTTCGTGATCCAGATTTAAAAATCTGGATATTTTTTTCGTTTTTATATCGGTCAAAGCCGAAAATCCGAATTCGCACAAATAAGCTATGGAAAATTATAATAACACACTTAAAGCTTTTTGTGATATTATCAGATAATCATATCTAAGATTAATCCAGAACTAATTAATTGATTCTTCTGAATGTTTTGAAATTAAATCTCGGTTATTACACACCGAAATTAGTTATTCTTCTTCTTGCAAAGTATGGGTATTCGCAGTGGCGGCACATTTCAAAAATCTCGCGGCACAGTGGTTGAGAATTACTGATCAAAACAAAAAAGAATTAAAAGGGTGAAAATTATAATTTGGTAAAATATTCTTTAGATTTCAGAATAGCTTTTATCTATTAGGTTTATCACATTTAAAAAAATAACACTGTATTTTCAAACACATTTTAACCAAAAAGTTAATTTACCACATAAAATATACATAGTATAATAGGTAGATGAGTATTTTATGATCTATTGTATATAATATGTGATGTTATAATATATTCGTTAAGTTATACATTGTTCGCGGTGTTATTGTTAATTTATAATTAAAATGAGTCATTCGTTGTATCTAGTTTATTGACTAAGCATATTATATTACTATTACAACTATTGGCAAATTATTTTTGTAATCGATTATACAATTGTCTACAGCTAATTATTATTAATGATTAGTAGACAAAACGTGTATGATTGTAATACTAAATAAATAGACACGATAATATACAAATTATTTCCTAAACAATAAAGTAACATGAATACAGCGTTTAGCGTTTGAAAAAGGTCATTAACTTAAACAATATTTGATCCGGAAGTGTTAAATGTTACAGGAATTTCGTAACCGTTTCCGTATTTTAATTAAAATGATTCATGTTTACTCTCACATCATTTAGAGCATACATATGTGTTCAATATGGATGAACTTAATGTTTAGATCACTGATTTTCTTAGTACTTATTCGAACAGTTATCAGCGAACTAAATTATTATTAGACATGTGGTGTTGCTGTTTTATATATAATGTCAAGGTCTGTATCAGAAGACGAAAATAATCGTACACATAAAAAGTCGTATTTAAAAGTGAAATCATTAGAAGATTCTGTTCGCATACAAAACTAATAGTTCGTTCTCGTCCCGAATGTGAAGTGAGCAGGTGTACAGCTTCAATTAAATATTCGCAATTAATTAGCGGAAACAACAATACATTAAATATTAAAATACAAATAACTTTAAATACTACTCAAATGTAAATAGATTTTAAGAATTTGTACATATAATAAAATTTGAACACGTGATATGAATGAATTCTATTGAGTGGTTCATTTCGACGATAACATATTTACTATATATATATATATATATATATATATATATATATATATATATATATATATATATATACACACACACACACACACACACACACACACATACATACATATGTGTGTGTGCGTGCGGTTTTTTTGGTTGCTGGGATTTTTATTTAAAATATTGTTCAAAGCAGGTAAAACAATAATTTAAAAAAATCCAAAAAATATATGGTCATCCAAATGTGACGCTTAAACTTGTGTTTTATTAAAAAAACATGTGTATAAAGTGGTGTATAATAAAACATGTGTATAGTTTCTTTTAACCCTTATTGGACGTTAGCATTTTGTACTTAACTTTCCACTAGGTCGGAGATATATTTGAGTGCTTATTGTAAGAGAAGAGTAACTAAAGTTACTTGATATAAAAAGATAGTTTTGTGCATAATAATTTTTAGGCTTCTGAACAATTCCGAAGATTTGGCGTCCTATATTTGTAAAAGGAATACTTGAAGTTAAATTGTCTTCATCATCACTGTCGATTTCAATCCAATCTTCACCACAATCAGAAATAATTTCTTTTTCCACTTCACTTTCCTCTTCCCTTGAATATTGAATAGGGATCAATTTTTTTTCTTGACTGCAATATAACACTTGTATCACTGTCTCCTTCATCACAAGAATTAAAATCACTTGCTGAATATTCAAAATTTTCACATATTTCAATACAACTATCACTGTTACTTTCCATATTGCTATAGTTTTCTTTATTAATTTTTGGAGGAATAAAATATTATAATAGAAGTAAAATAATTGCTGAAATATGACAGAACGTATTGTCTGCTATCGAGTAATAATTAAACTGTAAAAACATATAGTGTGTACATTAAGCAATAAATACGTTGTTACTTGTTTAGTTTTGTCACCTCACATGTGACATACGACTGATAGAGCAAAGTTGTAATGTCACGTCAGAGGTGACATACGACCGATAAAGGTTAATAAAACACAAATTTAGGCGTCACATTTGAATGACTGTATATAACAAATATTAAATGAATAATTTTCATATTTACATTTTGAAATGAATATTTTTTAGTGCAAATAATTCCACTCTATTGAACTAAAGCGTCATAATTTTTTATACTTAAAATAAAATACGACAAAAAGTAATTAAGATAATATTTTTATATCTGTTTTAATTTGGTATATTTTTTTGCAAATCATTTTAACAAAGTAGTAATCCTACAAATAACATTACAACATTAATTCAAATATGGACTTGCATTTAAATAAAAAAATATATTTTGTGTTAATGATTATATAAAATTATTAATGTTGACTATATATTATTTGTAGCCTATTAATTTCCATACAAATAAATTATCACAGCTAAGAGCACAATATAGTAAATGTTCAATAATCATTCAGTGTTCACTTTGTTTATTTATAACAACGATAAGCTAATCCGCATTTCGATGGCAATACCGTCATCATCAGAGCCCTGCGTTATAAAATTTAAAAGATCAGATCTGGATAAAAAGTAAAACACTGATGGTGATGGCATTGCTATCGAAATGCGCATCAACGTATCGTTGTTATAAACAAACAAATGTAAAATTAATAATTATTGAATACTTAATAATATGTTATATTGCTGAGATAATAATTAATTTAACTGAAATTCTGTAAAGTTATAAAATCTTATAAAAACTCTTTTTGTGACAAAAAGTAAATCTCAGAAAATAATTTATATATGTAACTAAATTTGAATCCATTTTAAATCTAATTGTATTAAAAATGATTTTTTTAAATTCGATAAACAGTTCTAGATTTCAAATAATATGTTTGTATATAAAACGAGACAAATTCTTTAATTAAAACAATTTTGTTACAAGAAATGTACAAATTATTTATATATTTTTTTTCGAGGAATTTTTTTGGCTTTTTTCCCAAATAGACTCTGACGATAATGGCATTGCCATCGAAATGCGCATCAGTCAACTATTGTTATAAACAAAAAGTGAACAATAAGTGATTATTGAACATTTCATAATCATTGTGGTGTTGGAGATAAAAATTCATGTGTTAATTTTTTTCCCTGTTCTATATATTAATTCATGAGATGTACGGATTGTTAAAAATATTTTAACTTTTCCTGTTAATACTTCAACCTTTTTTTCCGCTGTTCATCCCTTCATAATTGACTTTTTTGAACCATATTTCATACTGTAGAAAATAAATAAGGCACACGATAGTTAACTTCACGAATGAGACTGATATTAAAACGTAATTGTTTTTTATAATTAAAAAGTTTTCATTATTTGTTTTAGTACTGTAGAAAATTTATTTTAACACAAATCATACTCACAATATTACAATATTTTATAAAAGTGTCCAATTTTGATGAACGCTTTCTCATCAATAATGATTATTGGATATTTAAAAAATATCACATTTTTGAGAGTGAGTGAGTCATTTATATTAAATTAAAGAACTGTTTTATAAAAAGTAATTTGTAGACAGATTTATAATTGTCATTTGGCGATAATATTAATCATTTTATTCATCACATGCTTTTAGTTTTCTTTTTGAAAATATAAAACATAATTCAGATAAACTATTCCGACATTCAAAAACACATATTTCACTTCTATAAGTGAGAGTAGGTAGAATGCATTGATCAAAAACTTTACTTTAAATATAAAAGAATATACGATTATTATAATATGTGAATTTCTTCTGAATTGACACCATCCCATTTTCAATCTCCTGTTCACTTCATCTATAAATATTTCTTTAGTGATAATGAGTTATCCCAGACGTATGTAGTTTTCAACTTCTGTTTATCTTTCTTTTAGTTCGATTTTTCTTTGATCTGAAAATTTATTGAACATTACTTTTGTTATACTGAGGTTAATATATATGATGTATATGTGTGTGTGTACATACATATGTATATATATATATATATATATATATGTATATATATATATATATATATATATACCTTAGTATTTTTGTATAAAAAAAACATTACAACGAATCTATTTTTTTCTAAAAAAAAGCTCTTAATCCATTATTGTGTTATATTGAGAATATTTATTTCTGTATAAAGCTCTTATTTCATATTATCTGTCTACTCGAAGCCGACAGCTGATGTCAATAATCATTAAATTTAACTCATCCAAGCCATAAACAAGAATTATTTACGACTGCATCTTGAAACAATTATTGAAATCGTATTTGGATAAAATATAAAACTACTAATAATTGAAAATACTATTTTTTAACGTTTTATTTTAAACGAATATTTTATGATATTGCTATCCATATTATTTTGCTATATTAAATAATATTTATAATAATTATCGACATAACCATGTTTTTTAATACTATAACACTTGAATTGGATTTAAATCACAGGATAATTTGTTCATTAAATTTAATGTTTGACACTAATAGCCAATTACTAAAATCAATATAAATGCCATAATTGAAATCTGAATCCATTTATAAACACTGCATAAACATTTGTATATTTTCGTCGAATGGCTGACCGCAAACGTGTGTATATGTCTTTATATACATCGGAGACATCCATCCTAACTAAACATAAAACTCATCACACATACTATTAAGCACGCACGTTCCCTTAACACGTACACCTCGTTAAAAGCAATTCATTTCAGTTATTCATGCATGCGACATTTATTTTAATATTTCACAAGCTTCTTTCACATTTTCCATGAGCCTATTTAAGCAAGAGAGTTTATTCAATGACTATGTAATGTAACGATGAACCGAGAAACACGGGCTTGACAAAGTTGTTTTGAATATAGAAAATATAAAACGATTGTACTATGTAAATATAGTACTTTTAATAATAGACACAAGGATTTTTCACATAAAATATAACCTTGGATTATTATATCGGTCATTCGTTTTTAATCGATGTAATAAATTTGTTATTATTAAATTTTTATCGTATAAACTTCATGATTATTACATATAAATATTTTATTTATATATTTATTTCAATACGCCATTTTAGTGATAAAAATTTATTTAATGGAATAATTCTAAAAAAAAATCAATAGAACATTATAATTAAAAAAATCCCAATAACGAATAACATAACCTCATTTAATTTATTTAAGTGTTTAATTTTAATTAAAAAGTATTGTAATGTTTTAATATTCTCTAATAGTTTAATTATCTAATATTAAATGTATTTTAAATACACTAGAGAAACATAATACATATTTCAACAGTATCATTCAAAATTCAACTTGACATGGCATATAAAAGTTTAATATCAATTTTATATTCACATAATTGAGAATTGCATGTAGTGCATGTTGAAAGTACATATTCAAGTATTTCATTAATGTGACGGGAATACTTGAAAAACTTCAACTTTGTAATCGAATATTAATTTATGAAAGTAATTATAATTTTAAAATTACTTAATGTCATGATGTCGATGTAAATTTTAATCGATATTTTTAATATATTTATTCAAAAAAGTCATCTTGAAAATAATCTTATTATTCCAAGAATTTTATACATTCAGCCACTCACATAATTAACGACACAAAATATTTTAAATAAAACAGCAGTTTTGTACAAAAATTTATTATTTTTTTTATATTTTCATACATAAAATTACAATATTTTAGTATTAAAAAAATATAAATATTAAGTCATCCCAATGTAACGACGTATTTAAAATGAAATCATAAACAAAACATTTTGTACAGGGTGGTCCAAATGGTATTAAAGGATATAACCTGGGACTGAAGGTTATCTTTCAGTCTCATTTGAACCATCTTGTACGACAAAACACTTTTATTTTTTAATCGATATAATCTGCATTATTATCTATAACATTTTGCCTTCTTGTCTCCAAAGATTCAATGGCTCGTTGAAAGAATTCTAGCTCTCGAAGAAAAAAATAACTCCAGTTGATTTTTGACTTTATCAACATTTGGAATTTTTTCCTAGCAAGTGGCTCTAGTGACCTCAACAAGTAATAATCAAATGAATGATGGGAGGGGGGATAATTAATGAGGAGGATGCGGTTACATTTCCCGCCCTAGCATCTTGATTTTCTTCTGCGTGATTCTTGTATATGGTTTCGTGTTATCTTAGTGCAAGGTAACCCTTCTTGTTGATCAACGCAGGTCATTTTTCCAGGAACTTCTGCCTTAATATTTCTAACTTTTGACAGTAGACTTCAGTCGACAGTAAACTTAAACCATTAAAATTTGTTTGTTAAAAATTGCTTTTTATCTTGACTTTATGTTAGATACATGTATGTATAATGTATATAATAAAAAACAAAACATTGCAATACTCTGTATATAATTATATTTTATTGCCTTTAATATGAATCGAAGTAGACAAAGAAATATCACAATGATTATTTTAAAAAAAGTTTCTTGAACTGATGAATCAGTGTGTTTTTTTTATTAGTGTCATGCTTGGTAATATTTGAAGTCTTGAAAGTCATCATCTCAAAATTTCCAATAAAAATTAATTGACTTGGTGGTCAGATGATTTAATTTTAAAAAATAACATCAAATAATAAATTTTAATTGCATAAAATAACAAAAGATAATAACATAATAAAACTTAATAACAAACACGTATTTTTTAATTTACTAAATTATTGATAGAAAAACATTAAAAAAATAATAATAAAATATCGTTTTTAAATATTTATAACGGAATCTCTAATTAATTATGTGCATATATATATATATATATATATATATATATATATATATATATATATATATAAATATAAATACACACACATAATATCATGCATATATTTTTGTCTATCATTTTCTTTCTAATTTTGCAAATAGTTACCATTTTTATAGTTTTTTAATATTTAGTAAATTTTGTAATGCTGATAAAACTTCTAATTTATCCAAATGTATGTAATCTATCTTATATTAAATTAAATAAATAAATTTAGCTGTTTAAAGTAGTAAATTTGTAAAAAATGTTTTTTTCAAATACAGAGTAAATTTGGCAGTTTTAAAAAAATGCATAATTATTGTATAATAACAACTAAACTATTTTCTAAATTCTTATATTTATATAAATAAATGAATATGTTTTTTATAAATAAAAATCATTAATCTTTAGAATATTTTTGTGAAAAAAAAAATAATAAAATTAATAAATAACTGGAAATTCCTTCAAATAGCAAACAATTAAACAATAATATAAAATATTTTAAATTAAGTGATTTATTTATTATCAAGTTAATTAATAACAGTGACAAACCAACTATAAATAACAATTACCATTTCTAAATTAATTTTGTATATATTGTATATTTATTTACAAATAAAAATAATTTTTGGTAGGTGCACAAAATGTGTGATCAATTTAAGTATAATAAATCTGATTTTCAATATTGTTCATTTTATATATCAACAACATAAACATTGTTTTATAATATTTTAGTCGTGTTTTCAAACCTTTTTATGTTATTATTATAATATTCATATATTAATTTTTCTTATATAATTAAAAATGTTGTAGTTAATACATTTTAAACATGTTTTTTTCTAAAAAATTTCTTTAAAAGTAAATTCACACAATATATATTATATATATATATATATATATATATATATATATATATATATATATATATATATATATATATATATATATACATACATTTTAGATTTCAAAATTTATAAAAAAATGTTTATGAATAATTAAAATAGTTCAAATATATTCATCTTGCAAAAAATGAGTTTTTAGTCTAATTTATAACAAAAAATATATTTAAAATAATAAGATAAATATTTTATTAATTTTAATGAAGAGAAACATTTATTAAAAAGTTTTTATTATCATAAAAATATATTTTTGAAAAAGTATCATAATTTATACTATTAAATTCCAATATTTTATAAACTCAATTATATACAATAAATAATGAACCTTTCATAAATTAACCAACAAAAAATATTTGTTTAAAAATATAAACGCGATAAGATTAAAATATCATAACATTTCTTGTCATATTTTTATTTGATACATTAATTTTTATAGACCGAATTTAGGTCACAATATTTATTTCTCATCTATATTGGAATTACATTTTCTTCTTCACTTATTTTTACAAGATCTCTGTAACAAGTATCTTGCGGCTTATTCTTGTGAACAGAGATCATAGGTTATGTCTAGTGTGACACAAAACGAACTGAACATTTTATGGGTCAGTGAATAAGTGAATCAAATGTTTTTCTAAATCCCAAGTGAGGACGTATAGTATTGTTGATCAAAATGTTGAGGAAAAAACACATCTTTTTACAAGTTGAAAACAATTTTATAAAACACTACAGTTGTAAAATGTGATTTGATTTGAGAAAAGTAAGTAACCAATTATAATTTTTGATATTTATTGATATATTTTTTACATATTTATAACAAATATTTACATATACATTTTCTATATCATTTATTGTTATTTGTTGAAACATAATTATCTCAATAATAAAAACGTTTGAAACATATTAAATGTGAAAAAGTGAGGTTATAATTTGCTCACAAAATTGATTCTACAATATAAATTTACTTGGTAATATTTTATTAATTTAATTCTATTTAAATGTATTTGTTATGCTTTTTCTCTTATTTCAATGAAACAATTAATATTTTCATATACTGTAACTATACATGCATATAATAAGAAGTTAATTAATGAAATATATTTTATCTAATTAACATTTTTATTACATTTACAAAAATACAAAGTTGATAATTAAATTTCATTACTAATATTGATTTTTTAAACATGTTTTTTATCGCAAACGGTATTTTGTGTATTTTTATCTAGAAATAATAATTTTCATATTAAACAGTATTTTATGCATTTAGTATATTAATTTTATTATTTAGAAGCAAGTAATATTTTCGTAATACGGTATTAAAAACAGGTTTTTATAATAAGCAGTGCTCTATTTAGAATTAAAAACTCAAGTCATATACATAATTGATATTGATAACTTCTCTCTATATCTATATATCACATACATGCACATGTATACAGGAAATTTTCAAGTGTTGTCATTAATAAATACCAATGAACATAAATAACCGTAAATAATGAATAGATGTTCTTTATTGATCTTTTCTGCGATCCCTCTTTCAATTATAAGATATTTAAATTCCGTATACGATCGTTCGTACCCACCAATACATTAATAGACGACTCCAATTTGTATGAGTAGACGAATGCACCCTAAAAACCTATCACACAAATAATTTCACGTTACGATTTCTGTAGTGGAACGACGGCCATATATAAAATTTAGCTACTTGCTCTCGACGTTGCAGCAATTGAATTCAATCACCCTGTTAGTCTCGTATCCACTTGTGCAATCAGCTTCTTATCAACTTTACAGAATCACCTTACGACAGGGAAATAAAATAGATTGCAACCACTAGCGAATGACATTTTGCAGACCTGAAATTGACATCAGCATTGGACAGATATAATTAACGTTTATGTTTCGCATATACACACATACATTGGTTTTCTATTCAATGACATGATATGCCGGAATGAAATATTGCATTTCAATGACAGTTCGATAATTTTATCCAATTTAATCTTCTAAGAACTAACCGTTATCTTAAATGATAAAAAATAAGTAATTAATTTAAAATAGATAAAATCATTTTTGAAAAATAACGAATAAAAAACAAGTAGAGAACAGACAATTTTTATCAGTACATTAAGATTAATAATCTTTTAATGTTAAACTTAGAATCCACATTCTATGCTGTACTTAGTACATTTTTTAATTGAACACTTATTATTTACAATGATCTAAATGCTATGACTAAATAATATGATTATTAATATAATAATTTGTTAGAATATATCATTTTGTTTTGTGTGTTTCGACGTCTATGAATATTTTTAATGCCAATTAGAAAATAGTGACGATTAAAGTATTTGAAACCGTAAATAAAAATAATTAATTTGATGTTAAAAATGGTTGTAACAGATTACAAATTATATTGATTTAAAAATGGTTTTAGTTTCACACAAATAATTTATCACCCCAACACCACAAGTTATAAAAAATGTTCAATAATTATTTATTATTCACTTTATTTGTTCAAACCAATAAGTTCAAACGCATTTCAACGGCAATACCATCATCATCAAGAAATTTTATAACATGGCGCTTTGATAATAATAGTATTGCCTTCGAAATGCACATCAACTTATTATTGTTATAAATAAGCAAAATAAACAATTACTAATTATTTAATACTTTTAGTATCTTGTGTTGTTGGGGTAATTAATTTGCAAGAAATTAAATTCGTCACAGTTTCAAAACAAATAGTAATTTACTGTGAAATTATCACGTTTTCAAAGAACAGTTCCTACTAACATTCTCAAATAAAATGGAAAATCAGTTTTCAATTTCTATCTGAGAATAAAATAACTTTATAGTCAAAATTAAAAAAATATAATACATAGCATGTGGTACGGTTGTAAGGTCTCATATTAAAAAAAATTAATTACATTCGAATATACAGCTGCAAAAATTAGAAAATCAATCTCAATAGAAATTGAGAATTGAAGTGAATTCTCAGTAGAAATTGGGAATTTATTTTTGTATCCATATATTCGAACGTAATTGAAATTTTTACATTTTGAGATTTCATAATCACACAATATGCTATGTATTATACTTTTTTAATTACATATTTATAATTTGTACCTCGGAATAACTTAACCATAAAATCAAAATTCAAAAAGTGTAATATACAGAACATGGCGTGATTATGCCATATTATAATGATTTTGATTACATTCAAATATAGAGATGTAAAAATTACAATTTTTTTCATTCAAATATATATATATATATATATATATATATATATATATATATATATATATATAAATAATTTATTCTTACAATATTTGTTTTTATCAAATCAACAACAAGCTAATTCAACAATATGAAAAAATAAACATTAGACATATAAAACTTTTACCAGAGCATTTGTAAATATTAACCGTTATTACATATTTGCAATTTTATTTTTTTATTAATATTTTTAATTTTAGTACAGAAAAAAACATTATAATAAAATTTAGAATTTGGTTTTTTAAAAAATCATTAAATAGATCTCTATAAACTCCGTGCTGATAATTTTAAATGAATTTTTGTTAAAAATCAAGCCAAATTTCTGTTTGCAATAACAAAAACATTGTTTAAACATTATGCAATCGTTTCAACATTCGATAATATACGAATAATTGTTTACATTCGTCTCAAAAAACAAGTAGTGAAAGTGTATAACTGTCATGAATACAGGAGCAATGGACTTTTGTGTAATTCAAAATGTCACGACGACCATTTCGTTATAATAAGAAATGGTCTAAATTTAAATTTTATTATCATAACTTTGAATGAATTTTAATTACACAGTATTGTTCGTTTTATGTGAATATTTTTTTGGAACAATATATTTGAAAATGGAAATTTTATGATTCAAATATGAATAAGTTATTACTTATTCGAGTATAAGTTATAAGAGAGTACGATAAATATAATTTCTATGACATTTTATGACTTCTAATGTTCATTGCTTTGATTAAAATTTGTAATTTACGACAGGAAGCTTACTACATTGTAATAAACATTTAGATTTAATTAGGTTTTATAAACTAGTGTACATTTTTAATCTTGTATGATACATATCACATTTTTTATATGTTTGTGTATATTAATTACATTAATGTACATTTCTTTTATATATATATATATATATATATATATATATATATATATATATATATATATATCAGAAACTTAGGCACTAAAAATGAAATAAAAACTTTAACAATTCAAAAAAGAATGTAAAAAATGAGGAATTTTTAAAAGTGATCGAAAATTCTGTAAATGAATATGAGAACAGACGAATATAACTGATATAATATAACAAATAAAATTGATGAAATGAACATATAGGAAAAATAAAAGACAATAGATAGACATAAAATACTTAGTAATGGCGACCAAGAGACCAAATTTTTTTTACCAAAGATGGGGAAATGAAATTAGAAAGTATAATAATTGAAATGAGGGTTGGATGAGAGTAGTTGCAAATAGGAAACAATGGAAAAATTTTGAAAAAAAAATTTAAGAAGATTTAATGACGTTCGATGAGGTTTTTGTCCAGCAGTGAACTGATATTATATATATATATATATATATATATATATATATATATATATATATATATATATATTAACCCAAAGGAGACTGAAGGGTTTAGACATAATTTACTTACTATCATTTACTATTTTTCATTATTCTTCAGTTTCATTTAGGCCACCGGTATATACAGATGACCTAAATGAAACTGAAGTTTGAGATCCAATTCTTTAATCTCATTTGGACCACCTTATATAGTCCACATAAATATATAAAAATTAAAACCTCTCTAAACAGACCAATTAAAACCTCTCTAAACAGAACTCCAAAATGTTTTTAATTTTTTATCCTTTTTCATTTTCATCATCTAATCATCTTTATAACATCAATTTAATAGTGTTGTTTCACTCAACATTAAATCTAATCCTGTTCCTGAGTTCTAAAAAAAATCAATTGTCTCTCTTATTTTTTTTATTATTTTTCTTTGTAAATGTACTTTTATTCAATTGAACAATATTTTACTTAAATATAAAAAAAAATTCCTTGTTATTGTGTGGTTGTACTTCGACCGATTTTAATAATCTCTAGTTTAAATAAAAAGTATGAAATAACTGGATAACACATGAAAAAAAATTTTAAATTCTAAAATCAACAAAGTTATTATTTGTAAACTGCATTCGAGTTAAGCATTTTGTTTTATTGAGAATGCGCATTGGTGTTCTTAATTATTTCTAGGCGATGACGAGTATACTCGACGAAAACACAATAAATGCACTTACTGTAAAATTGGGTTAAATTATAACAAAATGATAATTTTTCTTGGTTGTTTCTTTGAAAAACTTTTGATTTTATTGGTAAGTAATTTACAAACGGTACTTACAGAACTTAACATTTTATATTTTGAAAATTATTTAATAAAAAAAACATTAAAAAGTGCATATCAAATTACAAATATATATTTTTTTACCTAAATTTTACAATAAATAGCTAAAGCGATTTTTTCTATATGACGAGTATATTCGATATTAAAAGAAAATGCAATCTTTTTGTGATGAATATACTCGTTATAAACGTATAAGTGGTTAAACAACTACATTAATTAAATTGTAAAATGTTTTCAAAAAATAAATTCTATTGAGTAAATTTGTTGAATGATATGTATCTAATTTATTTATTTTTCTATATTTAATATCTACGTTAATATAATTAATTTATGGATTTGTCATAAAATTCACATACAGAAAATCACTGTTTAGTTATTTTACATATTACAATAACTACTAAAATAAAATATACATATTTTCCAATTCTAAACAACATTCATTCATTTTCATCATTTTCAAATAACCAAAGAAAATAATTCTTTTTGAAAATCCAATTGTCTGCTCGTACCATTCATTTATTTGTCTTGAAACTCATATTTTTCCACCACAGACCATTATTACTAATGCTATTGACGTTTTTATAGAACCGTGCATCTTTTTCTACGTTCATTCTGTTAAAAGCGATCAGAGTATTTCAAAATAGCTTTTCCTACCTGTATATAAAGTTACTTGTCGTAGAACCCCTCACTTTAATACCATTTTCATTGGCTTTCCTCCATTCGTACCTCAGGGCAATTCTTTTTATAGAGCACTGGATGTGCCTTTGCGCAATGAACAATGTTTACAATCAAGTTTTGAACTTAAATTTAATTACTCTGTATACATTTATATAATTACTGTTATGTTTAAAAAACTGAAAAATACATAGTATGCTTCATCTTCATTCTCTAATTTCATAAAATGATATCCATTCATTAAATATTGAATAAATATATACGTATTATATATTAGGTACCCATAGTAATGTCATTTTTCAAAATTCTCTTTTTGTAAAATGAGGGTGATTTTGAAGTAAAATATTTTTCGAGTGCAATTTTGATACTGAAAAAAACGACATTACTTATGAGTACACCATATATATAAAAAAATTATTATTATTTTTGACTAATACAGCCTAATTGCTCTCACTAAATAGCAACGAAACGTGGTTCTTAAAATATTTCAGTAGTTTTAAACGATACAAAGAAGCATTAAAAAGTTCATATTAGGAATACTATATAGAAATAGGAAGAGAACCGAGTATATCAAAGAAACATTATAGTAAAATAAAAACATTATAGTAAAATTATGAACGTTATAGTAAAAGTGAGAAGTTTAAAATGGAAATGGGTTTATCATACAGCAAAAAAAAAAAAAAAAAAAAACCGCTGATATACAAAATAAATAATTAATTAAGAATTCAGATATATAAAAAAACTTAGGAAAATACACATGGATAGATGAGATAGACATTCTAAAATTTGTTGGAATGGATTGAGAGAAAAAGACATTGTAATAATCGAAGTGAAAAGTTTTGGGAGAGGTTTTTATCTATCAATAGATAGAAAGAGGCTGATTATATATATATATATGTATATGCATCATTATCAACAGTCTTTCTTTATCCATTACTAGATGAAAACCTTTCCCAAAATTTTTCTCATTGATTGATCCATTTTCATTTTTTCCCGTCTAATCCAACGAATTTTCTTATAACTCTGCCCATCTATTCATGAGTGGTCTTTTCCTAGCCTTTATTATATATATTTAGGCTTCCAATCAGTAATTTTCCTTGTCCATCAGTGATTTCCTCATCTTATTATATGTCTTACTCATTTCCATTTCAAAGTTTTCAATTTTGTTATAACATCCGTAATTTTTGTTTTCTTTCTGTTTCATTCATTCTTCTTATGATTTTTTCGTATTGTTTATATATATATATATATATATATATATATATATATATATATATATATATATATATACATATATACACACACATAAATACACACACATACATATATACATTTATACACACACACATTCATATGTAAGGTGTTTTTTAAGCGTGATATAACTTTAAATTGAATCCCTACCTATACTCCTATCTAACCAAAAAAAAACACCTTTATATACGTGTGTGTATGTGTGTATATGTATATATAAAAGTATGATAAAGGTGTTTTTTAGGTTAGATAGAACTTTTAATAGGGATTCAATTTAAAGTTCTATCACGCTTAAAAAACTATATATATATATATATA
>CP092088.1:13420006-13422506 GCA_029203775.1 Neoneuromus ignobilis | reverse complement strand
ACAATTATTGTCCTAATCCCTCGTCACGGTCTTAAGTTTATTGGAGCTGATTAAATGCTGCGAGTTTGACATAAACACGTAGAATTGTAAACAAAATAGTAATGCTATTCAGAATTGTTTAACTAAATGCGAAAGTTTATAGACTGGTAAAAGTAATTATAAATTTAAGGATTTAAAATCCTATGTATATATATATATATATATATATATATATATATATATATATCCTACCAGAAAACATCCTACAATTGTTACAAAACAGAGTTTAGGCATCTAAATCCATAAGATTTACTTGAAAGTGACGCAATTCAACAATAATTCTTCACTGTATGATTGATGATGAAAAACTAAATATACTACAGAGAGGTTAAGTTAGAAAGGTCAAGTCCAATTTAAGTGTTTCAAGTATTATTTTGAAAATTTATGCAAGTAAATTAAACATAATATTTAATACACCTACCTATTACTAAGTATTAATGCTTTTGTTTAAGTTTATTTCTTAACACATTACCGTCCGGAGACATAAAAATATGTTTTTTGTTGACTGCACGTGAAATGCCGGAGACATATAAATAGGGTTTTGTGTACTATGCATTAAATGTCTGCGACATATAAATATGTATGTGTTGCAATATATATACTAAAAATAATATTTCTTATCGACTAGTCTAATACTGCATCCTTTGATAATATTCGAAACAAAAAATAGCAGTAAATTTCAACCTTCAACCGTACAATTTCCAAAGATTTCTTTAAATCGCTTTAAAATATGCCCCGGCTACACGCATCAATTTTCGTGGAAACAGCTACGATCGTAGTGTGTTAAGAAATATAATAGTATAATTAACACGTTAAGTACGGCGTGTACCACCGGTGGCTCACACGCGAATGGTTTATCTGGCGGTGTGTACCACCGGTGGCTCACGCACGAATGGTTCATCTGGCGACGTGTACCACAGGTGGCTCACATCACCTATAGTAAAAGGAAAGCTGTAGTATAATAAAAGGAAACTGCACTTTTGAGTATGAAGTTTTGCTAAAAAACATTTTGTGCAAGGCGCCGCCAGATAAAGTAAAGCGACATAGAAAAAACTGCGCCGTCTTCAACGTGTTAATCATCAAAAATGAAAGTTAATTAAAAGAATAAAAATCGAACTCAAATAATATGTAATCATTAAAAAGGATTAAAATTTTAAATATTATTCATAGATTAAAAGTATGTAAAAAAAATATACAAAATGTCTATAATAAAAAAACCAAAAATCTAAACTTTTTCTAGCTTGAGTAAATTTCGAAAATATAAATGTGATTTTTTTTATTAGCGATTTTATATATATATATATATATATATATATATATATATATACACGAATACCTCGCATAATGCGGTTTCGATTAGTACGATTTCACTATAGTACGGTTTGAAATTTCCGAAAAAAAATATTATGCGCATGCGCACATTATACACATGCGCAGTTATAGTTCTGTGTTTTTTTCTTTTTCTATTAGATTTCGATTCGCAACTTTAGAATGAAGTCAATTTTTTGATGATAAAATTTTAATAAGCCATTTGAAATATATTTGTAGTAAATGTATAAATTCCTGATTTTGTTTTGTTGATACATGCCAACATTTGAATATATTACCCTCGTTTTATTTACTGAAAAACGGGAAAAAAAATTATTTGGTATCAATTAACGTTTTTTGTATTTAGTTAATGTTTCGATTAGTCCGGTTTCAAATAGTCCGGCAAATCAGTGGAACCGATTAGCCGCATTATGGGAGGTATTCCTGTCTATGTATATGTATAAATATGCTGACCCAAATAAGACTGAAGGTTTGCAGACCCATTTACATATTACATCCTTCAGTCTCTTGGGCTTCTCTCTCTCTCTCTCTCTCTCTCTCTCTCTCTCTCTCTCTTTATATATATGTATATATGTATGTGTTTGTGTGTGTGTGTGTGTATGTATGTGCTATGTATGTATGTAAAAACAAAATATACGTCTACGCCCTAGAATGAATTACTTAAATTATGTTAAGTATGTAAACACGAAGGTGCAATGCCCTGTTGACATTAGGCTTGTCGTAATGTTTCTACTTAATACAAACAGGAGTGGAACTAAATGTTAACAACAGAACAGGTATTGTTATCAGTGATTAATGTATGAAAATATTTATGCAAAATAATATTTAGTTTTATTTTAAAATAATTTTGGTTATTATTTTCCAATAAACAGTGTACATTTCCTAACTAGAAAGTAAATATTGTAGTTATTGGTAAGAATCGATTATACTACTTAGATATATAAAAAAAATAAGTGCTTTTCATAACAGCACAAACACTGTTCGACTGCCATATGCCATTTACTTGTGCACCCTATTGTGGAACTATCTCAATCCCCTACCAATTCCGCGGCATTTGTTCAACCCCCAGTTTTGGGCGCCAGAAGTCTACCCCTGTTATAGTTAGTGCATTGGTTATGAGTAGGACTTTTTG
>CP092088.1:13397506-13412506 GCA_029203775.1 Neoneuromus ignobilis | reverse complement strand
TCAGACATAATGAAACTTAAATAGTGATTATTCAGTTTTTTATAAAATTTATGCTTAAAAATTACATTCATTTAATAGTATAAAAATAACATAAAATTATTTTTTCATAAATTATTATTAAGAATTTTAACATAACTTTTTTTTTATTTTTATTACCGTTTAATACTACATGAATGTATTTAAATTATATAAATAATTATCTAGTGATAAAATAAGTAAAATACAAAGCTTGTAATATTTATGGTATTTATAAAAAATATACAAAAAGAACTGTTATTTCATAAACAGTTTCAATTAATTAACATATATTGAAAGTAACTCATATTGATATTCAATTTCTATTGCTCAATACAAATTCGCTGTGTATATTAAAGATACATAATATTTGTATGTTTTCGTTCTTAAAAAATCAACCTTTGAATGCATAGTTTATCATCACATTTATAACAACATTTAAAATAAATAAAAAATAATTATATTTTATAATAAAGCATTTACTGTTATATATATATATATATATATAAGATAATTATATAAGAAACAATGAAAAAAAAATTTCTATCAGCCTTGCATAATTTTCATCAAGTCACGTACTAAACATTATGTGTGCATTATTTCATGAGTATAAAAGTTGCAACAGTGAATAGAAATTGCAATTCTTCAGATCAAAATAGGTCACTAAAGAGCTAGAAAAGCGTCAGTAACTCATAAAAGCTTATACATTCAAAGCACAACGATGAGTCATACACATTCATTCGTTGTCGTTATTTATTTCCTGCCCACGTAAATGTTGTCCTATAAACATCAGTCCTTTGTATTGTGGGATAAATATAAATCGGAAATCTGATATCCGGAGATGAAATGTATGCGAAGATAAATAAATGTGTTGCAATAACTTTGAATCGGATTTAATATACAATTTTGTAAAATGTTTGTTATAAACAATACTTATTTTTTAGTATTTGAATAAATGTACAATAAAATATAATACATCTTACATTTAGATGAGTTATGTAGTCAAAGAGAGCGTTTGGCTGTTTATGTCCCTTCTTTCTTAATTAAAAAAAACTTAAAAGTTCACGAATGTAGTTTGTTATTTTGTTATTGTTAATCTTATTTTGTATATTTTATATATGTTTTTATTTTTTATTGTAAATCAGATTTTTAAATTTTATTAAAATAATACATTCTCATCAAAAAAATTCTGCCTACGCTACTGATTTAAATATTTACATTTGTCTACAAATTTATAAATATATGCATTTAAAACAATGTGTATTCATAAAAACCAACAAAAAGTTTTTTATTTTTTAAAACATCTTTGTAAATAGTGTTGTTTACAAAAGTGTATTAGTTTTTTATTAAAATGAAAGTTTTATAAAAGTTTATTTTAATTGCGTAAACATTTTTATTATTTTTTTTAATTTTATATATATATATATATATATATATATATATATCAGTAACAGCAGCAGCCTTTTTCTGTCCACTGCTGAATGAAGACATCTCTCAAAATTTTCCATTTCAACCGATCAAATGTCTTCCTCTTTCAGTTCATTCCGATGAATTTCTTTATATTTTAGTCCCATATATCTCTATTAATCCGTTCCTATATGTATATATGTTCAGTTAGTAACTTCTTTTGTTCATGGATGGTCCTCTTTTCTTGCTATATGACTGACTCATATTTTTTTAAACTTATCACTTTTACCATAACATCTGTAATTTTCATTTTCTTTCGGATCCATTCATTTTTTTCTTCCCTTTTTATTTCATTTCTAACATAGTTATTCCTATGCTTCTTTAAGTTGTCTAAAAACGTTAAAATATTCTGACATTCGTTACTCTTGATTCATAGCCATAGGTGAGAACAGATCAACACTTTTCTTTTTAAACAGAAAAATATCCGACTTCATAATATGCAAATTTATTCTAAACTGACATCTTCCTATTTATACTATCCTGTTTACTTCATTTATAAATATTTTTTTTAAGTGTGTTATCCTAGATATACACAATTTCCAAGTTTTTCTATTTGTCTTCCTTTTACTACTTCGATTCTTTCTAGATCTGAAAATTTATTGAACAAATCTATTGAACAAATTTATTGAACAAATTATCTTGATGAGGTTTATCATCTATTGACTCTCTTTATCCAATTCTTCTATTCTCTTTTCGATTTCATTTGATCTTACCGAGAAATTAATGTCATTTGCAAATGCCATGTGACTACTAAGCATCTCTCCATTTACTTTTATTCTTTCAAATTCCCAGTTTAGTCTTTTAAATACTTCTAACATAAATGTAAACAGTTTTGGTGATATCGTATCACCTTATTTCACTCCTTTCATGATTTAAAATTTCCTTATTTCTTTGAATACTTGTACGAAAAATATAACATTTCTATGAATATATCCTAAAAATTCATTTCAATGTTGCTGTCGTATTAAATGAGTACAATTTTTTTTAATAATCTATAAATCAAAGACAAGGTGATATTTGATACTCGTAGCATCCACTAATAACTTCCTTTATTACTTGAATATGTGTTTGTGTGTATATATATATATATATATATATATATATATATATATATATATATATATATTTATATATTTGGTTATAGTTTCAGATAATTGGTATGGATGTCTATCAACATAGTTGAAATATTCCTAATCCTTCGGGATGTCAACGTTCATTAACATGTAACTCGCTTGAATACTTAATGAACTGTAATTGTGACAGCGCAAAAGTGAATGTAAATAAAATTATTTGTAATTTTTAAACGAAAAAGTTTAATATATATGTTTTCGTAAGATAATTGACAATAGTAATTGTAATTATTTAATGGGTAGTAATTATATTACGTTTATTTTATTGATTTTAATTACTTGTAAGTATGTCAACTTGTGGATCACTTAAAATAATGAGTGTATATATATATATATATATATATATATGTATATGCACATACACATATATAATTAAATTAATTAACAAGTTTATATTGTAAAAATGTCAAAAATATAAATAACTATAATCATCATACGTCAATAATTGTAGAATTGTTTTAATAAAAAAATGAGTTTAATTTCCAATTTTTACATTTAGTATAAATATAGGATAAACAAAAACCCAAAACAGAATAATCAAGTGGATATTCTTTTATTTTAGCCCTGAATATGGGTATTTTTTAGATTTTTTATGCACTCAAAATAGTATACATAGTTTTCAAGTTCTTCTATTTGTCTTCCTTCTACTTCGATTCTTCCTAGGTCTGAAAATTTATCGAACATTACTTTTGTCTGACGAGGTTTATCATACGACCTATCTATTGACTTTTTTATCCAATTATTCTATTCTTAAAATTAAAAAATCGAAAATATAAATAACTATAATCATCATACGTTACTAATTGTAGAATTGTTTTAATTAAAAAATGAGTTTAATTTCTAATTTTTACAGTTAGTATAAATATAGAATAAATAAGAAACCAAAACTGAATAATTAAGGAGGTATTCTTTTATTTTAGCCGTGAATATGGGTGTTTTTTGGATTTTTTTATGCATTTAAAATAGTTGAACGACTTTACAAATCATTCTAAATCTTTATTGGCATGTGCAGTATACACATTAAAAATTTCAAGCAAAAATCTTCAAAACAATCGTTAGTTTCATACATTTTTCCGAACCTCTGACGAATTTTCCTTATCATACGGTTGTCAAGATATCTCCACTTTTGGTACGCAGAAATGAAAAAATCAAAATTTATTTAAGTCAGGATACTTGTCGCTATCGTATAAACTAAGACTATTAGAACATATTGATAAATAAAAAATAGTGTACAACTTTTAAAAAAAACAATTTTTGCCAAAAAAAATTTGAATTTGAATTAAAAAAAAAAAATGTTTACATCCTATTTAATTATCTTAATTTACATGATAATGACATTAGTTACAAGCAAAATGAGCTATTATCCATAAAATTAGATCCACTAATTCTAGATAAATCTTGCCAACCTGTTGAAAAGAAATGGTTGAATGGTTTGAACTATTAAATAAAGAATTACTTCTGAACTATTTCGAATTTTTGGAAAATTCTTGCACGTACATATTCTTTAAGATCTGAGGAGTAATAATAGCTATAAATAAAAAAATATTTATAAATAAACTCTTAAATCTTTATTTTATTTTATATTTTATACAAAATAAATATTTTCATATAGAGATTCAATATATAAAAATATAATCTTCAGTTCTGGTTTACATCCTTCAATCTCGTTTTGACCACCCTATACAATGTTAAACACATTTATATTAAATTTATGCAAATATATATATATATATATAACAACATATATTCTAATTAAATTGAATATCACATTTTTAAAATTACAATAATTGAAACTCAGTTTTTGAATTAAAATATTGTAACAAAAATGTCTCTTACATTATTTTGTTATTACAAAATTATATAGGATCATCCAAATGTGATGCCTAGAGTTGTGTTTTATTAAAAAGAAACATGTGTATAGTTTCTTTTGTTTATTTTTAATAAAACACAAATCTAGGCGTCACATTTGGATGATCCTATATTTAAAACAAAGTAGTAACGTTTGAGAACTCGTATAAAGTTATATAAAATGACTTATTTATATCCAAGAAAAGTCGTAATATAAATCTCTTAAAGTTGAAAATCCTCCTCAACTCTTACACAAATGAATCACTCACCCTAACACCAAAATCCTATCCCCAACTTTGTAGTAATTATTCAAAACAAAGCATGGTTTATTAAGAAAACAGCACATGAGTTATTGAAAAATAAAGAAAGTATATTTATGGCTATTCCAGAACGATTTTCTCCAAATTGTAGCAGTAGTGCGTTTATTTATTATGTACTTTCTTTTGTGCAAAATGGTATCTAAGGATTTTCTTGTTATCTCTATTTCTAAATCACTTTTACTGTTAACATAATAGACGTTGATATTCGAGTGTTGTGTTTACCGTTAGTCGTAAACTTTATATAGATCCAAAGATTCTGATACACCAGTGCTGGGTAGACGTCGCGCCAATATACACAGTGGTCACGACGCCATCCGATGCGTCTCGACGCGATAAAAGCCGTTCAGACGCTTCCGATCATAAAAGTCTATAAAGGTTGTGTAAATACTATTTCACTACAGCTATTGCAGACACATTCAGTGATAACATTTGTAATTAGTACAATGTTATGAAAATAATTCCCCTTTATTGATATTTTAATTCCTGAAAAAATATTTAATAGATCTTTCAAAAAAAAACCTACATTTCTTTATAAAATAAAAATGTTTTGTACTTTGTAAATATATTTTTATTTAATTTATATCATTGAGATAGCATCATCTTATTTCTTTTTATCTATTAGAAAATTAAATGTTGTACTGAATTAGAAATAACTTTATTCTATTTATGTTCTTGTATAATATTATCTTAATTATATTCCAGCATTTAATCTTAATGTTTGTTTATTGCTTTTATACAATCTTAATAACATACAGCAGTCATAACAGAACAATTATATTTTTTAATTAAACACTTTTAAACTATTAATTTTCTATTTTTTTTTCACATGCATATCTTGTCAAATAGTTTCTGGAGAAATATTGGTTATTAACTTATAATAATTTTTTGTAAACAACGATAATTTAACAATTAATATATTTTATATTACCTCCTAATTCTTCAGCTATTTAGAATACATGTTTTTTTGAGATTTATGATTTTTTATATTTATTTTAACACATTATGGTCTGCAGTATTTCGCGCTAGATTTCATCTAGAGTCCGGCGATTTCACAAAAAAATGCACAAAAATAACTTCTTCATAAAATCGATATAATTCTTAAACCAATGAACGTTTTGAAATAAAATTTCATATCTGCCTATAAAAGGGTTTGATAGATATATGTAAATATAATAGTGGTTTTCAATCTATTATGAGTATACCAGCATGATAAAGTACAAAAAAGAGATGCTTTATAATAAACATAGTTTATTATAAAAAAACACTTTTTAGCTTAAAAAAACATCTAGAAGGGATAAAAGTATGATAAATTATGTAAAGCATATATTCTATATACAGAAGTTGCTAGAAAAAAAATAAGAGAACCAATTTCGATTTTATTCCAAAAAAAACAAAACTTTGCTAGGGATAGAGATTACTTTATTTAAAATATCTGAAATATTTTTCATAATTTACCAATATTTTTAATATATAAACCACCATCTTTTGATGGAATTAGAAAAAAATATAGCTTGTATATATATTTTTTGCATCAAAAATTTATACGACACACGCGTTAACGCGTGAACGGACTAAGAGGTGCAGCACGAAATTGGCGTTTTCGCGTAGCCGGGCGATAATGTGTTAATATATTTTTGCTTATTGCAGTTTATTATCAACTTATTTTTATTAATATGATATTAAATAGAAAGTGTTATAGTGAAGAATTGTTTTGTTTACATAGAAAAATTAGACAGCAGCGAATAAAAATATAAAATAAAAATATGTGGATATACATACATTTTCATTACATTTTTATTTTCGAACAATGCAATGAATATACACCAATTTTTAAGTTAAAAATAATAATAAACATTTTTTCTGACTGCTAAATTCATCAGATTTAATTATCACAAAATTATTTTTTGAAAAGTGAAAATTCTGTTAAAATGATAGCATAAATAAAATTAAGAAAAAACATGAAAAATATTAATTAATAATCTAGAAAAAATACATGTACATCTAAAACTAGAAAAATAGCACCAAAGATAGAATGTAATCAAAAAATATTATTTTTTATAAGATTACATTTGATTAAAAAAATTGAACAATATCTCTAAATGATATATTAATCTTTATCTCAAAATAAAATCGATATATAAAATACATCATTGAAAAACAGTCATTAATAAGTTATATACTATTAGTACTTTTTAAATATAACTAAATAAAAGTTATGTTTATTTATAAATCGAAATATAATAACTTTTATTTATGATTTTACTAAAGGTTATTTTGTTTGTGTTGTATTTCTTTAAATATTTGTTACACTTTTTATACGTGTTTTAGAAATATCAATATACACACATAAATTATCTTTATAACGTGTGCGTTTACATATTTATATACGTGTATTTAGATATATATCACACATCACACAGCCCATACACACTACACACACACACATATATATATATATATATATATATATATATATATATATATATATAATATATAGTCCAATACTGTATAAAGGTCTCCTTCAAAATTTTCCAGCCTATTCAATCTCTCTCTCTCTCTCTCTCTCTCTCTCTCTATATATATATATATATATATATATATATATTAATATATATATATATCATAAAAACCTATATTAATCCATTGCCAAACGAAAAAGTCATCAACTCTTACTGGTTCTTCTCAAATATTTCCTCAAGATTCTTCCATTGTTTTTTATTCTTGTTTAATCTCATCAAACCCTCTCATTTACATTACACTTTACAATTTATTTTTGGTGTCTTTGATGGAGTCTTTTCCTTGGATTCATTTTATTTTTTGGTTGCCATTTCATAATGATTTTTGTCCATCCATTGACTTTCCTTTTCCTATAGATACGTATATACTTTTTGTTTATACACATGGAAGATTTCTTTAGTTTATTATAAAATGTGTTTAACAAGCGTTTTTGTAAAGTAAAACTTAATTTAAAAGGTATGTTTTAAATTGATGGAATTTTAATATTATTTTTAAATAGTAATTGTTACGTTTATCTTTATATATTAGAAGCTATCAAAATTTTCATTAAAAAATAAAAAAAATATTAAAAATATATTTGTTAATTTTTTACAAAATATATTCTTCATTATTTATTTAATATTGTGGATAATTCAGTTTTACACAAATGAATTTTTTGTCCCGATACCAAAGAATTTTACAAATGTATTCAGCAATTTATTTCTTTTTTTTCGCTAATATTCATTTTAATAAGTATGCTTTATAAATGCTGTTATTCATTACAAATTATCATCATAATTTTTACTAAAAAAATATACAATTAATTATAATACACTTAAAAAACTTAATGGTATTGAAATAAGTGATTCATTAATTCATTATTTCTTAAAGAAATCAATATTATTTCACTAATTACAAAATATTTTAAACGATTACCATATAATTATAGTTTACATATTTTTATAGTCCATTATCCACTAGATTTTAATATATGAATACTTTTCCATACTCACTAAAATTTAATATAACTATCAAAAATCAATATTATCAATGTATTATATATCCATAATATTAATTTTACAAAGGTCATTCAAACCGTGAGACGAAAATTCGAAAAATGCAATCGTATATCTATTTAAATTAATATACAAGTTAATTTAAAAACTAGTGTTTTATATATATATATATATATATATATATATATATATTTATATATGTATATTTATATATGTATATTATGTATGTTTGTATGTATTTATTATATCACTACTTAAGATTGAACGGTTTTTACACCATCGACTTTTTATACAAGCACATGTTATTGTATATGACATTTATAAATGATACGCTTAAATATTTCAAAAACGAACACTTTAAAAATAATTTATGAATTATTAACAAATTACAAAAATAAAAATCTGTTGACAAACGATAAATGCGTTTTTTATTGCGCCAAATTTTTGTAATGCCCACGTCAAATGTATTCATATAAAAACAGAGTTATATTTAAACTTAAATCAATTTCAAGATGATTCAGATATGATTTTCACAATACATACTCACAAAGAAATACACACATACCAAATATATATATATATAGTAATGTAGTGTTGTGTGTATTTTCATTCGTTATTTCAAAATATGTTTTTAAAAATTGTGTATATTTAAATTCAAGTAAATAGCTTAAATATTTAAACAAAAATAGTGTAACTCTGACTACTTACTAGAAAACCATGAAATGTTTTACATTTAAGCAATAAAAATTCTAATGATATTAACCCGTTCGTTACCAGCGTCACATATATGTGACGACCCACTTTTCTTACCTTAGCCCGGTGTCACAAATATGTGACAGATGTTCATTATCAGTTTATGATAACTGTTTGTACTAAATCGTGCTGCAAACAGATGGGTTATGTTAAAAAAATAAAATAAATGCAGGATGTTTTTGGTAGGCCGATAGTTACATTTTTAATCATTTAGAAGATTATAAATACATCTCAAAAAAGTAACGACAATTTGATATCATATTTAAGTAATAAAACGTCTGTGCTATGGTGGTGGATTTTCTTCTGAGGCGCTGGTATCAAATGGGTTAAGCGGTTAATGAAAAATAAATTTATTATTAACACTACTCTTAGTTGTCAAATGTGAATAATTTCAAAAGCATAATAGAGGAAATATATTGTAGAATAATTGTTATAATAGAAAAATTTTAAAAAATGGTTTTATCAATTTTAAATTATTTTCTTAATACCATTATATATATATATACATATATATGTTATAAATAATTATTACAATAATGTGAAAATAACAGAGGAATTGTTGAAGAATAGAACAGAGATATTTGCAAGACCCCAAGAAAAAGAATAGTACCTATGTATGATGTAGAACAAGAATTTACTTTTTATTGAAAAATGGATATTTTGATTCATCTGTTATTTTAATAAGATGTGTATTTTATAATAAATAGTAATTAAATGTTATTGTTACTATAATTCAACAATTTTCATTATTATATCAACCTACTACTGAGCGAAAGCTTGAATGAATGTTACCATTCATTGGTTTTTGGTTATACTCAACACCCGTACCAGACGCGTTGGTAAGGATTTTTTTTATTCAGGTTTCACTTCCATAGATAGGTTACTTTCACTAAAATTAAAGAACTCTATCTTCTTTATATCTCCGACCGGAATCGAACTTGATAGGTGGTAATATTAACCACTACAGCAGCGGTGTCAAACTCATATACGAACAATAACTCATGTATTCAGTTTATGAGAGTCTGCAGACCGTTGATAAAAAAAATGTCTTTTATGTATATTCGAAAATGACTCATTTAAATTTGACACTTATTTTTTTATTTATAAAACAGTGTTCCTTACAATATACATACTTCTACAATTTGCAATGTTTTAAAAATATATTTTGTATTTTTTTAATTCTTTTTTATTATTTTAATAAAATCAACTTCAAGTTTTTGTTCATAGACTGCATTCTGTGGTCTTCGAGCTACGTATTTTACAGCACCAGTCGATGTGTGTGTATGTGTACGTATGTAAATACATATACGTGCATAATCATCTTATTGATCATGTAGTTTTCTTCATTAAATATTATAAAATAAAATACAAAGTATTTATTCGAAATGGTAGATATTTTCTTGCAATATATATCTGATTCTATAAGAATTTAGCCAAGGAATTTGGAATCAACGAGATGTTTCTTTAAAGATTTAAACAGGTAAATGTCTTTTAGAGGATATTAAGCTTTCTAAAACAACCCACCAATTGAGATTAGAGCTTTCAAAAAAAAAAAAATAAATAATCTTCTAATTTGATAAAATCTGATACATTATTTTTAATCTTTGTATGAACTTTTGATTGTGAACTGACCCAGAATTTTGTGAAATCTAAATTTTATTTTTGTATATATTTTTATTCAGGGACATCGCAACATTTTCCAAAACCAATTCTTAGTTTATTCTAACTAATACATTTTTTTTACAAAAAATAATATCTGATCCCGTCATTGCAGACTTTACAATAAATCATTACAGATGATGAGCGATGTTGATCTCTGTGAATCTCAACACCAGCCCAACTATGTAAAAGTCATTTATTTTCAATTAATTATCTTTATTTAATTTTGTATATTTTGTGTTTAAAATTCGAATAAAATTTAATGTACGAAAAAATGTTCATACTTAAGTGATTTATTAATATTCTTAAGTAATATAAACAAACACCAAATGTAAATTATACGTTGTTGAACTGGACTAGCTACTGCACATCACTCGTTAATGAAATTTACTGTGACTCAACACAAGGAATTCTTTGCTGACTCATACATTAATCAAAGGGACGAAAAAGTTTCCAACTTTATTACACGAATGCTGAAATTTCTGCCGAACATCGGAAATTCATTTCGCAAATCTTGATACTGATATAATACGAATTAAGGATCCCGTTAATAACTTATCAAGTTTAAGTTCAATTACATTGGGGACGAAAATAAATTGATCTAACAAATGTTTTTATCGTTAATTACTTTTAGGATAGCGATCATTATACGAACTGATTAATTATAGTGAATTGTTCTTGTCATGCAATATCAAAATTAATTAATATGATTAAAGTTAATTTGGCTACTAATTATAAACTAACTTAAAGCACGCTTTCGCATATATATATATATATATATATGTGTGTGTGTGTGTGTGTGTGTGTGTGTGTGTGTGTGTGTGTGTGTGTGTGTGTGTGCGCGTATGCGTGTGTTTGGTGTGTGTGGTTTATTTTAAGACAATTAAATAACAGCAATTTTTGATTGAATATTATGCACTATCACAATTGGTTTTCCAGTGTGACTAATCATATGTACACAAATAGAATCATGGGTCAATGAATGAATTTATTTGTATAATAAATATACAGTATTAGATCATTGTACGGGCAAAGTTTAAAAACAAAAAAATGTATATATTAATTTTAATAATTCTTTAAAAATACATTTCATTCTTATCAATAATATCATAAATAAACATTAAATTGCCAGTAAACATTCGATTCAAATTATTAAAATGACCTTTTTCTACGACATTAATTTGTATTGTATTTGAACTTTTTTTCAAATCCACTTGTTTCTCTCATTCGTTTTGCTTTGTAAGTTTCTTTATCTTAAATACTAGAATTATTCTAGTATTTAAAACTAATGATTACTATAAAGTAGGATGCATTGATCATTTTTTTAAAAAAAATAAACAAAAGGAATGAACCAACTTTATATTTTTTTAGATTTTTTCCGAACTAACGCCATCCTATCTGTACTCATCTGCTAACTTCATTTATAAATATTCCTTTAATGTTAATGAGTTGTCCCAGATAAACATAGTTTTCAAATTCTTCTACCTTTAGTCCAAGAATTAATGGAACTTTTGAAATAAAATATATAAGAAGTTATTTATTCATCAATATTTATTTTGTCACCTTCAAAGTATGTAATACACATATGCCAACGCTTCTTCTAATCCTCGAACATCTCTCAATTTATTTTTATTCCTTCAGATTCCTGATTTAATTTCTTAAATGCTTCCTTTAACACAGACTAACATTTTTAGTGATATCGCATCACCATGTCTCACTTCTTTTATAATTTTCAACTTTTCTGTCTCATTGTGTATTTTCACAGAGGATGTAGCATTTCTGTAAATATTTTCCAAAAGATCAATATGTACTTCTTCGATTCCTTAGTTCTTCAATGCATTTAATATCTCTGACGTATTAGCTAAGTCGAATACTTTTTAATAACCTATAAATCCCAGACAGATTGGTATTTACTATTCATTGCGTCGACTAATGATTTCCTTACTACTTCACTGTGATCCATTGTGATAAATACGCTTCAAAGTCCTGATTGTCTCGAGTCTGTGTGAAATCCAGTTGACTTTGTGGTCGCCCTTGAAATATTTTTACTGTTATTATATATATATATATATGTATGTGTGTGTATGTGCATATATATATAGTAGAAAGTTCCTAGTTGGTTGAAAATTCTTTATATTTTTCTTATCTTATATATAAAATGCACATAGATACAAACACACACATATCATCATCATAAAAGTCTACTGTTGTCAGTCCACTACTGGGCGAAAACATCATCGAATGACAGCTTTTGTTAAATGTTTATATATACGAGAGTCGTTTGATAAGTATGGTAAATTTATTTATTGTTTAATTTAATTAATCAATTAATTTAATTAAATTTTTCAATTTAGTTTTTCTTACTTTTTTATCATACTTATTAAACGATCCTCATATATTTATATATATATATACATACATACATACATACATACATACATACATACATACATACATACATACATACATACATACATGCACTCTTGTGCAAAATAAATAGGTATAAAATATTAATTTTGTTGTAAGTGAAAATTTATGATTTTTTTTACCAAGGAAGTTTATGAAAACCATCTATCGATAAACATTTGGATATTATTTTTCTGATTTTTAGATTTGGCTTTATTTATAAACTTGTTATTAAGGGGAATCTCCCATAATGTGTCAGATCAAGTGCATTGCTGTGCAATATAATAGATACTCTTAGTTTTTCATTTCATTCATGTTAGTTTAGTGTTGTGAGTTGAATACGATTTGAAGACGAAAAGTAATTTAGTAGATTCTTCTTAAAAACAAAAAATATAGATCGTGTATTTAAAACTAAATATAATTAATAAAATGGGACGTGCAAAACATTGCATAGCAGCTCAACGAGATTTAATAAAAAAAGTTAAGAAGCAAAGGTAAAACATTTGCTAGTATTGCAGAATTGTTAGGATGTTCCAAAAATATGATAACGAATGCATTAACGTGTAGAGATTTACCTGAAACAAGAGGTTGATTGCGAAAAGCGACAAGAATAATGGATAGAAGGATAGTTAAAATGCTGATCCATTTTCAATTTCAACAAATATAAAAAATGAACTTGATCTAAATATAAATGCTAGTACAATTAGAAGACGCCTAATAGAAAATAATTTACGAGTAAATAAATTCATTTGGTCAATTAATAATATGTAAAATAAATTCATTTGGTCAATTTTGTACTGTTACTTTTTAAAATAATATTGAAAATAAGAAAATATTCAGTTGTACATATTATTTTGCACACTAATGTATATACACAAAAATATTCAAATGTAAATATAAATGATAAACCAACGATTTGTATAAAAATAATACATGTATGTATTGAATATTTCAAAAGAATAAAATAGAGAAAACACAAAAAAAAGAAAACACGTCACTCAAATTGTTCTTAAGGGTGGCTGTGTTATCCGAGAAGAGCACCATTAAAGTCATTTTCACAACGGAATAGTTGATTGGCGCCTTTGCACATAAATGAGATCAAAGAGTGGATGTCATGTGAACGACCGAATTTGATACTAACGTTGTATCCTAAGATAATGGCAACGGAACGTGAATCAGCCATATATAATAATGACGTACACTGTACGTGAAGTGTCTGCGGAAGTGTAGGAGGATCTGCCGACTGTCAAGATTGAAGTGTTGTGACGACACACATTTGCACTTTCACAACCCACTGCTATCAAAATGATACGCATGATGGTTTATATTATTTAAGTGATGTAAACAGTATAAATTTATTTTGCATGCAAAGAGTGTACAAGCAATGTACTCGAACGAGTCATCTTGTAAGTTGTTGCATTCATTAGATCAAATCGACATTTTCTTAGAAACGCTGTTTAAAATCCGATAAACTCTTCTTATAATTCTGCTCTTATGGCCAAGAAGGAAATAATTACTGAATCAGAATAATTTTCTTGTTTTGTAGAATAGTGAAACTTAGATTAAATCTAGACAATTTAAAACGAAAGCTAATATAATTGAGAATCTCTATCTTATTAGAATAGTCAGTATATTCTTTGTTTAGTAAATAAATTCTTTTCGAGATTTATCCTTGTAGATGTAAATAATGTATAAAATAACTACTGCAAATAAAAAAAATAGACGTGAAATGCAATACTAAAATAGTAAAAAGAAAATGATACTTTTCCAACAAAATAACATGGAAAAAGCATTTATTCGATTTGAAAAATATATTTTTTATAATGTTACTAGTGTTATCAAAATATATACTATTACTTCTAGAAGATAATTTTATTCGATGAAAATAAG
>CP092088.1:13372506-13395006 GCA_029203775.1 Neoneuromus ignobilis | reverse complement strand
TTGTACGAAAATAAACTTTAATATCTATTTTGGCAGAATTTTGTAAGAAAATTAGATATAATAATTAAATTTTAATATTTATATATATATATATATATATATATATATATATATATAAAGAGAGAGAGAGAGTATTTTTTAAGCGTGATAGAACTTTTAATTGAAATCCTATCGAAAGTTCTATCAAACCTAAAAAACATTTTATATGTGTATGTGTATGTATATATATATATATATATATATATATATATATATATATATATATATATTTATAAAGATGCTTTTTTGAGTTAGATAGAACTTTCAATAGAGATTCAGTTTAAGTTCTATCACGTTTTAAAAACACTTATATATGACATTATATCCAGATGTTGATAGCTATTTATGCTTTGTTCGATATCATGTCAATTCAGTTACATTAAGAATTATGTAATTAATGTCTTCTACAAATTTTATTTTTTTAAGAAAAAAAACTTAAATCCAAGATTTCATTAAAAAATTCGTTTATAATATTTTTTTTCAAATTAAACATATAATTTATTCATATTTATATTAAATAATTTCAATGTAATAAGTTTCAATTTCATTCATTGCATTTATAACATAATTCAATTATTTAAATATTTTTTTTAAAAAAATATTTTAAAATAAATGGTATCAAAAATATTCTGAAGAATAATTTTCCACTGCCTTTCTATCTATATATTAATGTGTAAATGTATGTGTATATACATATATATATATATATAGAGAGAGAGAGAGAGAGAGAGAGAACATTAATAAGTTGATAAAAGTAGTATAAACATAAAATCATAATCATTTTTTTATTTTATTTTATTAACCACAAGTCTCTGACGATAATGACATCGCAAATATGTATCAGCCAACATTGTTAATAAATGATTATTGAACATTTCATAATCATTGTGGTGTTGGAAATAAAAATTCATTTTTGTTAAAATCAAGTCATAATTAAGTCATTCATTACACATTTTATATTTAAAATATTAGTTCATATGAGTAAATTTAATAAGTTACTTAAAATAAAAAATATTCGATGACGTATTTTAAATATTTTTAAATAAATTTAACTTACATACTCTCTTCAGAAAATATCTTAATATGTTCTTTATTAATTTACATAAGTTGTTTCTCTAGCGACAACAATATTTGAATTTAAATTAAGCATTATATTATTGTACACAATTCAATAGAAAACTGATTATCTTCGAATTTATATTCATATTAGATCAGTTAACTCATACAATGTCTATAATTTACACTATAGAGGAACTAATATTAAAGCCCTTCGTATGTATAGAATGGCATAATAAACTCAATCGTAACTCTATTATCTTGGGACACTAGTAGGCAACATTATTATCAACGTGCAAAATTATATTACTACACAAGATTGAACTACGTTAATAAATATCATATATGAAATTATTGTGTGCAACGGTTAACATTACAAAATATTTCTTTTTTACAAAAAATCTACTTAGTGAAACAGAATTTATTCGAAAACTCATATTACTAATATATGTTATTTGGAACAAATACTCGATATCCATTTACACATACGTGCGAAAAAACATATGATTACATATTATTATTTTTTTTAATATCCCCTGAAATTCCATCATAACACAAATAACTGTAATTGGAACCCATTCCTGGAACCATAACATCGTGTGAAAGATTCATATTACTGGAGTGTCAGTCAACGTGGCAGAACGATCTACAACCTCTTAACATAAACCAGATGTATTTTTAGACAGAACACATTACCTCACAAAACACTTTACACATATTTCCAGATTGTCTCGAACTGGATACTACACGTTTAGTTAGATAAATTAATTCGATATATTTTAGACAGAGGTTCTGAATATCATGTTTCCACACGTTTGAGGGATTAAGATACGTTGGAATATTTATTTTTATTTATTTATTTTATAATACAATATCAGTATCAAATAACTACAGTTTTGTTTATTTTTAAAACTAATTAATAAGCCTATGATTGGTTGATTCTGTTTCATAATTTCATTGTGTGGTAATACATTTTTATAATATTCTAATATTCGTCTTACGCGGTATGCTATATATATATATATATATATATATATATATATATATATATATATATATATATATATATATATATATGTATGTATGTATGTATATATTTAATAACCCTCTCCCTATATCCTCCTCTTTCTCTTTTTGTATATAGATGTATACGCACACAATATGCATGTACATACACCACACACACACCATACACACACACACACACACACACACACACACACACACACACACACACACACACACACACACACACACATACACCACATACACACACACACCACACACACACACACACACCACACACACACACACACACACACACACACACACACATGTATATAGATATATAAATGTAATTCTAATTCTTAATTAATTTGTTTACATTTGGAACTATGAAGGTTCACTTTAACACAAATAAATTTTTATCCCTAATACCACAATGGTTATGAAGAGTTCAATAGTCAAGTGACTATTGAACACTTCATAACCATTGTAGTGTTGGGGATAAAAATTCATTTGTGTTAAATATTAATTACTTGTTTTAAAATAATAAATACATTAAAGTTTGTTAGGAAATAATTGTATCTTATTTATTTTAGAACTACACTAAAAAAGTATTTTTTTACTACAGATTTTAAATAAAATCTATTTTATTTAAATACAAATTATTACATTGGTTATTTCATTGTAGTTCATTTTGTAAATAACGTTTTTTTTTTTTGTCAAAAAAAGTTAATATAAATATTCTAAAAATATATCAATTTTCAGAATATAATTTTATTATCTAATAATAATAACAATTTTATAAACATTCCTAGTTACGTTTTTAAAAAATACATTACAGATTTTTAAAAACAATTTTTATATTTTCAACTTTATTTCACAATATAATACCATTTAGATATTATCATCATCTAGTTTAACTATTTATGTATACATGGAAGTAGTGTTACAATAAAGTTCATACTAAACTTTACTTTAAAGAACATTTGATTTGTATACAATTTAATCGAAATTCTAAAACTTGAAATAGTTTAAAACCACAAACTTAAGACATTCATTGTTACTATCAACTCTCAAAACTAAGTTATTAAAGATAAAAAGAAGATGAATTACTACTTTCAACATATTCTGAAAATTAATCCAGACAATTCTCTCTCTCTATTTGTATTTATCCAATATTAATATTTCAAATAATTTATCAGTTATCATTACATATCAATTTCTAATAATTATTCCTATGAATTGACACTTTAATATATATATATATATATATATATATATATATATATATATATACAAGGGTCGTTTGATAAGTATGGTAAATTTATTTATTGTTTAATTTAATTAAATTTTTCAATTTAGTTTTTCTTACTTTTTTACCATACTTATCAAACGACCCTCGTATAAATATATATTTATGTATGTACATATGTATGGTATAATCATCAACACTTATTTCATATGTACTCAGTTGAAATTTAATAACTTTAATATAGGATTATCTAAATGTGACGCCTTGATTTGTGTTTAATTAAAAAGAAATATATATAGAAAAACATGTATATAGTTTCTTTTATTTCTTTTTAATAAAACACAAACTAGGTGTTACATTTGGATGATCCTATATATTACCATTAGTATAAATATATAATAAAACATTAATTGAAGCATATATTATGAGTATTTTGATAACCATTTACTGTATAATAAATTTTACTACTAATTTTTAAACATGAAATATATATATATAATGAGAGATTATTTAAAATAATAGATATTATTTGTTTTTATGAATCATTTCAACGCAAATAAATCATTTATCCTAACACCATAGGATTTTATAAAAGTGTTCAATAATAATTTATTATCCACTTTATTCACAAATACGCACGTCGAAAGATTATGTAAAACAAAGATTTTATAATACAGAGCTAATAAAGCGAATTAAAGTGATTATTGAACAAATAAAGTTTTGTGATGTTAGGGCGAGTGATTCATTTGTATTCGAGTGAATTTTTCCCAATACCAAAGTAAACATTACATGAATCATTTTATTGGTAAATAAACTAATTGCTTTCATATGGAAAAATCGCATTTTTTTATAACTGTATATATATATATATATATCTGGGTTTATCAATTTCCAGCTCTAACAATTATTTTCCTCTCTTTGCCACTAATTTATTATAAAATACACTTATCACGCCTATGTATTATTCTCTTTTTTAATCTCTTCATATTTCTCGATTCCCTGTTTTTGTTAAAAAAAATAAAACATTGGTTTGCATATGAATTAAAATATCAATAAAAAAACTAAAAATAAATGTAAACATTGAAATTGATGTACTGTAAGGCATATAAGTGTAAGGTACATAAGTGTAGGCAATACAATAAATATTGTAGCTTCAGTAATTTAAGAATACTAAATTCGCCTTAATTCTGAAATTTTTGGAAAATGTTTTTCTCTTATTGTTATGAAAATGTAATTCTTATAATTCTTATCAAATATATTCTTGTATTTGTATTTGAAATTATCATTTTTGAATTCCATTAATAAATATTTTAATTATTTCTTATAAATCATTTTTGTAATGCATTTCATTTAGTTATAGTCAAAATATCCCTTCTTGATTCTATATATGTATGTGTGTATGTATATATATTTATATACATGTGCTGTGTGTGTGTAGAAGAGGGGGTTATGTAATACTTAGAAGTCATCTAGATTTTTTGAAATAACAATGCCAGTTAATAGAACAATGAGAATGATTAACCAAACAAAAGAGACAAAAAAAGTTATAGTATTTTCATTTTGGATACACTCTAAATAAGTGAAGTACAATTCTTTAACAAAAATCGATTATTAATTAAATCATAACTTTTAACTAAAAAAAGTATGTCTATATACGTTTATATATATATATATATATATATATATATATATATATATATATATATATATATATATATATATATATATATATATATATATATATATATATATCATATATATATATATATATATATATATATATGGATAAATTCAGTCTCTTTCTGGATAAATGCCTCTTTCAAAACTTTTCCCTTTGATCAGTCTAATGCCTTTCTTTTCCAATTCATTCTGATATTTTTTTTATACTTGTCCCATCTATCAATGGGTTTCTTTCTGAGCCTTTTTATATATCTAAGTTTCTAATAAGTTATTTCCTTGTCCATCGACCTACTGCCATTTTAAACTTTTAATTTTTGGCATAACTTTTTACTTCGTTATAATCCATTTGGTTCTTTTTTTTATTCCCAATTTATATATATATATATATATATATATATATATATATATATATATATATATATACATATATACATGCATGCATACACACCACTAATTAATAGGCATTGTTTTATATACAAAATTACCACTGTTTAAATTAAGTAAGTAATAACAAATTTTGGTTTTGTGTAGTAACTTTTAATTATAGTTTTAAAAAGGTAGTTGAATGGTAAATTATTCTAATGAATAATTTACAATGAGTCAGAAAATAATTTTTATGTAATATTGTATAACTGTGAAATCAGATGTTATTGTAAAAGTGCATTGTGATGAAAAATCTAATTAGAATATAATATGAGAAAAATATATTAAAAAAAGATATTATAATATTATATGAAACTCATCTACAATGTAAAAAATAAAAAAATATTCGAAGGCCATATAAAAATAAACCTTGTCATAATTTATTACCGTTATGTTTTAGACTTTCATCTGAAAAAAATAAATATCAAAATAAAAACTTTACAAATATAAAAACCTTTAATTTATGTGTGGAAGAACGTGCCAGGACGACAGTTCAGTCTTTGAGAATCACTGTCTGTGACGCTACATTACTGAAACTATTGATATGCGACTATATTCACTACATTTACATATATATCAGTTCTTTACTCGGGCGAAACGTTCTGTGAAATATTGAAAGTATTTTTAGATTTTTTTCCACTAAAGCAATCCCCCAACGTCAATCCATAGTCACACATACACGTGTTTATGCATTGACGCCTTTAGTATCGTTCGAGTTTTTTTTATTATTATTTTTAAATGGTTGATTTAAATTAGTTCACTTAATGGATTTCAAGTGTGAAAATTATGTGTTTGTTTATATGTGCACGTCTATCGACACTTAACGATTTTAAATATTAGTCAAATCGTTTTCTTACATGGAAAATTATCCGTGAAACAATTTGTATACACTTCTTTAGCCATAGATCGTTTTTAAAACAATGTTACAAAACATACAATCTAATTATTCCATTTAACATAATTTAATCATTTTAACACAAATGATTTTTTATCCCAACACCACAATGATTATAAAGTGTTCAAAATCACTCGTTGTTCACTTTTTGTTTATAACAATAGTCGGCTGATGTGCATTTAAATGGCGATGCCATCTTCGTCAGAGCCTTTTTGTTGATTGTTATAAACAACAGTGAACAATAGTGATTACTGAACACTTTATAACCATTATAGTGTTGGAGCTAAACATTCATTTGTGTTAAAGTGAATCCGTCACAGTTTCAAAACAAACAATAATTTAAACATTCAAAAGTAAAATGCCATATCCAATAAATTTCTTCAATTTTTTAGGCTTGTTACTGTATTAATATTTCTTAAAAAAATTATATCTGAATGGTCAGTAAGTCATTTTTTAATTTGCCTGTATTTCATTTTACTTCTACTGCTTTATTTTTCTTTTACTTGCATCACTAAAAAAAAAACAAAAATATTTATCTCTTACTGTTTTTAAATATTTTTACAAAAATCACAATTTTTATAATTAATTTATAAATAATTATATAATTTTTTTAATGATATCATATGAAATGTCAATTTTTGCAAGAAATTTGAAGTAATATTACAAGCTACTTTATTACCCAAAATATAACTTATTTCTTTCCATTATATTATTCTATCTTGTTATAAAAAATATATCTTGAAGAAATGTTCACTTTTCGTGAAATGAACTCTTTAAAAGCTTGAATAACATCGGCTTAATTTAAAAAATACATGTTGTGTAAAAATGTATCCAAGCTTCAAAAAAAATGAAAATCCGTTGACGAAATATTCAAGAATTAAGATGAATACGGATTTTTTTATATTCTACGTTTTTATACCGTTATTGCGAAACATAAAGTTTAATGTGTTTTGAAACTGTGGCGAATTCACTTGAACACAAATGAATTTTTATCCCCAACACCGCAATGGTTATGAAGTGTTCAATAATCACATTGTTTACTCTTTGTTTATAACAATAATCGGCTGATACAGTGAACAATAAGTTATTATTCAACATTTCATAACCATTATGGTGTTAGAGATAAAAATTTATTTGCGGTAAGGTCTAATGTTGTTATCATGAAGAAAACATGTCTGTTTATTAATGCTAGTTGTTTTTCTCTTCACTTTTTATAAATATTCTCGATTTGATCATAATATTTCTTTCTGTAGATGTTTCTCCCACATTGAGAAAAAAATAACAAACTTTTTTCTATAAAGTTACTCTAAATTTTCTTGGCTGTAATAACAGTTTCTTTAATATCCGACAATTATTCAAATCTTCAATTATAAAAATCATTCTTATCGTTACGAATTTCTTTCGAATACCCCATACTGTCTGTTAACACCGATCAGAAATAAATAAAGAATCGGTGAGATAGCAAAAACAAATTATGAAAATGAACATTTCGTACGAAAACGATCTAAATTTAATTTGGAGAAGACATTAAGAAAAAAACTTAACATAGTGAAGAAATGTTTACGATTACACCAAAATCTTGTATTTTGTACAATGTGTGTATGTGTATTTCTTCAAAACACGTTTTTTAAAAAAAATTATATGTAATATATTTTTTTATTAAGTGAGTCATTCGAATTTTTCTCGTAATTGTATTATTAATTAACAAATCCAATATAGTTAATAAATAATTTCTATAAATCAACTTATATTTTTAAATGTTCTAACATTGTTCAGAAATTTGGTTTTTATTTTTTAATTTTTGTATATCCAAATTTAAAGTATATGATTTTGCTTTTTCTGTCCATCTTTTCATCGTCATTTTATTGTTTTTTAAATCAATAAAAAATAAAAGTTTAATTTGACTAATATTATCTTCAATTAAAAACCATCAAGATATCACTACAATTCTTCTTTTAAATAAATAAAACGTTTATATGAAAAATAGCGCAATGAATTTACATTCGTGGTCATTAAATTTCTGTCATTTATAAGTTATATTACAAAGTATAATTAAAATGCGCTCTATGTAATTATAACCAGAAAAACTATTCATTTCATGGACATTCATTTACAAAAAAGAAACTAGACGATTATATTCTTTCTTATTTGATTTATTTGTTTTCTATCTAACGGTTTATGTATGCAAGATTTTTTTATTTATATGTCATGTAAGACAAGTAATTATGTGTTATGAATGATTTATAGGATTTTCTAATGAAATAAGTACAAATATATACAAGGTGCAATAAAAAGTATTTAAAAGTTTGTATTTATTTTTTGGATACTATTTTTGTTCTAGGAATAATTTATTTCGGAGAAGTATGAATATGCTATTAATAGTTTTTTTCAGTAAAAATAAAAACTATAACAGAAATATATTTCTATTAAACTGTAGATAACTAAATGTATCTTAATTTTATTATTTTATTCGATTTTAATAATAAATATTTTTCTTTGATATTTTAATATTATTAGCATGTTATATATATATATATATATATATATATATATATATAGAGAGAGAGAGAGAGAGAGAGAGAGAGAGAGAAATATATGTTGATGTTATATAGTGAGTTAGCGTTAAAAAAAAATTGAAATTCATTGCTGTGTATGTGTACACATAGGAAGAAAAAAGGGGTGTAGTCGTAATCCAGCATCTAAAAGATCAGATCGGTAATCTAGAAACGAGGGGATAGAATTCCACTTAGATTAAATTGCATTCTATTATTCAAATAATAGATATTCAACATCTACCAGACGTTCAATGTTCAATAGTTAAAACCCATTGTAATAAAATAGAAAATTCAATTGAAAGCTAAATTATATGAAGTTAGCAGGAAGTAGATTTATATACAGTTAAAATGAAGTGTATTAAGAGAAAAATTCATGTATTATAATATTTTTTTTATTAATATAAATGTATTTTACACAAACATAAATATGTATATACAAAATAATCGTGGGTAAAATTATATTCTCACAAAAAATGTGTAAAAAAATCTTAACACTTTCATTTGGGCCTCTCCCTCTCTTTCTTTCTCTCTCTCTCTCTCATATATATATATATATATATATATATATATATATATATCAACTTCTATTAAATTAGGGTCCTTCCCAAAAAATTCCAGTTTGAGCAATCCAGTACCTTTATTTTCCACTACAACAAATTTCATTATGCTTCTCCCATCTATCTATAAGACTCCCTCTTTCTGAACTTTTTTTTATTTTTGATTCCCAATCAATCTGTCTGTCAGTAGTTTCCCTCTTTCTCGTTTTCTCTCTCTCTCCCTTTATACACACACACACATATATATATATATATATATATATATATATATATATATATATATATATATATGCATACATCTTGTTCTGTAAAATATTCCAATATGAACCCTTTTTCAAATTTTAATAAAATTAAAACGACATTAAATATGTTAAAGCAATGTATTGTGTTAAAATAACAGTTCATAGCGTTTTTTAGATTTTCTTTAATAGAGCTTTTTTATAGATCTAATTTTTTTTATTCATTACATATGTGCTATCTGTTATCACATTTCGCCATATTTCAGGTAGCTTCATAATCCCCCTCTTCCAAAACTTGGTGTCCTTTTTTGCTAAAAAGTGCTCGAGATAACTTTTCAATATTATAATATGTAATTGTATGCAGATATCAAAATACGTGTTAAAACGAAACAAAATATTAAATTCACAAAAAAAAAAAAATGTTGGAAATATTATAATAAAGTAGCTTGTATATAAAATTGATAAACATATATTGAGGTTGAAATGTGTATTTACAGAATATACAGCATTTTTCGACAAGAATACACAATTGTTTGATGTGCGAGATAAATTGGAACCATAACTGTATTTAAAAATAAATAAGTAAATTCTGAACAACTTAAACTTGTGAAAATGTATCAACAGTAATTATTAGTAGGTGTTATACAATATATTAAGTGTATATGTACATACATTACGTTTGTTGATAGTTTTGTAGAAGATTTTAGCCACTAAAATTGTAACTTAGATTTTAAAGAATTGGTAAAAACTGATAAAAACAAATATTTTAAATATTTTTTAAAAATATTATATATATATATATATGTGTGTGTGTGTGTGTGTGTGTGTGTGTGTGTGTGTATGTATACATTTATATATATGTATGTGTGTATGTATGTATGTATATATGTTAACATTTATTTGTGTTTATTTTGTATAACAAAAAAAAATATTTGTTATTATAAATATAAGTAAAAAAGTAAAATATATTAAAGAAATATTAATTACGTAACGTTGCTTTATTAAAAAAATGAAATTCTGTAATTTGTCATTTTAAAATGTGCAAGATTTTCAAAACGATATCATTTTCTATTTAAAATATTAATTTAACACTCCAATTACAAATAATTTCAAAAATCTTGCTATTAGTTAATTTAAAATTCGTTTTGTACTAATTCTCTTGTATATTCATGAATTATTCACCTCAATATTATAAAATGTTATACAAATGTATAATAAACGTTGTTCACTTTGTTGCTCATACGAATTTCAATTCTTATGCTGCCGTCATCACAGTAATGGAATATAAAATATAATCTAACCATTCAGCTCTATGTCATAAAAATACATATCAGCGAATAAAAAACACATTGTGAACAAAGTAATAATTATTGATAACTTTTATATCTTGAGGTGTTGAAATAAGTGATTGTGTATATTTAAAAATATTTACAATTTTTAAAGAACGTTCTTACAATCTCAATTTTTTCAAAATAACTCTCAAAGTCAATCAGTTATTAAATGAGAAGAATATATCGAATATTAAAGCCTAGCTTTAAAACGTCAAGCGACACATTTATCAGTAAATTGAAATATTACAAAATTATTTTTAACATTTCAGTTATATGTGTGTTCGTATGAATGTCAAATCTATTTATATATATATATATATATATATATATATATATATATATGTATATATATATATATATATATGTATATATAATGACAAAATATATAAAAATATTAAAAAATAATATTAATATAACGACAATACAATAGAATTCAATTAAATTCGTCGTAATAAATTGTTTTTTAAAATCAATTATTGTATCTTCATTCCTTACAAGCAAACACCATGAAGATGATCATTCATGATGGTAAAATAAACGATCTTGTCAAATCCGAACAATACAAACTAACTTTACACAACAAACTGTAAATTGACAACTTAATTTGCTTTCCAAGTCGTATGCGGGCGGCGAATGTTATCATCAAAACAATCAATGTTGCGTATATAACTGGCCTTTTTTCTCTCAATACTAAGTAATTGTAATGTTGTCAATACAATTCTGCAATAAGGAACAGTTTTGAAAACAACTATTACAAATAATAAAGTATTGTCAGTTTTGTAAAAATAACAATCACTCGTATTCAGTAGAGTTCCGAATTGTAGCCATCAGATTATGATTTGTTTGACAGTATGAACAATCGATTTTTGTTGAATACATTTTTGCAGGAGCAATATTTCAAAAATTCCGTTACGCATGTTCACTGTAAAAAATATATAGGTTTTTTACAGGGGTTAGACTTTCGCTCGTAAATTATATATTCATATTCATATTTATATATATATATATATATATATATATATATATATGAATATAATATATATATATATATATATATATATATATATATATATATATATATATTATATATATAATACGATTTTCAATAAAGCTTTAAATGGAAATGGAAATAAAATAAAAGTATTTAATTAATTAGTTATTTTTTTTAAATATATTTTATGACTTTAATGATGGAATACAATTACTCATATGGCCACTATGACTTCGTTTGACATAGTGCATTCGTTTAGTCCAATTTTAGTCACTCTTTCACATAATTGTGCTTCAATTTCATAAATTGCACGTTCAGTGTTTATTTTTAATGCTTCTGTTGCTTGTAGTTTATCAGCATAAACCAATGATTTCACATAACCTCACTGAAAATAATCAAATGGAATTAGATCACATGATCTTGATGGCCAGTCGATGGGTCCAATTCGTGAAATAAAGGACTCATTAAACTTCTGTTTTAATAAATTTATTGATTTTTTTATAATTGCTAAACGTTGTTGAAATGTTAAACGTTCCATGATAATTTGTCAAACTATACTAAGTTGAAATGTCAAAATTAGGTTAAAAAAATTTCAAACATGGTTGCTACCGGTTGTTAAAGTTCTGATATTCTTATTGAAAAACCCTATATAATAAATATACATTACTCCCAATGGTTAATTATAATTTTTATTTAATTCTGTATAATGTAATTGTTTTTAGGTATTTTTTTTTTATAAAAACTTGTTGTTTTCTATATTTATACATTCAACTGGAATTGTTTAGTCGCATGACTTTACTACATATGTTTTAATACGTTTTATTTGTGTAATTAATCGATAGTTTTTAATATTACCTGTTTATCTGAACTTTACATGTTAATTATTTCAATTAAAATACTCTATATAGTAATAATTAAATCAAAGTCTTATATTCCTTTATATGGTCATATATAAATACATACATATATTAAATATACATAAAAATGTAATTACAATAACCCGTATGGAAATTTAATATTTGCCATAAATCCTTTTAATTTACAATAGTTTTAATTAGTAATTCCGTTTTAAAAAAAATATTGCTAGTGTTTTTTATATGCAAATGCAAATTCACAAAGTTCTAATAGAATTTCTAAATTAGTTGGGAATGTTTTCTATTAAATTGTAGTATTGATAGAAAATAATGCATATATATATTTATATATATATATATATATATATATATATATATATATATATATATATATATATATTATATTATATATAAATATTATATTAGAAAAATATCCAATTAAAAATATTATATTAGTAATGGATCAAATAAGGCAAAAACATTTGTACGTTTCTAAATAGAATTAACATAATATGCAATATATATGTATATGTACATGTATATTTACATATATATATATATATATATATATATATATATATATATATATACACATACACACATACATACACAGATCATCATCATAACTTCATATAAATCCACTACTGAACGAAAACTTCGATGAATGTTACTATTCCCTGGTACTTGCTCATAATCACCACGCTGACCAAACGGATTGGTGAGATTTTTATTAAGGGTTTACCACTCCCCTAGATAGATTACCTTTACCTCAGCTAAAGAACCTCGCCTGCTTTATTTCTTCGACCGGAGATCGAATTCATTTCTTTCGTATCACAAGCAATGATACTTGACCACTAGTCAATTCATAATATATAAAAAAACATATATATATATATATATATATATATATATATATATATATATATGTATGTATATGTATGTATGTATGTATGTATGTATGTATTATTTTTATATTAGGTTGGCAAGTATCTCCCTTCCGGTTTTTTTTATGTGCATAGCTAATCAAAAGACCAGAACTTGATAAATATCTGAACTAAGCGAACTTGAAAAAATTAAAAGTTGTAAATTATATAATCGCAATACAGAAAAACTATTTATGAGTACATATACATAATTGATAAAATGCATTATTTTAATTTCTATAAGAATCTAATGTGTCTTAAATAAATTGTTTACTGTACTGTTGTGTTAATGTAGTTAAATTTATTTTTTATTGAGGTCTGTCGTTGTTCCGATCATAAAATATTATTCAAAGATAATTTATTGTTCATTTTTATACATATAAATATATTAGATTCATTTTACCATTTCAGTTAACAAATTCAAAACAATTCTTATAAATGTTTAATAAAAATAATAATCTATTTATAGTAATAATTCGTTTTTATAAAATGAAAAAGTACATTTATTTGAGATAGTGAATTATTTCGGCAACATTTTTTTTACATACGAAAATAAATATTGTTTTATCATAATAATATCGTAATTTTATGAGATAATCACTTTTGAATACAATAAAAAAACATTTAATCTTTTTTAATCCAAATTACCAATTACTCAAAAAATTAATCGAAATTTGAATTACACGGTATTGTATTATACAATAAATATCAGAGTTCAACAATAAATATGTTAATTTTTAACAAAAACTATTAACAACGATTTAACATTTTTTTAATAAAAATTCAACTGTATTTTTTTTACATTAAACTGTTTGATTAATGTTCAACTAAATGTAATTTGTTCGTTACCATTATTTTCGAAAATATGATTTTCTGGTGAAAAAATAACATATAAAGGTACTAACTTTTTAATATTATATTTTTATCAAATATCTGTTTTATCAAAAAAAAAAAAACTAAAAATTAATCATCAGATAGGAACCGACTTTACATATATGTAAATATGTTTATGCGTGTATATATATATATATATATATATATATATATATATATATATATATATATATATATATATAAATGTTGAGCAATGATAATTTGTATACAAAGAATGTAGTCTTCATGTTACAACGTTGTCATGAATGAATTAAAAGATCAAGGTTTTACATCCTTTTATGAAACCTAATATATGGAAGTATTTAATATCTTAAATTATGGACAATCTAAAAAAAATGCATTTTTACCAAAAGCAAACTGTTATGTGCAAACAAATTTTTATATGTCATGTGTAATCATACTGATTGTAGTTTAATTATATATATATATATATATACACATACATACATACATACATACATACATACATACATACATACATACATACATACACATTACCAAAATACAATTAGTATAATTTCATAAGCATAAAAACCTATTTTCACATGACGTTTTATTTTGTTAAAAACACATTATTTATATATACGAGGGTCGTTTGATAAATTTGGTTAAAAAGTAATAAAAAATAAATTGAAAAATTTAATTTAATTAATTAACTAATTAAATTAAACAATAAATAAATTTACCATACTTATCAAACGACCTTCGACTATATATATTATATATATATATATATATATATATATATATATATATATATATATATATATATATATATATATATATATATATATATATATATATATATATATATGTATGAGTGACACTCGTTTATTATTAATATTTGTTTGATAAAATTAAATATTTAATTTTCAATGAAGTGCAAGTGAGTCGATATTTCTTTAAATCAAAAAAAATAATATGTAATTTCATTTCGATGAAATTTTGACAACTTTTAATTTGTTTTAATACTCCACTGCTTTGGCACTATTTTATTTAAGAATTCATTTATATTTATGTATATATTTGTAAAAAAATGCAATTCTTATTAACCTAATTTAAAACATTGTTTTATTGTGCATAGATCAATGATGAAATATATATATAATAAAATTTTTAATAAAATTAATCAATTTAAAAGTCTAACACAGTTAAAATCAAATCAAAAAATATATTATTTGTCTATTATTTTAAAACTCGAATTTTTTATCTAGTGTAAATCTGACATGTGTGTTTGTACAATAGTATATTTCACATTATTGTCATTAACTAAAGAAATAAAGTCAAATATTTTGTTCACTATATTAATCCAAAATATACATAATTATAATAAAGTAACTGTTTTACTTGAAATTTATTTTTATTTTTGAATTTCACAAACAATTACAAAATGATTGTGTGTGGCGATTATTTTTATCCTTCAATTTGTATCTGTGTACATCTTTCTCTCTCTCTCTCTCTCTCTCTCTCTATATATATATATATATATATATATATATATATATATATAAATTATTTCATTTTATATATAGTACATTAATTTTTTTTTAAAAAAAACATTTGATATTTTTTTAAAAAATTGAATTAAGAAATACAAACATATATAAATATTCAAATAAATCATGGTAGTCTTTTAAATATATTTTCATCTTTAAAATCGTTAAAATAAAAAAATTATATATATATATATATATATATATATATAAAACAATCTCCCTCTCCCTATATGTATATATAGAGAGAGAGAAAGAAAAAAATTGAAGTAGTTTAGTAAAAATTACATGGAATGACGATTTATCTCTTAATTTTAATATTTTTTTTAAAAAACACATATTTGATTTAGTAAAAATGATTATATCGAAACAAATCGATAACTTACAAAAAATTGTAGATTATTATTATCGTTATTTTAAACAAATATTTAATCGAATTTGAATTTGCAATGTTTGTCTTAGAGCAATAAAAGGTCAATTTCAATATTCAATCGAAAGTAGTTTCATTCAGAATGTACAATTATTTTCGTAAATGACACTAAAAATTTGTTTACTATTTTTAATATTCATGACTTCAATATGAATTTATTGTCACAATACCAATTATGAATAGTGGAATTTTATGTAGCTGCGTTCGTTAATGATGCAAACATGTATGTGTGTTTTTAAATTATGGAATAACATATGTATGTCCTCATCGTTTCGTATCGGTTACTAAATCTAACCGGTATAGTTACGCCTCATTTATTAAGATTATTAATATACCAATTGTGCAATATACGATACGAAGTATATTTACTTCGAAACGGTCATACCAGACAAATCGTTGTTCGTTTTATTATTTCGAGAATCCGTTCTTTTCTGATAATATGTTTTTCGTACACAGTTAAAGATAAAAAAAGCCGTCATGGATGACACCGAAATACAGGAAACCGTCGAAGCGATTCTCGGCAAAGGTGCAAAAGTTGTCGACTGCGAAAAAAAGTCATCGATCAAAGAAGAAGAAATTCTTCTTATAAACGGTCTCCCAGTTACACTCGAAGGACACGATGGAATGGCCATCAAAAAAGCATTAATGACAGGACAAGTTCCGCCATGCGATTTACTCAACACGATATTAATTAAAGCGGGGATACTCCGTGCTCCCGTTAAACTCGAAACATCGTTGAGTGTAAAATCTTCAGTCGTCACAAAAGAAGAAATCACTGTCGCCAAAGGTGGAAAAGTCGTTGACGAAAGAAGTCGCGAGACAAAAGAAGATAATTATTATACAAGTGCGACGAGTGAAATCTGGGAACCTGTGAAAATTCTGCCGAGAGACGAACTTCCCAATGAATGTATCTTGAATATCGGACGAGATAGTTCGAGTTCGAACTCGAGCATACCGAAAACAAACGGGTTTCCTTATTACAAGAGCGATACGGATTCGAGTATCCCAGATACGAGCAACAATAAGAGGAAATTTAATTCCGTTTGTACGGATTCGAGTGGTTCCAGTTACGAGTCGATCAATGAGAACAACAATCCGCAGTTGATTAAAAACGGCACGGGCGTTAGTAACAAATGTAACGGATATATACCAGACAGTTTGAGTCGCGATTCGGGAAACGATTTATCGAACAGCGTGTCTGTCACGAGTACAAAAGCCGGCGAAAGATATTGTGTCGGGAATACATTTACGCCGACTTCAGTCAGTTCGTTGAGTTCACTTGACGAAAATGATTTCGTTACTGATCTACCGACCCGATTTAAAAATGGATGCGATGTAAAGAACGGATTTAACGACGTGAGAGTAAGTAATTAGTAGATGTCTTTATGCATTGTTGACGAGAATTCTATACATTTTTGTGTATTTTTAGTCGATATTTATAAACTTGGAAAAATACAAATTTAAAAAAAAAACTTCTGTTAAAAAGATTAATTGTTCCAATCAACGTGAAACGAATTTACAGAAAAACATAAAATTGAATTTAATTTTTACTACACAATTTGTTTTAGTGAACCTTTTTTTGTAAAAAAAAACTTTCTCTTCATGTTGAAATGTAAACATATTAATCATTTCAAATGAATATATAAATCATTCTAAATGAACATCGACTGCTGTTTTATATTATTTCCCTTGGCATTGGATTTTATTCTACGTTTGCATTTTTAAATAAAAAACAGTTCAGATAGTGATTTTTAATAAATTAAACGGGTCATTTCATAGATAATAAAAGAAAAAAAACATCATGTATGCAGAATTATATACATACTTTTTTTGTAATAAACCAAACAATTTTAATATTTATTTAATTTTTTACAATTCAATATATTGTGATACCAAATGAACTTTGATCCTCATTTCATAACGTCATATTTTTTAAAATAATTACATATATATATATATATATATATATATATATATATATATATATATAAATGTATGTATTCGATTGTGTATATTTAATATGAAACGTATTATTTAGAGATAAAAATTTATTACTTATAAAAAATAATATTAACATATATAATAACGTATCTTTTCTTAGAAAAAGTAAAATGTCATTTGCATCATTACTGAAAATAACAAACATGAGAAGAGGAATAGCGGCCTCCGATTAATTACTCTGCAGTACATGATCTGCAATCCATTTCTATATTATAAATTATACTTTACAGTTATTCACCTTAGTTTTAAACCTATAGTTAGAATATTTATCATTTATATATTATAATATATATACAGAAATACCTCGCATAGTGCGGCTTTGATTAGTACGATTTCACTATAGTACGGTTTTGAAATTAAAAAAATAATAATTATGCGCATGTGCACGTTATACGCATCGCATGAGCAGTTCTAGTTTTGTGGGTTTTTTTCTTTTTCTATTAGTTTTCGATTTGCAACTCTAGAGTAAAGTCAATTTTTTGATAATTAAATTTAAATTGAAAATGAATGTATAAACCCCTGATTTTGTTTAGTTTATACATACAAACATTTGAATATATGGCCCTTGTTTTATTTACTGAAAAACAGGAAAAAAAATTGTTTGGAACCAATTAACGTTTTTTATATTTAGTTAATATTTCGATTAATCCGGTTTTAAATAGTCCGGCAAATCAGTGGAACCGATTAGCCGCATTATGCGAGGTATTCCTGTATATTAAAAAAATGTCAACAACAACTAATACTTGATATGTCATTTAAAAATACTAAAAATAAATCATTATTTTTTTTTTGATATTTTCCATGAAAAATAATCCAAATTAAAGCTAATTATCTTTTCAAAAACATGTTTTACTAGTAACACATGTTGTACTATGCTTGTTTTTTATTTTTTTAATTATATTTAAGCTAGATGCCACAAATTTATTATCATAAAAACATGTCTAAAACTTTTTTATTGTCCACATATTTTAAATCGTTGAATTTACGTCTTGCTTGTGTAATAAATAAATGTATAGAATTATGCTTAAGTGTATGCTGAAATATTTTGTTCATTTTGTTCAAATAATTTCTTGTAACTTAAAACACTTATTAAGAATTAAAAGTTTCTTAAAACTACTTAAGTGCTAGAATAAGTTAAATGTAATCAAAATTAACGATCGAATTTCACGCCATAAACATAAATTTATAATTAAAACACATAATCATAAATAGAAAATAATTACAGAAAATTTCTTATGTTCGAAAAATGTTTTAAAATTTTATTTTACTAATGCATAAATTTACAAAACAGCTATTTAACTCATAACAATATACCAAAATATAGGGTCATCTAAATGTGACGCCTAGATTTGTGTTTTATTAAAAAGAAACATGTGTATAGTTTCTTTTGTTTGTTTTTTAATAAAATACAAATGTAGGCGTCACATTTGGATAACCCTTACCACCCGGTCACGCCTAAACGAGTGTTTCGTGTTGGATTACTGTAAGTCCGTTCACGCGTCAACGCGTGTTTCGTTGTATGATCTTTTGATGCCAAATATATTAGGTTGTCAAATATCTATATATATATATATATATATATATATATATATATATATATATATATATATATATTATATATATATATATATATATAAACTATAATTTTTTCTAATTCCATCAAAATATGGTGGTGTATATATTCGAAATATTATTAAATTATGAAAAATATTTCAGATATTTTAAATAAAGTAATATCTATCCCTAGCAAAGTTCTGTTTTTTTAGAATAAAATCGAAATTGGTTCTCTTATTTTTTTTCGTAGTTTATCATATTTTTATCCCTTCTAGATGTTTTTTTAAGCTAAAAAGTGTTTTTTTATAATAAACTATGTTTATTATAAAGCATCTTTTTTTTGTACTTCCCTCTGGTACACTCATAATAGATTGAAAACCACTATATATTTACATATATTTATGCATCGAATCCTTTTATACTCAGATATGAAATTTCATTTCAACATGTTTATTGGTTTAAGAATTACATAGATTTTATGAGGAAGTTATTTTTGTGCATTTTTTTGCAAAATTTGCCGGACTCTAGCTGAAGTCTAGCGCGAAATACTGCGGACCATAATGTGTTAATATAACTTAAAATAAAATTGAATAATACTTTCTAAAACTAGTTATTAATATTCCTATTTTGTTAGTACTTTTGTGTTTTAAATAAAAACAATCATGTTTTATGTTTTAATTTTAAAACTTTTACTCTCTTTTTAGTTACAATTAAACCTGCTTAAAATTGCAAATCTAATAGTAAGGATTTCAACGTATTTTATTTCATTTTACCCCTCTTAAACTCATTTTTAAAAGACTTAATTGAGAAAAATGATATTTTAAAAATACTGTAGTGGATATCATATTCTAAGCATGCCCTTCTGTGAAAGATCAATTTTTTCCCAATTTCTTTATTTAATTTTTAGCACATGATCATTTTTACCACATAAAGAAGTAGAAGCTAGTATCTTTGATTAAAATTCTCCCAAACTAGCTACATATTTAATCACGCAAACTGAAGTTATGAGTCTTCGTATACTTTCCCACTCAAGTTTCTCTATCATTTCTCTCGAATTATCTGTCTTGAAATGTCGATTTAACATAAAATTCGCAATCTTTCTTAAAACTTGTAATTAATTTATTCAATCTTATTTCTTTATTCTCAAAAAGATACTACATATATAAAAGATAACTACAGATATATTTCATTTATCGCAAATATTTTGATAACAAATTCGTATTTGAAGTCATTGAAAAACATTAACTGCTATGAAAAATTCGTAAGTGTAGTTAGTAGTCTTCATTTAAATATTTTTTTTACTTAAATAGTTTTTGTCTGAAATATGCTACAATTGTTTTATACAAAATATATTTAATACTGAATATACAATTCTGTAAAATGTAATTCAGTTTTATAAACATAAATGCAAGCATCAGATAAACACATAAAACATTTTTTATGTTTTATTATGCGCAAACTTAATTAAAATAAAGTATTAATTTTTTTTATTTTAATGCCAGTACAATAAATGCAATTTATATCAATAAATAAAAATGCACACATCAAATAAACATTTAAGCCAACAATTCAGTATTTTTGAAATTATTTTTTATATTATAAAATAAAATATTTTTTTCTTAAAATTCTTTTTAATGTCGGTGCAATAAATAGCAAATGATACATTTTTTATATAATCTTGTTCACAAGTATAACTTATATGGACAAAAAGTTTCATTTCCTCGTATCAATAATTTAATTCATTTCCATTTTACAAGCTTTCTTATAAAATATGAAAAAATCAAAAACAGCCACAATCAGTAACTTAATTTAATATTTTATTCTATTTACAAATTAATAATTTATTTATTATATTTTATAAGTTAAAATAATTAAATTTATTTTACTCAAATTCACTGTTAAGAATTTGCAAATTTACAAAATGTTTAAATCAAATTTTTATATTTTAGTTGACTCCAAAGGTTTTTTTTATAAACTTTTATAAAATATCATACATCGAGTAAAAGTTAAGAGTACATTCACTTACTATGACTTTTAATAGTTGTATAACAACTTGTTAATGTCATAAATTATTGAACAGTTGCTAAATTTTCATAAACAATAATAAAGCATTGCAAAATAAAAAAATAAGCATTCATAATTCTGAAATCGTATGGTGGTTTAAACAAGTTTCAAATGTAGTGTTTTATATTTTTACGACACATTATATATATATATATATATATATATATATATATATATATATATATATATATATATATATATATGTACATATATACGAGAGTCGTTTGATAAGTATGGAAAATTTATTTATTATTTAATTTAATT